>JBBPCX010000028.1:13843569-13887440 GCA_037974365.1 Hydrocynus forskahlii
GGGGGGGGTGTTGGAGGGGGCGTGCTCCCTGTTGGAACTAGCAGTGCTAGGCTGCTAGCGACAGAGGCTGTAGATGTCTGCTTTTTAATATGCCACCTATGCAGTTTTTGGTCTTACCAAGCACAAAATAAAATAAGAATGCAACTTAAGCGTTGTTTTAATTAAAGAATGCCGTCAACAGGTCCAAAACATGCTGCAGAATGCGTGGCGAAATGAACTGTGACACGCCCCCTACTCAAACGGGCCCATTGGAAAGCAGCTCAGATTTGAAAAACATTTTTTTTTCTCCAGAGTTTTCATTTGACAGACGGAGCATTTCACAGGGCTCTGCCCCCCCAGTAGGCACTGCCCCGCCAGAGACAAGCCGTGCCCACCCCAGCCCCCCCCCCCATGGTCACGCCCCTGGAACACACCACAGCACACAGTGTGAACAATGCGAAATTCTTTCTTTGCATTTTACCAGTTCAACAAGTGAAGCAGAGGACAGCCAGAGACGCAGCGCCCAGGGGGTAACGCAGTGGTGCCAGTGGCAGTCCTGGGATTCAAACCTACAACATTCTGATCACAGGGGCAGCTGCCCTGATGGTTTAAAATTCTTAAAATCCTTCAGTTTCCTTTTAGGACGACTGGAATGTGGTTTGTGTTTGGTTAATATTCACAGTATTGTATATTGTCCATTCATTGGTGACATTAAAGAGAAAAAAAGTCAAACAAAACAGCCAAATGAAAACAAATTCCATCATGTTTGTAAGAGTAGCTGTAGTATAGAGTATGTTCAGTGTAGAGTAGCTGTAGAGAAAGCCTGGGTTCACTCAGTTTATTAATGCAACATCATCTGATATGACTGTGGTAAAGGAAAAAACTATATATTGTAATGTGTTTTATCAATACCGTCCAGCACTATTATCTGATTCACTCACAGTAACTGGAGAGGGGAAGCCCTGTGAGCAGTCTGGACTAAAGGACATGGGTGGATTATCACTAAGCTTCTGGTAATTAGTTCACATCTGGCTGGCTTAAATTAAGTCAGCCATACACCCTCTCTGCAAACACCTTTAGAACCTGCTTTTGCAAACAACCCCTCGGATGGAGAATAAACTATTTCAAACTCTGTTCAACCCGATATCGTCTGTCTGTATGAGTAATGTCCAATTAGCACAGAGATGTGGACAATCTACTGGACTACAGTGTGTCGCTTTGCCCTGGAATTTGGTTTGGTTTTCTGTATTTGGTTTGGTTTTCACAATTAAGCAGACACTCATATACAGAATGAGTTTGCAACAGAGCTTTGGGAAAACGCTGACCTTTCCTCACAATGCATTACCACTCTAATTGGACACAAGAACCTCCACAGATGCAGAATTTACAGTAGGCTGCAGAAGACAACATTTTAAACATTTAGGAACAAATGGCATATCAATTTTTAGATCAATAACTGACCTTTCTGTAATAACACCCAAGCTAAAAAAAATGTTTATTGTTTGAAAATACACATTGATAAATTTGATTATAATGAATCAATACGTGTCCAACAATTAATTTGGCATGAAGAGGAAAATCTCATATGTCTAGTGAGGAAATTTGCATAGTTACACCCATGAACATTTAATAGTATCCAGAAGATTTTTGAAAATACACCACTTTCATGCTTTTTATGCTTTTTCTATTGTAAAAAAAAACAATAGTGAATTGAGGATTAGTGCACAGGTATGATCATAGACCCTAAATACATTAAAAATCAGACATGCATATTATTATTGTTATTATTATTATTATTATTATTATTATATTACTGGGTTAAGATTCATCCGATTAGTTTCCAATTAATTAAGTCTGTCGAACAGTTTCTTTGTGATTTCATAACTGCCCCCGAGCTTACGTCACAAAGCTCATGTTTATTAAAATATTTTACTTTGAACTTGTGGTGCACGGATCCTTCACCTGCATACCTGGTCTGGCTGCGTCCTCCGCTGGATCCGCTCGCTCCACAGACCCGTAGTGTTTCTGAGATTTCCTCTCTTTCTCCATTCTGGACTGCTCCTGCTCCTCAGATCTCCAACTGACCAACACCGGACCGTTTGGTTTACTCAGAAAGATCGGTGCATCTGGATTGTAGCTTCACGCTGGCCGAGCTGGAAATGTGTGTGTATGAGAGGAGGGAGTGTGTGTGTGTGTGTGTGAGAGAGAGAGAGAGAGAGAGAGAGAGAGAGAGAGAGAGAGAGAGAAGAGAGAGAGAGAGAGAGAGAGAGTAAAAGGTATCTGATGAATGGGCTGTAAACGAATGAAAAACGCCATCTTGTGAGTAACATGGATAATGCATCCAATATTGACTGCCTTATAACAGCCAATAAAGTGGCAAAATTGGATCTCTTAGCGTGTAACTTACAAGTATTAGGACCAGTTTTCCACCTGTAAAAAAAACTCTAGTTTAAAAAATAGAATAGACCCTTATACTCACACCACACAACACAGTGTGAAATTATTTCCTTGCATTTAATCGATTCACCAAGTAAACCAGTGGCTACGCGCCACCCGTGTGCACTGTGTGGGAATGGTAACTTGCTCAAGCGTGCCTCAGTGGTGCCACTTGCAGTCCTGGGATTTAAACCCACAAACTTCAAATTGCAGGGCCAACTCCCTAATCTCTAAGCGACCACAATGGCTGATCATTAAATAATTCTTGAGTGTCAAAGCATGGAAAACAGTTAAACTGGCACCATGTGGACCCCAGGACTGGTACTGGCACTAATGAAGCCTGTATAAAAGCCACTGACCAGACATTGCATCGCCTGCAGCACTGCACTGTTTTATATGCATTGATAGTGTACGGATTTGTTTTGTTTCGAGTATATTAGTAGGGAAACTTACAGCTTATTTTGATGACTTTTTTAAAAGCCTATAAAATACAAGGAACTAAAACAGATGTAATTTTAAAGAAAATGCACACACATTATGGCAAATGTGTGCTCATAAATGTTTCTTACAGTAAAAGAGCAGTAGTAAACATGTATTATAAAAAAAAACATCCAGGTTTCCTGTCACTTCCAGCATTACCCATTGCTGAAGGCACACACATGCTGACTGAAGAAGAAATACTTTGTAATACCAGATGATGGCAGTACACTAAAGCCACACGCATCCTCCTCCTGTACCACAGTCTGACTCATAACCTGAACTGCAGACCCCAAGGCAGGCACAGAGTTGTTCCAGTTGTTTAGAATAAATAAAATGGAGACACACTCAGACAGACAGACACACACGCACACCAATACAATCCTCCTGCCACTGTGTCTTTTTAAATTTAAAGCTTGAAAGACATTTGTGGAAACCCCGTTCAAATCACCAACATGTAAACAAAGTCTACATGGACAAATGTATTGGGACACACCTGCTCTTCAGGGTTTGGGCCCCTTACTTATTTAATTTTAAGGCTTCAACATACCAAGACATTTTGGACACCACCATGCTTCAAACTTTGTGAACACAGTTTGGGGAAGAACCTTTCCTATCCCAGCATGACCGTGCCTCAGTGCACAAAGCATAAAGACATGGTCAGATGGGTTCGGTGTGGAAGAACTTGACTGCCCCACACAGAGCCCTGACCTCAACCCCATCCAACACCTTTGGGATGAACTGGAACGGAAATTGTGAGCCAGGGCTTCTCGTCCAACATCAGTGTCTGGCCTCTTAAATGCTCTACAGAATGAATGGGCACAAATTCCCACAGAAACTCCAAAATCTTGTGGGAAATGTTGCAAGAAGAGTGGAAGCTGTTACAGCTGCAGAGGAGGGGCAACTCCATACTAAAGTCTATATGTTTTAATGCAATATCGTTAGAGTCATTGAAGGTGTAATGGTCAAGCGTCCCAATACTTTTGTCCATATAGTGTAGATATTCTTCTTCTTAAAGGAGAATGCTGCCAAACTTACTGCATAGTTCAGGCAAAATAATAATTCAGAGTGAAGTAAAAGTGCATTTTAAACTAACTTCATTTCTGTGGTGTTAGTAATCGGGGGCTACAATGCAAATACAGGCATATTATTTACAATCTAGACTGACCAGTGTACATACACATGTTGATAATGGTAAAACAGTGGCATATATGAACAAATGAGTTTTGTGTATTTGTAACCACAATCTGTAATATGTTTTGTGACTGTCAGAGGCATTAAACTCTTCAATAGTCTGGTTCCAACCGGTGCAATTGTAAAGAATGTCCTGAACATGCTGACAGGAAGACTGATACTTACAATAAACATTATTATTTTAATAGTGTACAATGTATAGTGTGATCTTTAGGTGTCTGTACTTCATATGCTAACTTTGTACTTAGTGGTTTGAATCAATTATCCTGAAATAATGTAATAAGAAATAAGAAAATAGTGAAAAGTGAGTGACAATTTGTATCTGAGAAAGTTTACTGTGTGTGAATGGATAAATACGGTTCACAGATGGCTGGAAACATCTGGCAGGGGCCCAGTACTTCAGACAGTAAATATTATCACAATGTTTGTGTTTGCTGATAGCCCCTATCACTCAGGTCTCATGGCACTGCCAGCCTTTGCCACTGACCTTTGATTTCTTACATCAATACCATGTCATGGTATTGATTCAGTATTTCCTGTTTGCAGACCTCCCAAACTGTGTGCCATCATTTTTATGGGTCGGTAAATATTGAATATCATATCAGATAGTAGATATGAGGGATAAAAACGGAAAACAAAGGTGGAAAATCCATTTGAACAGCCTCAAACCTCAATGGAGCTGGACACACTAGGTCATGTGACATTGATTTTTTTAAGCAATGTGGTACTTTTTAAGCAACCTTGAACTGTGCTAAATATATGATGATGCTAAATCTTGTATCACCAAATGGTAGCTTTATAATAAATGCAAAAAAATGTTCTTGAATTTAATGTAAGGTTAATGTAGAGTTTTATTCCACATACTTTTAAAAAGGTGCTGCAATGGGTTCTTTCAGCAATGCCAAAAAGAACACTGTTTTTGTAAAAGTTTTGTAAATACGCCAGTGTGAAGAACCGTATCAACCTTCACATAATGTACAGGTTCTTTAACAATCTACGGATTCTTCCAAGAACCTTGACCCATTGTGGAGGTTTCTAAACTTAAAAAGGGCTTTCCCCAGTCACGCATGTCATTTACAGAAAAAGAAAGGTTCTTTAGGGACCCAAAAATATTTTTAATGGTCTTGTGCAAAAACCCTTTCTTTTTGAGTATACCTTCATTTTCACATTTTTCAGTGTAATATTATCCAGTGCTGTGAAGGTGTGACATAACTAAGACCAAAAAAATAACAGTATTAAATGACAAATAAATAAAAATAAAGAAAGAAATAAAACAAAAATAAGGCAACAATTCTTTGGAAGTTAAGCAACAAAAGATATTTAATCATTTTCAAATAATAATAATAATAATAATAATAATAACAGCAACAACAAGAACATTGGTCAAACAAAGATCATATACATTTGCAGAAAATCTTTGCAGTTTTGCAATACTTTATAAATCTACTCCATTAATTACAGTCCTGATAGCTGGCTTACTCTGATCAGCAGTCTCATTAATATGTCTTTGCTGGGTTGTTATAAAGTTCCCTGTCAAATAAGTAAAGAAAGTAAGTAAAGTGGCCCTTATAGTCACATTTAGTTACCCTAATCTCAATTACATGTCAGGCAATGCTTTGCTTTTTTCAAAGTTACATATTAGGGTAGCTACAGAACACAGCTGTGAGTAATGAATGCAGCAGGTGACATGCTTGGCTAAAAGTAGGTAAACTCACAGTGAAACAGGTTTGACTAACCAATGTGGTCTGCAGAGTGATCAGGGAAATAGTTTGAAATGCTAACTGGAGCCTTGTGACTATCCAGAGTAAACAGACACACACCTGGATATACACAAATGGATTCACCACCCAGAAAAACATTCAAACAAACGCTTTGACCCCTTAACACAGTTCTCCTCACTCCTCATTCTCCTCACTCTTTTCCAATGCAGACTATTTTCCAAGTGTTTTGAGTTTTTAAAAACACAAATACATTGGCAGGTGAGGGGAAAAAAATGCACCCAGCTGTGATGAGAGATCCATGCTGTTTAAATCCAGAGCAGGTGTGAATGTAACGTCAGTAATGTTCTTAAAGCCATAATGTTTAATTTGGGACACCCAACATACTGCCTTGCTTTTAGTCCTTCACATTACATAGGCTTTATCAGTCACTGATCTGCCTGGTGGTGTCTGGCATACTTTTTTTTATTTTAAAGGAGTGTTTACCAAGTATCCTTATTTATCCAGTCTCCTATAGTTGTTGTTCCCCTTGTCTTCCTCCATGGCCTTCTCTAGCCAGTCATTGTCCTGGTCAGATTCTGACTCGCTAACTTCACTGGCATCAGCCGTCAGAAGGCGTGAGTAGTTTATCCTGCGCTGACGAGGGATCCTCCACTGCAACACTGCTAAAGCTGTGCACCACAATGCAAGCATCACTGCGGTACCTTGAAAGAGCACCCCTAGCCCAAATCTTTGCACCACAAACCCCGCCACCAAGCTGCCTAACCCAGCTCCAAGATCCACAGACAGGGCCTCAAAGACTCGGTACACTGCCCTCTCTGTACCTGGAGAGGCAATATCCGCACACTGAGCTTCTACCGACCACCAGAGGGCGCCGTTGGTAAGTCCTGCCATCAGCTGTGCAGGAAGTGCAGCCCAGGGAGCCCATAAGAAAGAGTAATAAAGGCTCTGGAGAGAGAGACCCAAAGTCCCAAGAAGCAGTAGATGCCCATGGGATTTCAGTAAACGGGCCACACGTCCATTCAATGGGGAAAAGACAGCCTGGAATAGAGGTGCCAGAGCCAAAGTAATGCCCATCTGAAGCTCTGATGCACTGTGGTCCTGCATCTGCCATAGGAGAAAGTCAGAAACAGCTGAACCCGCCATGCCAGAAAGGAGGGCAGTAATGGCACAGAGCAGTGCCCGTGAATCCCCTCGCACTATCTGCAGGGCCTTTAATCCACTACCAGGAAGACGTTCACGTTTGTGGCGATAAAGTGGCAACAAAGCAGCAACAGGCACCATTATGACCATCAACATAGCGTAAGCGTAAAAGTGCAACACAGTTCCTATGAGACAGTATAGGATGCCCACTAGTATACCAGTGCTTCCTATACCGCCTGCAGTCCCTAGAAGCCTCCAGGGTTTAACAGTCCCATGACGGTCCGTGGCATCCACAAAATCGAGGTACTCATGCAGCCCGTCATCGGCTGTCCACTCCAGTGGGGCCGCCATGACTTCCCATACACCTACTACAATCATCAATAAGAAAAACATCTGATGTTGAGCATCCATGACTTTCAAGCTCCCAAGGAACTCTGAGTAAGCTGTTTCCATCTCCTCCTGCTTTAGTTCACGCTTTCCTCTCCTGTCTGGTGAGGGGATCAGGACAGTACTCACTTCCAGAGCTTCTTGTCCATCTCGTAGGCTGTTAGTTGTATTTGAACTAAGTGTCTGAGTCTCAGAGGTACTTTGGATGTCTGAATATGTTGTGCTGACCTCCAGTGCAGGCCTACTTTCAGAATCAGTGGGCCCTTCTGTAACCCTCAGCTTCGGTTCTTTTGTATTGACAGCAAGTGTCGGGAACCTCTGGGGCCCCTGAGTGGTGAAGTCAAACTCATACACTGTACGGTTAGCATCCAGTTGACTAACATTACAACTTCCCCTCTCCGCACTCGCTCCTGTGGGTGGGAAGACAAGAAGCATCAAAGCAGCAGCAGCTGAACAAATGACAGACACTATTATGACCATCCGCCTTTTGTTATGTCGCCTGGCCAGGGTGGTGGAGAGAGGCCTCCAAACCAAAGCCACTAGATGCCTGGTGGCCATGATGATGCCAGTCATGGCAGCAGTGAGACCAAGGTGCCGGAGGTAGAGTGTGAGGAAGGGCAGAAGGCATCCTGAGGCACAGGAATGCAGGAAGTGAAAGAAGCCTGCAAGGCCCACGGCTCCTCTGACATCCCATTGCTTGCTCCTCATCATAGTGGCTTCCTCGGTCACGCTGAAAAGTCATAAGCAGAGCTTTGGATACAGAAAGACAGAAATGTCACAGTTAACTCTAGTTTAGAAGTGAATGCAGGTAAGTACAGGATATGTCTCAGCTAATGGAAAAGCAACACATTACACACAGTACTGTATAGAGATACACCACCTGTTCTGTAACTGCAGGAATTCAAATATGCACACATACAGAGAGAGAGAAAGAGAGCACTTGAGAATGCTCAAACCCACTCATGGTTTGTAAAATGGGAGGAGCTGCTTGTGAGCCTAATGCAATGCAACAATGCCCCCCACCAAACATTTGGGAGAACATTCTAGAGTGATGGAGCTCCGCTGATTTGGAATCCAACATCAGCATTTGACCTCACTACTGCTCTAAATGGCTAAAAGCAATCAGATCCTCACACCTAATGTAAAAGCCTTCCCAGATTAAAGGCTGTTCCGTAGAAAAGATGGACAAACAGGTGTTTACACCATTTAAAAGACGTCTTAACATGTGCTCCCCAAAGACATCCGTGGTGAACGTCTGTCATTGAACGACTTTTCCGCTATCTTTTATTAAAGCTGCTTTTAATTCAGTATAGTTCCTGGAACTGTATTTACATACCGGGTCATCAGGGCTATAGTGTACACAAAACAGCTGTTTAACCGAACACTTCCACCGTGGATTTAACTCTTAGCGTGGTGTGAGGTGCTGCTTATCTGTCTGGGAAGTGAAACACAGGAATAAGAAAATTCTTAAAGCCGATTTCTAAAGTAAAATGCGCTCAACAGATACAAAAACACACATGAGCTTGTTTTTTTTGTCTAGAAGAAGGTAAGAACTCCTTGTGTAGAAGTTAATCCATCAGACCCCGGTTTTTCAAGTCGCGCGAGACAGACCGGTGCTGTACACCTGTCGGAGTTTGTACACGTCACTCTTGAAACTATTCCGAATATGGTCTTTACCTTCACTTCTTCGTCTCTAGACGACCCCTGCACTCATCTTCTTCACATGTGATAGCCAGAACTAACTCACACTAGCCACAACGTCTCAAAGTGCATTTCTGTGCAGAAAGAGTGAGTGCCGCTTACCTTTTCGTGGCGGCTGTCTCCCACACACTGGCGCCCCCACCTGTGGGTATGGGAACTGCAGCTCAGTAGCCAATCAGAGGTGGAGCGACTATGCAGGCAAGATACACTATTTGGACAAAAATATTGTGACGCCTGACCATTACACTAACAGGGACTTTAATGACATTGCATTCAAATACATAGACTTTAATAAGGAGTTGGTCCCCCCTTTGCAGTTACAACAGCTCCCACTCTTCTTGAAAGAATTTCTACATTGATTTCTACATAGATCTACATAGATTTTTGAGTGTTTCTGTGGGAATTTGTGCTCATTCATTCAGTAGAACATTAATGAGGTCAGGCACTGATGCTAGACAAGAAGGCCTATCTCGCTATCTCCATGCCAGTTCATCCCAAAGGTGCTGGATGGGGCTGGGTTCATGTCAAGTTCTTCCACACTGAACTCATCCAGCCATGTCTTGATGGAGCTTGCTTTGTGCACTGGGCCACTGTCATGCTGGAATAGAAAAGGTTCTTCCTCAAACTGTGTCCACAATGTTGGAAGCATGTATTTGTCCAAAATGTCTCGGTATGCTGAAGCATCAAGGTTGCCCTTTACTGGAAGGTTGCAACCTGAATTCAATAATTAAGAAGTGTGTCCCAATACTTTTGTCCATATAGTGTTCCACCCACAAGTAAAAATGCAATGTTTTTTCAGTCCATATATATATATATAAAAAACTACTAGTATTGCAGGTAAAAAAATACTAACAAGCGAGTAACTTGCTTACAGAGCTACAACAGAACTTCAGTATAGGACCTGCTAGAAGTTTTTCCTCTCTTTCTGGGACTTTCAAGAAATCAAGGTGTGTGACAAACCTCAAAGAGGTGCAGATACTGTGGTTACAGCAACATCATGAAGTGAATCCCAAGAGGGGAATTAGTAAGTAAATCTTCATAACTAAAATGTAAAAAGTACATTCATTTCCTCAAACACATAGTGAGGAGACAGTAAATAGAACAGAGTATTATAATGAAAATACCCAGGAAAAGATGCACCCACCAAAAGTACATGTAACCTCCTCTGGTGTGTGTGTTTTAGTAAAAAATGAGATGAAAGAGATAAAAAGAGCTTTGAGACTCCTACTTATGTGTAAACCATTTCTGTCATCAAGAGTAAAGATATTCATTTTATTTAACATACTATATTGATCCTGGCGGAGATTACTTGAGTCCTTGGCATTTAACCTATTTAACCTGAGTGAAGCAGTTGGGTACCTCAGTGGTGCCACTGGTAGTCCTGGGATTCGAATCCACGGCCTTCCGATTGAGGGGGCAACTCCCTAACCACAAGGCCACCAGCTGCCCAAAAAGTGTATATATATATACACACACACACACACATACATATTTTATATTATATTCTCCGGCAAAACAATTGCCTCTTATACCACATTCAGAACACATATAATGCCTTCTGAATTACAGTTCCACAACAAACAGCAACAATGTAAGCTTTATACAAGGTTTTAAACATACAAGATGGACTGTACTGTAGTTACAGTCAGTGTTAGTAAACTGTAGGTTGGTTCTGGAGCAGCCATTGTCTGTAATCCATAATCGCTAAAAGGTCAGTCCATGTCAGAGTTGTGTACGTCCATCACTGTCACTGTAACGCTCCTGAGAAGGTGTTGATGGGCAAAGAGAAAGTCTTGCTCAGATATCTGCTCAGTGCTGAGTCCTCCTCTTCCACTGAGTGCCTGGACCTGGGCCTCTGAAGACAATACCCCGGGTCTAAGCATGGAAACACCTCTATGCTACAAGACAGATGCAGAAGTACATCAATATAATGTAATATTGTCTTCATTTTAGCAAGGACTCATTTCCACTGAGAATAATCACAAGTAATGGTAAAGAATTTCTGAATATTTTTTAATAAAAGAGTTTAACATTGAATATTGGTTGAAGTTTTAAAACACCCCGTTCTGTCTTAGTAGCACCCATACAACCCACATGTGTAAACTAAGCTGCAGCAACAGTTTATGAGATGTCAGAAAACCCAGTGCATTTGCACGTGCAAAAGTTAGGGCACCCCGGTCGAATGATGTTGTCTTGATGTTCTATGTGAAGTACACAAAGTTATTTCTAAAATTTGAAATAATGGAGACACCTGTACAAGGTCCTGGCACATTTTGTGTTCTTTCCCCCTACATGTTAAACTCAACAAATAAATAGATATTGTGCCCTAAACTCTGCGGGAAAATGTCATGTTAAAGTCCATTTCCTGTAGAGGAAGTGTTCCTTTCCAAAAAATGATTTAAAAATGTCTTATGACTGAGGGCATTTAAACTTTTGCACATGATGGTATTTGCCTAATCAACTTAGTTTAAATTCAGTTTAATAAACTAAGATCTGTTTTGCGTTAGCCTACACAGAAAAAATAAAGATGATAGGCCCTTGAATGATATCTACATACTTTGATTGCGCATGTTTTTATTTACCTTTGGACATTTTTGAAGGTTCTTTGTGAGTCCTTGTCCAAAGAAACTGTGAATGTTTTCTTCTCCAGAGTTCTGATAGCAATTCGTGTCACTCTGAGCGTAGACTAGAGGAAAGTACATTATTGAAGACGCAGCACTACAGTCAACTGGCAATATGAGGATTCCTAAAAAGTCTTGTTGATTATGATTTATACATTCCATTAAAAAAGATGGTCTTCAGCCATTTGTACAATAAAAGACCCATTCTTACCACACAAGATCTTGTAGGATTTAGATCACGGAAATCTACACTGAGGCTGTCGAGATCTGTAAAGAAAAAGTGATGTCCCTAGACATGAATACTGAAATTCTCACAAATAGTAAAGTATTTAACTTGCCAGACATGTTGATACGGCAGTGATGGTGAAGTAATTGGATTTAATAGCATACTTTTGGTTCCACAGAAGGGAACACGACAGATCGACACGCCACACGTCACCACAGACATTCCCCGGTCCACCTCACGACTGCTGATGGATGCCTGGGAGGAAAAGCAGCATGAACGGGACTTTCTACCTCCACACATATAATTAGCCTTCATTTCACTACTGTTAAGACTAAGGCTAAGGCTAAGAATGATTAAATTTAGTAATAAATGACCTTCTACTCTCATGTGCTATGTTGTATTTACAAAGCAACATATGGAGATGACAGGGACCTTTCTATAAATGACAGACACAGATTCTCCAGTTTCTTCTTGTGGATATTTCTTGTACCGCACTGATCCTTTAAAACAGAGCAGAACCGGTTAATTACTGGTATTTTTGTCAAAGGAGGCAAGCCAACAACCAGTGTAATGCTGCCAGCACCAAGCCTACCTTTGATTGTGTCTTTGAATGTAGCCCTGAAAGGCCTGAAATCGGGGAAGTCAATGTCCAACTGGCACACAAACACCTCCTCCACAGCTTTATCATCTGAGTCAGAGAAGCCCATCTAGATACCGGAACAGATAAGGGAACTTTACTTTAAATCTGCTTTTGTATTTAATTAGATTTTTGAGTTGATCAGGTTGTGGAAAAGTCTGAGTGAGTGGGACAGACACAGCGAGAACATTATTTCTCCCGCACTGGCTTTAAATGGCCAAAGTGAGTGACTGGAATACAAAAGCATAGCAATGAAAAAGTGGTTATTTCATGCCAAAAATGAAGTAAGAGCTCGTTTGACCTTTGAGTTGCAAAGGTTGTTTGTACACTATATGGCCAAAAGTATTGGGACACACCTGTTTTTCAGGGTTTGGGCTAAGCCTCTTACCTCCAGATAAGTGAAATCCTAAACTTCAGTATACCAATACATTCTGGACAACGCCATGCTTTCAACTTTGTGGACACAGTTTGGAGAAGGACCTTTTCTATTCCAGCATGATTGTGCCCCAGTGCACAAAGCAAGCTCCATAAAGACATGGATGAGTTCAGCTCCATTGGATGAGTTCAGTGTGGAAGGACTTGACTGGCCCGCACAGAGCCCTGACCTCAACCCCATCCAACACCTTTGGGATGCTGTTAGAGCTGCAAAGGAGGGGACCAACTCTATATGAAAGTCTATGTATTTGAATGCAGTGTCTTTAAAGTCCCTGTTGGTGTAATGGTCAGGCGTGCCACTACTTTTGTCTATATAGTGTACTTACTGTTTTCTAATTAAGTGGAAATGTGAAGTTGCAAAGTTAATTATATTCATTCACTTTATTTTATACCCTTTACATTGATTTTGGCAATGGAGAAGGTAAGAAGAAAAAAATCTTCTAAGATATTGACACAGCCTACAAAATGTTCTGCATGTTCAGTTAGAAGAGGTTCATGCAAGCTTTCAAAAGTTTGGAATCACTGTTTTCAGTAAAATAAACCAATTTTGTTGCAGGTCCAAATCTGGAATAACTCTATTAAAGCACTTCTCCTTGGTTTCAACTATTTTATAGAAAGCTGTAATGATGAACAAAACTACAGATAAGTCTGTAATGACTGAATAAGCTGAAGTAGAGCTTCGAGAATGAGAATGAGAAATTAAATAAATGAAGAAGTATTAGGCGTTCTCAGTCCACTTGCTGTTTTTGGTGTTGATAGTGTCATATGTTATTGGTGTTTGGCATCCGCGGAAAGACCCTGTGTCATTTTTGGGCATTTTCCAGTGCGTGAGCATGTGCCCCTCATGTTTCAGTATGTAAAACAGACTTAGTACTTGACTGTAAGTATTAAAATTGCAGTGCTTCCAAGTTAAACTCAAAGAAAACTAATCAAAAAAAGGGGGCCCTCCAAAGACCACTGTGTCCTGGGGGAATTAGTTCTTGTATGTATATGGTAGTGACATTCCGCTTTGTTTGCTCTGCTGCTCTATGGTTGATTGCCCTTACTGTGGTAAAAAAAAAAAGTGTAACATGGGAACTCCTTTCTGTTTAATTTCATACATTAATAGTTCCACTTTGCAAATAAAGCACACCTTCTCTACCTTCTCCAAAACAAATTAAAAAAAAATTGCTAAATCTGACCTTAACAGTGTAGATGGGGATGTGGATCGGGTGTTGTGCCGTTCGTGTGTAGTATGAAATGATGTCTTGAAGAAAGGAGTTTTGCTCTGCGGATCCACCAGCATTAGAGTGCTATGAGCCAGAGACAAAATACAGTAGACATTTTTCAGTGGTTATGAACTGTAGTTATATAACTGAATTATAGTTATGTGGTTCTATAGATTGAATACATGCCATATGTTGTGCCCATCCATTGTATTTTAAAGCCAAATAGGTATATAGGAATCAAGGCTGAAAAGAGTGTAGAAGATTATTACCATTTCAGCAAGTTTCAGGATCATGCCTCCCAAACTGTTGATGTTGCAGTCGTACCACGGATCTGCTCTTCCCAGTGATGCTGCTAGTGTAAGCATGTCTACACATGCTGGTGCATTTTCCTGGGTCTTTTGAGATATGCATTTGAATTTGATTTGATTTTGAATTTGATTTAGCATTTTTAAACTAACAGACATGAATAATCACCTGGGTTAAAGACACTGGGGTAGGCTGGCCTGAGACTGGAATGTAGTACATTTCCAAGTTGACTCTCTTTGTCAGGAAAACATGCCGCGCCTCCCTTTTTCTGCACACATCATCAACAAGACGGATCAAAAAAAAAAAAAAAAATGGTGAAACATCAAATATTCCATTACCTCAGCTGTAGCTGATCGGCCACTGTAGGGCTAACTTTAGCAACAAATGCTAGAACTGAATGTTCACCCAAATAACACAAACCTTTTCAGTAAAAATACATCACAAAATATCTCCCAGCTAACTCAAACCATGTCCAGACCTTGATTATTGTAGCAGAGACTTTTTAGTAAGATTTAGGACTTACTAAAACCAGCCCTGGTGTTGTCTGAAACAGCTGCCTGAAGTGGTTAAGATTTGATCATAACGCATCATAAACACATGGACTAGACCATACAACCTTAAAGAAGGTCTACACATGGACAGATGTTTTGGTGATGCATTTTTATTAAAACATTTTAAGCCCTTTGGCTGACTGTTGAGTGCAGAATTATTCTCACAGCTGCATTTCTAAACCTAAGAAGCATAATTAGGCCACCAGACATGACCGACTACTCCTTTAAAGAAGTAAAGCAGACAGAATCATACATTCAAAGGCATCCAACCAATGTGGATAACTTAAGACCTTCATACCGTATATTGTGAAAGGCCTTGGCCAGTCTGCCCAAAGTGCTATCATCACCCATGAAGACAAGACGTGCCGTGAAGTGTTTCTCCTCTTTAGGGAGCGAACTTCCACCTCCAGCTGTTCCTCCACTTTCCTTAATGGCCTCCATCATTAGAGTCATCCTGTTCCCAGCCTTAGGCCACCTAACACATGCTCTCCTGGAAAACAGCGAGCCTTTTTGCTCCGGGACTTCCAGTTCGCCTGGGGCCTCCACCATCAGAGAGGCAATTTCACTCAAAGGAAGATCTCCTTCAATACCACTATCTACTGACATAGTAGAAATGACAGAGGCGCGTTTCTCCTCCTCATCCTCTTCCAGGAATTCAGAGTTACGTTCTGCAGGGCTTACCATCAGAGCGAAGTTAACTATCTCATTCCCTGTTTGAAAAAGGCAAAAGTTACCCAGATTAGACCAAATAGTCAAGTGTTAATAGAGGCTGTAATGTGTGACTCCCTCTGTTTTCAACTGCTTTTAACATTTTTAACAGCTCTTGTCATCTTCTCTTCCTAGGGGAATCCCTCATTCCAAGTTAAGAGTTGGTTGATATGTTAGTTTGTGGATGGACAAGCAGTCAAGTCAAGCTAAATATAGAAAAATCTGCCCAAAAATCATTTCAGTCTGACACAAACTTTTTATATGTCACAGAAATTTAATTCTCCAAAATGTTTATTCAAAAATGTAACAATTGGTTTGCCATAGTCAAATCTTTTGCAGACTGCTCCATCTGTAAACAAGCTTTAACACTAGTGTGGCAAATGTGTGTGCTCCACCCTGCACAGCCGCAGTTTAAACAAACACGCTAAACAGACATTGTGACTGAATGTTTTATGATTCAAGAAAACCAGAAATATAGAATATATGTGTTTTATTCTACAGCAGGGATGTGCAGCTCAGGTCCTGGAGGGCCGGCGTCCAGCACATTTTAGTAGCTGCTCTATTTATGTACACCCACTAAACCTGACAATTAAGAGATGGGTTGAACAAAGTGTAACTGACAGCTACACTATATGGACAGAAGTACCAGAACAAACCTGTTTTTCAGTGTTTGTTCTAGGCCCCTTCCTTCCAGTGAAAGGTAACTTTAATGCTTCAGCATACCTAGATATTTTGGACAACGCCATGCTTCCAACTTTGTGGACACAGTTTGGGGAAGAGCCTTTTCTATTCCAGCATGACTGTGCCCCAGTGCACAAAGCAAGCGACATAAAGTTCAACCCCATCCAACACTTTTGGGATGAACTCATTTGGAGATTTGCGAGCCAGACCTTCTCATCCAACATCCGTGCCTGATCTTATAAATGCTCTACAGAATGAATGGGCACAACCTCTCATGGAAACACTCCAAAATCTTGTGGAAAGCCTTCCAAGAAGTGTGGAAGCTGTTATAGCTGCAATGGGAGGGACCAACTCCATATACAAATCTATGTATTTGAATGCAATATCCTTAAAGTCCCTACCAAACTGTGCTGTGCTCTCCAGGACGTGATTTGCCTACCATAACAAATAGTCTACCATCATGGGTTGAGCGTTTAGTGGTCAGTGCAGTGTCAAACTTCAGTGAATACACAAATGGTTCTCAGCCACAATCTGAAGCTTGGCACAGATAAATGTAGGTATAAAGTATGTGTCCAATAAACAGTTTGTCAGCTCATGGAGACCTGTCTGTCCGAGTGGAAAGTGCATTCCTATCAAAAAATCTGTTCTTTGTCTGACCCTCTAAACCGTCCTGTGAGTGGCTACTTGTGTTATAAAGGTGCTGCAAATGAGTCTCTGCTGACGATAGGATGTAAAAAACAGTTGAAATACAGTTTTGAGTCCCTTAATTTTCTCAGTAAAACTGATACTGAATCTCACATAGCTCATCTTCTGTTGCCCATACATGGAAGGTGATCTCAGGACTGGGCAGTGGACTTCCAATCAGACTGGTAGGGCTCACCTGATCTGAACAGAAAAAAAACATGTGAGAAGTTACATACAGCATGGAGTGCAGGATTGCACCCCAAGCAATCCTGACAATACGCACAGTGGCAATATGTTATGTCTTCCCACCTTTGCCGGCACAGGAAAGAATGTCATGGTAGAGCTGCAGTAATCTTGTGCTGTACTGGTCACAGTCTGAACCTCCGTCCTCTATTCTCTCCTCCACAGCGGCCACAGCATCATGGAAGTATTTCTCTACATCACCTAATTTCTGCAACATAAACCACAACATCTTTTAATACAGCCCTCTGTAGGCTCCACCATAACTGCATCTGAATATGGACACCTCATTAATCCCAAACTTAACTTACTAACTTTCATCATTTCTCCCCAAACCAGTAACTTGTGACATTATATTGCATACCGTCATCTAAAAAAAATGGACAGTATACAAAAGAGTACTGGTTTCAAGACTACAACTGCTACTACATTTTTTTGCCTTTTGACATGCACTACATGGGTCTGTTTCTATAGATACAGTCATACAGGGTCACTGCATCTGTTTGAAATGACTAAAGCTTTAAAACTGTCAACTAATTTTGCATGCTTATTTGGGAATGTTAGTCACTTGTAATTAGAGTTAGAACTAGAATGCATTTCTGCAAGACAATGCAAAGTGCAACTGCACGGTTGCTATGGTAACTGTGGTTGTTGCTAGGTGGTTGATGTGGTGTTGCTAGGTGGTTACTAATGGTGCAGCAGTTATTTTCTGGGGCCTCTAACTTTTACTTATTAAAGGAGCATGAATGAGCTTTTAGAGGCTGACAGCTGCTTCCATTCACCACCACTATGAAGAACATGCGGAGTTTCTCCAGAATGGAATGTTTCACACCAAATCCACTCTGAACCTCTCTGCTTACACCTTACTCTATTATTGGGGGAAGTGGGTTATTCGTCTGTGTGCAAGCTGGCTAACACTAAAGGAATAAGGAACGCTCAGCTCGAGCAAAAGAGCAGCAAAAAACATGGTGACATGCATTTCTTTTTATAACTGACCAGTGCTTTCGTCTCCTAAAGGCTGTTTTCTTAACAAAAATGTTTGTATTAAAAAATTATGCCCAGAGTGGAATCTGAAACAGGAACAGCACCACTATATCAAGTAGCTGAAGATGCGTAGAGGGATGGGTGATGTCATGGTGGAGAAGAAAGTTCATTTTAAAACCGCTCTAACGAATACCAATGGATCACTTCCTTATTATCAACCAAAATGACAGTCACAAATATTTTTCATCCAATAAACTAGATTCCAATTCCCTGAGAAAATGTGAAGTGTGATTGTGTGGTAGCTATGTGAAGTGTGATTGTGTGGTAGTTGTTACTACGAGGTTGCTATGGTGTTGCTAGGTGGTTACTATGGCACTGCAAGTGGTTGCCAAGGTGTAACTAGCCGGTTGCTGTGGTGATTTTAGTGGATCCTAATGTGTTGCTAGGTGGTTACTATAGTTTCACAGGTGAGGGTTAATGTAAAAACAGTGGTTAAAAAGACAAGGGTACCAAAACCTTTCAGTGAGAGGGGTTCTGGTCAGTGCTTTTGACCAAAGAGTAGAGTACTCAAACTTCTGCCCTTTAGCCAGACTCGCACCTACAAACTCTACTGGCTCCACAAGTCACTGAACCAGTCTCATTCCAAAGTCTCTTGCCCTTTCTCTCCACATTTATTTTCAATGACCAATTAAATGAGCAAGTTGTAGTTCTTTGTTTTTCCTCAGTACGCTGCGAGTTACTGCTCACCCATAGATGGGGATGTTCGGTTGTTTTCCATTACCAGGCCATTTATAGTCAAGGACAGCTGAAAATGGACATGAAGAAGCGTGCAGAGATTGAAAGAAACAGCAGAGAAAAAAGTCCGCTTGAGCAAAAAACGTCTGGTTCAGTTAGACTCTCAAACGAACAGACTTTTGACTCATTCCGGTCACGGGGCTCGTCTCTCCTAATGACATGTCTTTCGTGGCTGCGTCCTGCTCCATCCTGCAGCTGCCGGTTTATCCTATGCCTGCAAAGTGGTGAGGACATCACAATGGCCAAACATTCCACCCCACAAGTCAATGGGGAAAATTATTGATTTTAAATTATCTGTACTCAGCCCCTGATCAACCAATCAAAAAGCTGTACACATGCTCAATACACCAGATATTAATGAACATTTTAGCGTTGGGGCCATGCAAAAATTCCAGTTGGGCTCAGAAAAGAAGTGGCACCATTTTGGGGCAATAAAAAGAATCATAAACATAAAACTTAAGAAGAACAATGGTACTGAGGAAGTACACTAATAACACTGAACAAGAAGATAGCATTTCCACAAGTAAATGCAAAGAGCATTTTGTAAATGCAAATTACATTCTGGCACCTCTGACTGTGACTTCATTCAGAACAAATAAACTTTGTGTGTAAAAAATGTGCAGAGTCTGATTGAACTCTCTGATTTCACTTTTCAGCATGTTACTGCTGACCCATGCAGGAGGGTTATGAAAACCCCCACTAAATGTGCACATAAAGTGGCTGAAAATGGGTGGGACGGGAAGCAACAAAATGGAACAAAAGTTCACTTCAAACCACTCTAAATAACACCAGCAGATTGTTTCCTTATTAATCCCAAATGACAGTTACAAATGTTTTCATGCATTAAATAACTGAGGGCTAAGTATTTAGACGTATTTACTGATGTGCATGCCCTAAAACGGGTGGGCAAAAAACATGCATGGTCTCAAAAGCCATTAAACCAGCAGAGAAAAAAGTCAGTCTGAGAAATAAAGGGCTGTCTCACTTAAACTCTACTCACTGAAACTCTGCTAACACACTTCTAACTCATTCCAGTCATGCGGCTCGTCTTTCCTAATGCCATGTGTTTAGCGGCTGAGAGTCAATGGGGAAAATAATTGACTTCAAACCATTGATCAATACTTCAAACCGTTGATCAATCTGATCAACTGTTCAAAAAGCTGTATGCAAGCGGAACAATGCCAAAATCTCAAAACCTGTAGGATGAGAAGTGGCAGTAAAAGTCACCTATAATAATAATAATAATAATAATAATAATAATAATAACAATAATAATAATAATAACAATAATAATAATAATAAACAAGAACAACTGAGTGATTGCTTCCAAAATCACACTAATAAAACAACAAGAAAAGCAATCTCTAATAATAAAACTTAAGAGGTACAATGGTGTGATTTCTTCTGCAAACCAACTAATTACAATTACAAATATTTTTAAGCAACAATTACATATACTTCAGGTCACCCTCAAGGGCTACTCAGATATGCAATCATTTTATATAAAAATGCTAACAGAAACGTAATTTTTTAAAATGAATTTTCTATATTGGATAGAAATTTCTATTTTTAAAAAAGATGTTTTTTTTTTTTCAGAAATTGTTCGGTTCATATGTCTGAAAGCTGAAAATACAAGAATGATGATGATGGGTCATTCTT
Source organism: Hydrocynus forskahlii (assembly GCA_037974365.1). Taxonomy (NCBI): domain Eukaryota; kingdom Metazoa; phylum Chordata; class Actinopteri; order Characiformes; family Alestidae; genus Hydrocynus; species Hydrocynus forskahlii. Next base: position 13,864,340 of record JBBPCX010000028.1, read on the forward strand.
TTTCCTACCCACTGAAATTATATCTTAGCTACATCAGCAAATTATGGACTTCAAATGTGTCTTGGTTGATCGACTACATTCTGAGTTAAAGTCTCAGACACACTTTTATATTATTGACATACATTCTAAAAACCTATTATATACTAGATTTCACTTAAATACACACCCGCAAACAGACACACACACACACACACACACAAACAAACAGACCTCCAGGGCATCTGCAAGTTGTCGTCCATTGCACTGTCTCCCTAGTCCAGCCTGCAGTGTGTGCAGTAGGACCCTGCGCTGGTGCTTCAGTGTGTCCCAGTCTCTGGCTCCACACTTCACATCAGCCTGAACAGCATTCAGCAGAGTCTGAGGAAACACGGCCTGGTCCACAAACACAAACACCCTGTGCAAGACAAATGAGATAATTACGTATGGATTCAGAATGGCAATGCTAGGACCTTTTTTTAGAATTCTTTTTCCAAAGCATTTGTTAGAAAAAAAAATAAATAAATGTACAGCAAACCCTAAAAGTACAGTGAATACTAAAAGTACAGTGAATACTAAAAGTGCAGTAAATACTAAAAGTGCAGTAAATACTAAAAGTACAGTAAATACTAAAAGTGCAGTAAATACTAAAAGTGCAGTAAATACTAAAAGTACAGTAAATACTAAAAGTACATTTGTGGGGGTTATGTTCCAAGAGCACCCACGAATTGTGAAAACCTTGAATTTGTGATGTGGTAAAAAATGACTATTTTTGTAGTGTAAACCCTAAATATGCCCGCAAATATGCTCCCAAAACACTTTAATTTCATTTTAAACTCATTAGCCTTAAATAAAATGTAATGGTAAACCCGTATTCGTACTGTACAGTTTACACTGAACTCCTGCAGTGCTAGAATGTAAAATATCCATGTTACCCCTGTATAGGATGTACTGTAATTAATGCATGGTTGTTTTCTTTGGTATAAACAGATAAATAGAGTAATAAATGAATTTAATTTAAAGTAATAAAAATATAGGGCTTTAAGAAGAACAAAACGAAAAAGAAATCAGCAGCAAGGAGAAATGAATAAGCTCTCGGATTGGCTACTTTCACATCTCCCGCCTCTGAGTACAGCGGTATTTCACCATGCCAAGACCTGCTTTCTTTATGTTCTCTCAACAGTAACAAAACATTTATACAGTTAAATTTTATACAGAAATGTAGCTGAATTTACATTAATATTTATGTTACAAAATCAATAAATTATATTTTTCTTAATAAATGAGCACTAAAATGCATGAAAAATTATACATTGCCACGAAAAAAGCAAAAAAATGCGGACGGTATCTGGGGTTTACTGTATATTGTATTTACTGAGTAAAAGTCTTCACCCGCCAAGAAAAATACAAATCAACATAAATCCATTTAAAAAAATTAGCAAAATCCTGGCTAGAAAAATAAACAAGAACACTAAAAACACAAGTTTGATTCTGCTCTTCTCAGTGCACTCCAGCTGCTGCAGGTTCCATCCACTGCACACTAGATATGATTTAATAAAGGACTGGTTAGATAAACTACATTCATTCATTATTCAAGCCACTTATCCTTAACCAGATCCATGATAGATAAAATACACTCCTACCAAAATGGTTCTATATAGGACTGAAAAAAAATAAATAATAGATGTCTTTAATAATAGATGTCTTTAATAGTAGATGACTTTCTTAAGGAAAGGTTTCAAAATGGTTAAGCTAACACACTCACACACAGTTGAGGTGTATTGTTTATAGGTTTGTCTGGGTTTACTGTAATTTAAGGTTTTGATTTTAGCCTAGCCACGCGCCCATTGACCCTAGTAAGGATTAAGCAGTTCCAGAAAATGAATGAATAAATGAACAAATGAATGATTTCAAACAAAAAAAAAAGCTAACTGTCCAACCCCCATTTTTCCTTCCCCAGTTGCGGACAACAGGAGCTCATTTTGGAAGCCTCCTAAGCAGTGTCATCATATCCCATACAAATTGAGCAGAAGATGCTGGCTTAGGGAAGTGCAACTGATTAAAAACTTCATTCAGAACCCTCTGCAACATTTTCATCCAACATGAAGCACCACATGCCTCTCTGGCATGGAATGGAGGATGCTGAACACAGAGCCTCATACACCATGAGAGAGAGAGCGAGAGTGAGAGAGAGAGAAGGAGGGACTGAAAGGACTAAGTAGTAGACTTAAGCTACCTAATAGGCATTTGGTTTTCGTTTTCTCACTGTCCATGTAATCGTGCTGTAAAACACACTGCAGGTGTAAGTAAAGCATGATATTCAGTTGCACTTGACCATGTTACTGAGGTCTCATGAGGTTTCCCGGCCACAGTGGCCCGGTCCATCCCTGGATCGGTGCCACATAGTGTCTCAGATGCTAAAGTCTTTCACTTTATATTCAGAGACACTAGAGACAGTGATTTGCGTGTGACAATCTATGGCACCTTCTTTCAATGACTAGCAATGAAAGTTGCACCTGCCTGCACACATGCATGGCACATCTGCAGAAGAAAGCGCTCAGCATGCAGAATGAGGACAGAAACCAAAATGAGTCACCCTGATCTGATCATTGATGCTTATCAGTAAAATGAGATTTGACTTCTCACCTTTCTTGCTTCTTTTATACATCACAATTATTGACTTACTGTTTGGAGTATCTACTGAATGCACTGTAAACAGTCCCTACATCAAGGCCTAACCTTTAGAGGATGGAACTGAAGTATGTGTTGTAAAATTTTGTTTTCATTGTGTTGATATCAAAACCTCAGCAACCTATTCACCTTTTAACCCATATGTTATGCAATATTCACCTTCTTCTTTTGCAAGAATGCTGATTGTCATTTTAGGAAAACAAAATAAAAGAATTCTGTTGTTCTGTTGTAAAATGAGTTTTGAGTGGAGTTTTTAAAAAGCTATCGAATTAATAAATTAATAATATGTAGTGTGAAGCTAAGAAGAAGGATGGAGGGATGAGTAAGTATATAGCTAAACGAAACGAATGAAATAAACCTGACTGAAGTGTTAGGCTGTTACCTTTCATGAAGGACATAGTGTTCATTCTTTAGGCTGTGCTCAGCAATGACCCGCCTTTGATACAAAGTGCCTGCAACCAATCAAAAAGTGTGTCTGTTGTGTCACCACATGCATGATGAATTGGAATGTATGAACAGAGAAATACGTTTAAGGGATCCACATTTGTGTAAAGTGCTTTTTCACAGGTATCGTTGCAAGGTTGGCCAAGCTTTACAGACTGTTAAGCAAAATCTCTTTCATACTCACTCACAGTGAGGAACTATGTATAATGCTTTCACACTACATGCTGTGTACAACCTTCCACACACTTATGCAATAAATATCTGTTGACATCAATGACATATTCTGAATGTAGCTATGATGAAAAAAAAAATTGAGTTGTTCACTGCCTAATAGGTTAAAGCTTGTCCAACATGGCAACAGTTGCTACATTTCTGGAATGATTACCTGGGACATTGTGTTCCATTTTCATGAGTTTAGCATAGTTGAGACCTATAGAGCAGTAAGGCTCAGGTAGTGTAACTAATCGATTCAAACAGGCATAAATCCTCCCTCTTAGGTCATCAGGAACATAAGAAGACTGCCAGAAATGGAAAAGCTGTTAAGCTGCATGTCTATTAGACAACAAACATCTTGTAAAGTGAAAAAAACAACTTAAAACTTAGTAAAATAATTTAAAAAAACGACTGAACTAAAAAAAGACTGGACAAGTTCTGGACTAAAGGTCAACAAGTTCTGGACACATGAGTCATGATGAAGTTTTGAGATTAAAAACAAAGGATGAAAACTGACCTGTATGACTGTATAGGCCAGTGTGTGCAGTAAAGGGATGATCCAAATTTTAGAGTCAATCCTGTCTGCCTGGAAAATAGGTTTATGCAATCAGTCTTAGAATCTAAAGACACTAAATGGACAAAAGTATTGGGACACTTGACCATTACACTAACAAGGAACTTTAATGACATTGCATTCAAATACATTGACTTTAATATGGAGCTGATCCCCCCCTTTGCAGCTATAACAGCTCCCACTCTTCTTGGAAGGCTTTCCACAAGATTTTGGAGTGTTTCTTTGGAAATTTGTGCCCATTCAGCATAAATCCAGAGCATTTAAGAGGACAGGCAGTGATGTTGGATGAGCAGGCCTGGCTCGCAATCTCCACACCAGTTCATCCCGAAGGTGTTGGATGGGATTGAGGTCAGGGCTCTGTGTGGGCCAGGCAAGCACTTCCACACCAAACTCCTCCAACCAGGATTTTTTGGACCTTGCTTTGTGCACTGGGGTACAGTCATACTGGAATAGAAAACGTTCTTCCCCAAAGTGTGTCCACAAAGTTGGAAGTTTGGTGTTGTCCAAAATGTCTTGGTCTGCTGAAGGATTAAAATTGCCCTTCACTGGAAGCAAGGGACCACCTGAATTGAATAAATGGTCCCAATATTTTTGTCCATGTATCAATATACACTGTCATGGTCTTTTTGCTTACTCCCATTTACATATAACTAAAATTAGTGAATATTAAATGTAATGCAATATTGCCCCACTGTAAGAACTCCTTTTCATCTATTAAGCATCAGACCATATCATTCCATTCTTTAGTCACAGTAAATTTAATGGCAAATACTGATAGCAACCTATGGACTTTGTTACTTGTTGTTACCATGTATTTACAGGAAGATTAAGAGGCCGACTAATACATTTTGGACTAACCTTTTCAAGCTCCTTAACCAGTACCCTCAACAGGGAGATACTAGTCGAGGGATTACTCTCCATCTTGTTATGTAGAGTCCATCTCAGCATCCCTTGACAAAAAAGATATTTTGACACATGATACAGTGGCAGGTGGTCATACAAGCCATTATTGAATTAAAAATGTTGGTTTTGCGCTAAGGTTTTCAGGTTATTACAGTTGTCTTAGGTTGTAATCTGGATAACAACGAATGAAATGAGAGTGTGAGAATGTGGTTCAGTTACTACACTCTCAGGGTAACTTCCTTCATTCTTGACCACATTAGCATTGTTTTACCAAAGCCGTCCTTTTGATTCTCCAAGTATTACACTGTGATTTAGAGAGAAGTGAATTGGGCAGTACCTTTATTACAGGCTGCGCGAGCTTGAGTGTCAGTGTTCAGTTCTCTGAGGATGGCATGCACACGGCGATAGAGGTTAGACTCAATAGCTGAAGACACACTAGCCCCTGGAAAGACAGTTACGTTATGGTGTGTGTGCCATTTATTTTCCATGGTAGGACCAGATGAACACCTTGCCTAAGTGAAAATATTTTAACAGTTTTAACCCTCTATTACGATAAGATAAGATAAGATAAGATAAGATAAGATAAGATAAGATAAGATTAGATAAGCATTTATCATGTATTAGTCCCACAGGTGGAACAACACAACAGTATAATATAAAACATACACTTTACAAATATTACAAAAATAGAAATACAGGAGATCATAATAAATATGAGGTGAAAGAATGACATATAAACGAAATATGACATAAAACATGAACATTGCTTTGATCTGTATTTATTTTCCATGTCTCTATGCTTTTAACATTACATTAAGTGGAGCACTGCCCCTTTTAGTTCTTTTTCCTTTGACTTTTCTAATCATCTTCCTTCCTTTCACATCTGAAAGGGAAGTTGACCTCAGAACATGAATTCACACAGAACAGCTATTGTATTTTCGAGTGAGCACCTGTGGTGTTAGAGGTATGAGCAGCGTGACAACTTGGACCTGATGTTCATACCAGTTAGCTAAATTAAACAGATATGATAGATAGTTATGATGAAAAGGTCTCACAGTGAGCGGGACTTTGGTTTGATTCTATGCCAACCCTGCTTGGGATCCCAAGTGACTCTAAATAACACGTTTGAGGCTGTATGTTTATGGGAGCTTCTTGGTCCTTTTCAGAGGGGCTTCAAAAGAACTAAAAAGTTTTCTTTCTCAAAACAGCATATTTCCTCCAAACCTCTGAATGAAAACACATTTAAAAGAGCTTTTCTTGCAATATATAGAACTTAATAAATGGACAAAAGTATTGGGACATCAGACCTTAACAGCAGCAGGGACTTTAATGACAATCCGTTCAAATACAGACTTTAACATGGAGTTTTGTCCATATAGTGTAAATGTGTAGGTTACTGTACAAGAAAAAAATGGGGGTCATCTCACCCATGGGAACTTCTGCTCCCATTTAATCTTACCTGTTTTCTCCATCAGTGTTCGGATTCTAAGCGATAGTTCCACATGACATGAAGGAGGTGAAGGAGTCAGATGTTGACACAAATGACTTTGCAGCTGTGAACATAAAACACTTTTGGTTTCATATGGGCACAGCGAGCACAGCCAGGCAGAAGTTATACATAGACTCTGAACGTCAGAGAAAAAAATTTTTAAAAAAGTTTTCACCATAGAAAGGCAGATGTATATACAATGTATTAGATAATGTGTAAATATCAGGGATGAAAAACAGGTAAGAATATTCTGCAAGTGGAAGAGCCTTCACAGGTACTGAGAGGGCAGTTTTTCTCATGTCAGATACAGCCAAGGATAAAAATAAGGGACCACTTTTCCCTTTTGCACGCACTATGCTCTTAACATCACTGTTTTAATTGTGGCAAGTGTAAATAATGTAAGAGTGTTGTGTAGTTCAACATTCCCAAGGAATGATACATTATTTATATGTATTATTTTAACATTTTCCCCAAACATTTTGTTGTTCAGAATTTTGGATCAAGTGTGGTCAATAATGTATAAAACATTAGTGACATGCACATTTTACACAGACACACTCCCACAAATTACAAAAGCAATAACCAGGAAAAAAAATTATGCAATCTCTTTTTTTTTTCCATGGCTATATATCCTTCTGAAAGGTTGCTTACACCATCCATTCACATTCTGACCCATGATAACACGTAAAGGCCAGTGTAGCTCATCACTAAAGGAAAAATATTCTTTTTCCAGCAAGTAATCGCAATGACCTTTAGCTGTAATCTTGCACAACATTTTTGCATCTTTTCTGTGGAGAACGCAACACACACACATTTATCCGACCAAAGTAAACTGAGCCTTTGACTGACTACTCAAAGCCATTGACTGACCATGCACTACATACAGCTCTTGTCAAGGTTACAATTATACCACTTCCCAGTAAACCCATTCATAAACAGTGTTAGCGTTCAGAAATAGTGTGAAACCCAGTTTCACAGTGTGAAAAATATCCCCTAGCAGGCAAACCAACTAGCTTAGCTGATTTGTGTACATACAGGTGGCGACTCACTCAGTGATATTAGGGGTTGCTATAATTTTGTGAACAATTATTTATTGATTTTCAAATGTCAATAAGAATACAATAAAAAGAAATCAACTAATGTCCCAGAATACCCACCCACCCATTTTCACATCCCTCCTCCCGGTCCCATACCCATCCAAAGGCAAACATCTGGTCAATATGGGAATGAATGAATGAATGAATGAATGAATGAATAAATAAATAAATAAATAAATAACACATCACTAAAAAATGATTGGCATTGAAAAAGCATTGAAAAATGTTTCAAGTCTTCTACTGTCTCAGAGTTATATCGCTTGCTTAATGAATCCGGGCTGTGAACAACTCCATAGAAACTATAACCAGTAGATATAATGCCCATTGAGATCTACTGGATGAATGAGGTGGGTTCCACCGAATTAACCAGTAGCTTTTTAGCTGCTGTAAGGGCAGCCAGGAGAAGATTTTGTTGAAAGCCTGAAAGTGAGTTCTGAAAAATCATTTAAAAAATTCTGAGAGAGAGTATTATGTGAGTCCATGACAGTAGATATATCACTGGCTAGCTGTTGTCGGAATAGTTGTAAAGGTGGGCAATCCCAAAAGAAGTGCCAAAAAGTGCCAAGGGTTCCTTGTGAGCACAGGTTACAAAATGGGGATGAGGAAAGACGCATATGAAAAAATGCTATAATTTTGATTAAACATTTGTTTCTCTATCCATTGTATGTAGCATGGCGTGATCAAATGTCAGGTGCTAAGAAGTGGGCAAAAATCACTTAAGCTCAGTTAAGGAATAGGTAAAAAAAAAAAAAGAAAAATTATGATTTCAAATTGCTGTTAATTTAGCATGGGGGGGAAATCCGAAATACTGAAAAGCACAATTAGTTAATTTCACCTAGTGAAGTAATATAAACCAAGTGCATTAGTTCATGTATCACATGAAGCTTCTGGACATCAGATTTGGTCTTGTGGCTCCGGTGGCCATGTCGGATGGCAAATTTATTTATAATTAGTATGTCATCTTTGTTTTCGTAAGACTGTTCCTTTAACCATGGCTTAGCAATTTCTGCCTCAATATTATACCCTAATTATGTACAGTAGTTATAATTCCCTCCTAACTGTATTACATACATATTGGTTCCATGATGGTTACAAAATAATTCTTCAGAGATGGTGATAAATTTCAGTTCATTTTATTCTATACACTTAGTGTGAAGGTGATTACTATACTGTCTCCCAGGTCTCTGTGGGCAGGGAAGCGACTCTTATGAATGAATTTCCATAAGAAGTGATTGTAATGACGGACATCAGGAGGAACAGTGCAGCATTGTGAAATAAAAGCTGTAGACAATGAGGCCTTCAAAAGAGTGAGATGTGTTCCCACTTACTGCCATAGTCTCCATATGTAGATAGCATGCAGTAGAAAATACAGCACACCCAATGCATATGGCATTACATTCAAAATCTAGAAACCACAAGCTACGCAGACAACACTCATAAGCCAAATTTGAGCAAAGAGGGCTTTTACTAATTAAATAGTATTTCAGCACAATTAGGGATATTCCACAACACCTAGCCAACTCATTTCAAGCATTTTCATTTTTAATGAAATTAGTTTTTAGTTTGGGATTTTTTACGTATACTGTCTCATAAATCTTACACATTAACTACTCAAATAATGTCTTTGAGTGAGCTGATATATTATGTGGGTATAAATACAACATGAAGCATAATATTTCACTTTAAATTCAATGTAAACCTGAATATATCAGGGTATATTTATATTGTAATATTTATATATAATATTTATATTCCCACAGGTAAATGTATTGTTGGAGTCTTTCCTTTTTTAAAATAAGGATATTTATGTGCCATTAACATTAAAGATATGCTATGATTCCTTGTTTCATTTTTTTTCAGTGTAATGTATTTGACTAGGAGCAAATATAGAGTACTCAGAAACAATGTAAACATTTTTAGAGGTAATATATTCTTTTACTATTCTACTATTTTGGGGATCTCTTATGTACAGAATATCTAGCAGAAACGCCATACCTTTCGGATCTAAACAGCTACTAAATACAGCTACAAAGAGATGTAATTATTTTGCCTCCTAATGTTTAAACCATCCCTAGTGTCCCTTTTTTTGTTCTAAGCGAGCAAGAAGACTTCCGCTTAGAAAGTCAAGTATGAACAATGATTCAGAAATTAGACCTGACATTTGGAGCATGAGAAATGTATCTACAATGTATCTGCCCATATATTGTATAAAGTCACACAATATAAAGAAATGCCTACAACAGTGTCTCATCAGGTTTTTTTTTCAAGATTCTAACTGAAAACCAAAGATACGATAACAGTTCTGTGGGCTAGAGTGAAAAGATAGCAGGCATCACTGGCCTCAGTGGTTTTATGTCAGGCCTTCACCCTTCAAAATGTGTTGTTACTAATATGTGAAAGAAGTCAGCCTATCACTGCGAGTAACATGAATAGCTAAACTTCTAGAAGTTCCCTCCTGAAAACCACTATGGGAGGTGAATGGTAAAAAGGCTGCTACTGGTAAAAAAAAAAAAGGCTGCTACTGCTGCAAACAGAAGAGTGAAACCAACAGTCAGAAAGGGTTCTTTGGTTTTATACCATAGACGTACCACTTTTGGTTTTCTTAAGAGCCTTTCTTGTTTGGTTTCAGTTTTTAAAGACCCCCCCCCCCCTATTGAAGGACTCTACGTTCTCCAAATATCCCCCTTAAGCACATTTATTTTTAAGAGCCAACACAAGGTCACAGAAAATGCTGACATACCGTTGATGAAGCAGCAACGTATAATTCGAATGCCTCCGAATCCAGCAGTCCTCTTCAGTACAACTGCCAGTAAGCACAGCCTTGCATCGAGGTCACTGTCAGTAAGCCTCTAACTCTCTTCCTCATTAAGCCACTGTGTCTGCGTGAAGCTAACATGTGTATTTCTAGGGGTGGGGTAGAGGGGGCGCGACACGGTTTTAGCTGGTGTCAATCAAAGACTGCAAGCAACCACACACATACACACACATACATACAAATAAGCACGGCCTCCACTTCCTATTTTCTTTTTAAGAGGTGTGACAATGGGTTTCCTGTCTTCTAAATGTGTAGGCGTCCGATGTATGGCTTATGACATATTTACAGTCTAAATTTAAGCCTCTGAACAACCTCAAGGTAGAATCAGGCTGGACATAGCTTTGGAGAGCCCCCAGCCCATAGCATGCCAAGCAAGTGGGTAGTAGAAAATATTAGCAATAGTTTAACAGTTTGGTGTGTCTACCTGAAATAACATTACCTGTACAACATTTAAACCTACAGTTAAGAGAATGCTTATCAGATTATTATGAGAAAGTGACCTTTCTGTTGTATCTGAGAAAAATTATCACATGCATAATAATATTAAAGGTCTGTTTTGAATCAAACGTGCATACATGGCACTGTTTAGTTAGATCAATAAAAAATGGGCTTTTCAAACTGTCAAGAATGCATCTGATCTTTTTCATGACGTCTTAACAGCAAACAGCTTCTCTGGAGTCACAGTTTTGCCTATATTCATGATGTCTACAGCAACAAAGCCTTGCATATGTCAGAGGAAAGAAAAAATACTCTTTAACCTCTATGTAAGCTAATATAAAATGATTTTTTTAATTAAATCATTTTGAATTATTTCTGTTGGCCCGTTCATCGTGAAATGTCCTCACCATGTCATTGGCAGAAGGCAAATCAAGTGAAAGAAACAAAAGAAAATGTAAAAAAGAGGATTGACTGGCATATCTCAGTAAATTTGTAGAACAAGTGGCCATTCATGCCCTCCATGCCTAAGGCTGTGGAGCTCAACATGTAACGAAGGTACGGGGAAAAAAAGGGGTCACATGTCTAAGACAGGTTTCTTAACGCAGGGGTGGTTTTAAGTTGCACTATGTGCTGTCTATGGCCAGGATGCATCTCAGTGCAGCTGGGGAAACTTTTGTTTGTATCTTATATTCCTTATAAGATACAGAGATACACTCACACTTTGCCTGTTATGCTGAAAAAAGTTCTATTGTCAGACTTTCTCCACTGCACAGATCTCTAATTTGACACGGAACAGTGCAACATTAGACACAAGCTTGAGAGAGACAAATGTGACAGGACATAAATGACTGCTTTAATACGTGTACCATCAAGGGCCATGGAGGCATGTGTTGCAAGATTCCAAATGCAATGAGAAGAGACTTTGATTCCGGGAATATGACTCATGTAACACAAAAAGGATTATCACGAAAACATGTTGGAACATTAGAACGTTTATTATGTTGTTCAGTAAAAGGGAAGTATGGAACTGAGATGCTTGGGATTCCCCAGGTAAAAAAAAAAACTAAGAGTAAATATGTTGGTTGAATTATTAGAGGATGTGGTTTAAAAACATTACAGAAGGTCTTTGGTTGCACAGGGTGCATATTTCCTCTTTTTTACTGAGAAATATTTTTCAGGAGTGCTTGCAATTTTCTTATGATGATTATGCTCTCTCTCTCTCTCTCTCTCACTCTCTCTCTCTCTCTCTCTCTCTCTCTCTCTCTTCATTAATTTAGTTTAATCCCCCAAGCATTCATCATTGATAGTGTTAAAAATATAAATAAAAAAATAAATAAAATGAAGACATACTGTAACGCTCAGCGAATGCTGGTGGCTGTAGAGAAGATGCACTTGCGAAAGACGAGATTTTATATATCGATATGAAACACTAAGAGACTATACTCTTACTACAAAAACCAAAGTAAAGACACAACAGAGACAGGGCATGTGGTGTAAATACACAATGGTAATTCGGAACAGCTGTAATGGGGCGGGGTTACAAACAGGCAGGTGAACAGGCTGACAGGAGGCTGGAGCAAGAAACTACAAAAAAGCAAGTGGAGTGGTGTGTGACCAGGAATCTAAATAAACAGATCTCACGTGTAAAAAAGACAGGACATGATAGAGTGTGAAACAGAACAGGGAGTGATAGCGGTGTAAATGTTACAGATACAAAAAACTCATTTACTGAAACTGCTACAACCACATCAGGGTGGCGGGTACCTGGAGCCTATCCCAGGTCAACAGGCACGAGGCAGGGACTCAGCCTGGACAGGGCGTCACCACAGGGCACACACACCATTCGCTCACACACTCACACCTACGGTCAATATAGAATTATAATTATTATTATCATTATTATATTTATTATTATTATTATTATGATAGGCAGCTGGTGTCCTGGTGGTTAGGTAGTTACCCCTGTGATCAGAGGGTCATAGGTTTGAATCCCAGGACTGCCAGGGGCACCCTTGAGCAAGGTACCGTCCCCACACACTGCTCCCTGGGCGCTGTGTTCCTGGCTGCCCGCCGCTTCACTTGGTGAACGGGTTAAATACAGAAAACAATTTCGCACTGTTCACACTGTGTGTTCATGTGTAACAAATGGACATTTTACACTTACTTACACTTTACTATTATTATTATTATTATTATTATTATTAACTAATTATGAATATTTTGGTGTGTTAGGGGCATGTAGACTCAAGGTGCATGGATGTCCAGCAGTACGAAGCATATTATCACCATCATGACCTTTTGCCACTTTTGCGGTTTTTATTTCGTTTTCATTATTTGAAAATGTCAGCTCCAGCTTCCTCTGTGTAAGAATTTCATGATGAACACACCAGCAGGAACAGATGGTCGGCCGTTCACAACACAGCAGTGACACACATGACAGTGGTTTGTTAGCAAGTGGTGCATGCGTGTATCAGGCACCAGTAGTGCTGCTGGGTTTTCAACACCTCAGTGTAACTGCTGAGTTAAAATAGTCAACCAGCCACACACATCCCACCAAGCCCTGTGGTCAAAAGCTGACTGCTGATGAAGGGTTAGTGGAGGGCTTGCATGCATCAATATGGTGGGGGTGTTTAGTGAAATGTGTAAATCTACACACTGAGAGCTTAGATCCCACAGTTAGAAATTACACACATCAACTTGGGCTTGTGAAAAGGGGCAGCCTGTATTTCTTGGCCGAGATGCAGACCTCTGCGCAAAACCCCCCCACCCCGAAGCCCCAGGGGTCGGTCAAACCTCACACATACCCTCGGCTTACCGGTCCTTCATGTTTCGCCTGTTTTATGTATTCCTTGTGTCTTGGGCCCTCATGCCTTCTTTATGTTCCTTGTTTTTGATTTTGCGTTTTGTCAATAAAACCATCAAAAGGAACCCTGCGTCTGAGCCTCGCTACACAACATGATCCTCGCATGTGACACATTAACATTAGTTTTATTTAAAAATGTTAATCAACTTCATCATTAACTTGTGGATCATTTTACGTACTTTAATGTCATTATAGTTCGAGAACGGAGGACCAGCTGTCAAATATATTACCTATAAGGTACAGAGCTATAAAGATTTTGCCTCCCAGTGTTTAAACCATCTCACACTTTGCCTTTGATGCTCAAAAAGTTCAAATATCAGACTTCCTTTTCTACACTGCACAGATCTCTAATCTGACACGGAACAGTGCAATGTTGGACATAAGGTTGAGAGACAGAAACGCGACAAGGCTAGAATGACACTTTTTTTTAACACTACTTCAATGAATTGACGGCACTTTAGAGTGAGGCACCGAACAACAGAAGTGCAACACAGAAATACATTTTTAGACGTGTGAAAATAGAGATACAAGGCAAAAAAAAAAAAAAATATATATATATATATATATATATATATCATATATTTATTTATTTATTTATATATACATCATTTTTCTCCTACTTTCCAGATACAATTATTGTTCTTTAAAGCATAATTTTAAAGGAAATGACAAATACATCTAAATAAGAAAAATGAAATTACAGAACATCAGACATGGAGAAACTTTTGGACGGCTTATGCTTTTTAACTCAAAAATGTGTAAAACACAACATTGATCAGTAAGTCGTGGGATCGAATACCAAGACTGCTAGTGGCACCTCTTTGGTACCCTTTAGCATCCCCATACACTTGGCTTGGTGAATGGATTAAATACAGAGGAAGAATTTGGTGCTGTTCACACTGTGCTGTGGTGTGTTCACGTATGACAGAATGGACACTTGGGAAGAAAATTCACATTCTAATATTAATAGCAGAGCTAATAATATAAATGTAACATTGTGTAAAAGAATGTATATACATGAAATATGCATGAAGACGGTGCAGCTGAAAATTTTTCTTTCACAGAAAAGTCTGTCAACGGTTCCATGACCCTTGTGCTCTCAAGCAGTTGTACATGGCTTGTTTCGCACTTCCCTTTTCTAAAATTAACTTCGGGGCTATCTCATCGTTCAGTCACCAGCTTCCTCTGTTCGGAACTGCTCTAGACCAGAAAAGAAAGCAAATGAAAAAAGAAAGAGAAAATACTACAGGGATGAATATTTTTAATGGCTTGTTGGCAAACAATGTCGGTTGTTTTCTGAATCTGTAAAACAGTTTCATTTCTTTAATGGTCACAGAGGTCAGACTAGTTCTCATGCTCAAGTGCTCAAATCCTGTATTGTGGCAAAGTCTGTGAGTAACCTCTTTCACCCATAGATCTACTGGAACAATTTAAAAGGCCTATTCCCATGCACACTATGTGGTCAAAAGTACTGGGACACACCCCTTAATTATTGAATTCAGGTGGCCCCTTACTTGCAGTGAAGGACAATCTTAATGCTTCATCATACCAAGACATTTTGGACAATGCCATGCTTACAACTTTGTGGACACAGTTTGGGGAAGAACCTTCTCTGTTCCAGCATGACTGTGCCTCAGTGCTCAAAGCAAGCCCATAAAGACATGACTGGATGAGTTTGGTGTGGAAGAACTTGACTGGCCCCCACAGAGCCCTGACCTCAACCCCATCCAACACCTTTGGGATGAACTGGAACGGGAATTTGCGAGTCAGGCCCTCTCATCCAACATCAGTGCCTGACCTCATAAATGCTCCACAGAATGAATGGGCACACATTCCCCCACAAACACTAAGAAATCTTAAGGAAAGCTTTCCAAGAACAGTGGAAGCTGTTATAACTGTGAGGACGAGCTTCATTTTAAAGTCTATGCATTTGAATGCAGTCTCATTAAAGTCAGGCGTCCCAATATTGTTTCCATATAGTGTAAATGCATATTTTTTTGACTGCAACCAAATTTCATTTCTCAGAGAAGTGTAGCCTTTTAAAATAGTGTCAGTCAAGAACATGCAGACAAAAAATACATGAGGCCTGCAGCAAGCTAGAAGGCCTATGAGACCTTATTCATATTACAGGTCAAACATCACAATCCTGCTCGTTGTCATTTAAGCCTTGCTCGAACCATGAAACTGATTTGCAACTGGCGAAAAAGAGATTCTCTGTCCACCCCACCTACCACCCATCCAGTAAATGATCAACCTTGTGGGTAATTCACAAGGCCAGGTGGAAAATTCAATAGTGTGCCATTATTTATGTTTACAGTAAACTGTGGTGGGAAGAAAGAGGGGTACCCAGTATTTTCAATGAAAAGAGGAAAGGAGAACTTCCTCCTACTATAAAGTCTGTCCACTGAAAACAGCCACATATAAACACGTACACACACATACACACACAATTCCTCTTTTACTGGAATCAGTGACCGATATGCTTTAAGTACAGTGACCTTCTTAACTGAATGCTTCTCCACAGACTAATTAATTGCAATTAGACAGTGCAACATTAAATATACTAATTTGTACAAAATGCCAGCTACTTTGAGATATCTATCAACACATAATACAACATTCAACATGAGGTAATAAAGTGCTGTGTGAGAGAGTAGCAATATAAAGTGTCTTGGGCACTGCAATACAGAAAATGCTTCAGCAATTTACAGAATTAGTATTAAATAATTAAAGCGACAGTGCAATGTGCTGAGCATGGAAGAGATCAAATATAACAGTGAGTGTAGAATTTAGCATGGCGGTAATATTGCACATTATTCACAGTCTTACAGCATTGGGGAAGAATCTGTCATTGAATCGTGTAGTGTTGATACACTATGGACAAAAGTATTGGGACATACCTGTTTTTCAGTGTTTGGGCTAGGCCACTTACTTTCAATGAAGAGAAACCTTAATGTTTCAGCCGACCAAGACATCTTGGACAACGCCATGCTTCCAACTTTGTGGACATAGTTTGGTGAAGAACCTTTTCTGTTCCAGCATGACTGTGGCCCAGTGCACAAAGCGAGCTCCAAAAAGACATGGCTGGATGGGTTTGGTGTGTAAGAACTTGACTGGCCCCAACAGTGCCCTGACCTCAACCCCATCCAGCACCTTTGGGACGAACTGAAACGGAGATTGCGAGCCAGGTCTTCTTGTCCAACATCAGTGCCTGACCTCATAAATGCTCTACAGAGTGAATGGGAACAAATTCCCGCAGAAACACTCCAAAATCTTGTGGAAAGACTTCCACAAAGAATGGAAGCTGCTGTAGCTGCAAAGGGGGACCAACTACCATATTAAAGTTTATGCATTTGAATGCAATGTCATTAAAGACCCTGTCGGTGTAATGGTCAGGCGTCCCAATATTTTTGTCCACATAGTGTATAGGCTGACTGTGTGCTGCTGTAATCGGTAGTTATTACTGCTGTTCTTGTTTCTATAACCATCAGAGGAAACAGGGCTAGAAAATATAATGAAACACTTCCCCGGTTGTTCGGATGATTACAACTTCTCACCACACGATGGCGCTGTCGCACTATCGAACTCCAGGCAGGGGGCGCGCTCCGACCACCAGGCTTTCATTGAACAGGTGGAGTGGGGTGATGGTTTCACAGCTGCAGGTCCACAGCTTTGGTGTGAATTCAAATACGGCACCTCTGTGCTCAGATATACTTTTTCAGTCTATTTTTATAATTTTATAAAAATTATAAAATCAGTCATTCTGTGTAACAGTAGGGCTACTTCTTATCAAGAAAGAGGGAAAGAAGCATCTAAACCAGCAGGTCATATACACACACACACACATCCGAATCTCATCTCAACTACTATAAACCATCAACGGTCCATAACTAGCTCTCTAACCGCAGTCTGAAAACACAAAGCACTTCAGTACAGAAAACAACTGCAAATACTGTGTAAACTACTGACACCTCATAGAGAGAGCGAGAGAGTCAAAAAGAGAAAATGACAGAGAAAGTAAAAGAAAGATGGTGAGAGACAGAGGAAGAACGATACAGAGAGGGAGAGAGAGAAAGAGAGAGAGGGAGGGAGAAAGAATGAAAGAGAACGAGAAAGAGAGATGGTAGAGAGAGATAGAAAAAGGAACGAGAGAAAATGAGAAAGTGAAAAAGAAAGAAAGGAAGAGTAAGTGAGTGAGTGAGTGAGAGAAAGAGTGACAGGGAGAGAAAGTGTAAGGGAGAGGGTGAGAGGCAGAAACAGGGAGAAACAGAAAGGAAGAGAGAGTGTACGAGAGGGAGAGAGGGTGTGAGAGAGAAATTGAGAGTCAGAGAGAGATTCCGAGGCAGTGGTGTGTGAATAAATTGGGAGAGAGAGAGAAAGCGAGAGAGAGAGTCAGGGAGAGATCGAGCGGGAGTGAGAGAGTCAGAGAGAGTTAGAGAGAGAGGGAGAGAGAGAGTCAGAGAGGGAGAGAAAGAGAGAGAGTCAGAGAGAGAGAAAGAGAGAGAGTTGGATAGAGAGAGTCGGAGAGAGAGTCCCAGAGACAGAAAGAGAGAGAGAGAGTCCCAGAGAGAGAGAGAGAGACTCTAAAGCTGAGGGACTAATAGCAGGTTTTCGTTTTCATGCTCGTTGTGTTCAGGTCTGAAGGGAGAGGAGAAAGTGAGAGATTACAACACATCCGGGCGAGAGTTGTGGAGAGAGGGAGAGGAAGAGAAAGGCAGAGCAGCCTGTAATTTGGGTTTAAGACACACCACTCCGCTCTGGATCCTGAAGTCCTGAGGTCTTGCTCTTTGAGGTTCCTCTCCGTGCTCCTCTCTGCTGCTGAAGACTTCATTAAGTGCATGGAGATCTCACGCGGGGTCCGGCTCGAGTTTCCCTCAGACAGAGAGACCCCTCGGCCCGGGCTGTGACTCCAACTCCACTCCGGGACTCCGCGTGTTATTTTAAAGGTCTTCGATCAGGAAGGGGGCTCGCTCTGTACATGCAGCGTGCACGCGCCGCGCTCTTGTCATAACTTTTAAACTGTTTGCGGGCACGCGCGCCAAGAAAACTTTGAAGCGTGGACTGGTGCCCCATCATCATCCCACCCTTACATCTAACACCAACACCAAGAAAACTTTGAAGCTTCACGCGTGGACTGAGACTTTTTTTGGTGCTCCCCCATCATCCCAAACCTACATCAATACCAAGACCACCACAACCACAAACTCTGAACGGCTGCTGTCTGGTTCGCGAGCGATGCTGAGGCTTCTTCTCGCGGACGGGATCGCGCTGCTCGCGCTCGCCGCGCTGCTGGTGGAGGGCGCGCGCGGCAGCGGCTACGGTCACGCGTACGGCAGCGGCGGCGCGAGCGTGTTCGCGGCGCAGTCTTCGCCCCCGGACCCGTGCTACGACGAGAACGGTCAGCCGCGCCGCTGCATCCCGGACTTCGTGAACGCGGCGTTCGGCAAGGAGGTGCGGGCGTCGAGCACGTGCGGCATCCCGGCGGCCGCGCGCTACTGCGTGGTGACAGAGCGCGGCGAGGAGCGCTCGCGCGAGTGCCACACGTGCGACGCGACGGACCCCAAGAAGGCGCGGCCGGCCGCGTACCTTACCGACCTGAACAACCCGCACAACCTCACGTGCTGGCAGTCCGAGAGCTACGTGCAGCATCCGCAGAACGTGACGCTCACGCTCTCGCTGGGCAAGAAGTTCGAGGTGACGTACGTGAGCCTGCAGTTCTGCTCGCCTCGGCCCGAGTCCATGGCGATCTACAAGTCCATGGACTACGGCAAGACCTGGGTGCCCTTCCAGTTCTACTCCACGCAGTGCAAGAAGATGTACAACCGGCCGAGCCGCGCGCCCATCACGAAGCAAAACGAGCAGGAGGCCGTGTGCACGGACTCGCACACGGACATGCGGCCGCTCGCGGGCGGCCTGATCGCCTTCAGCACGCTGGACGGACGGCCGTCGGCCCACGACTTCGACAACTCGCCCGTGCTTCAGGACTGGGTGACGGCCACGGATGTGCGCGTGACCTTCAGCCGTCTGCACACGTTCGGCGACGAGAACGAGGACGACTCGGAGCTGGCGCGAGACTCCTACTTCTACGCCGTGTCGGACCTGCAGGTGGGCGGGCGTTGCAAGTGCAACGGTCACGCGTCCAAGTGCGTGAAGGACCGGGACGGCGGCGGCCTCGTGTGCGAGTGTAAACACAACACTGCCGGCGCCGAGTGCGACCGCTGCAAGCCCTTCCACTACGACCGGCCCTGGCAGCGCGCCACCGCGCGCGAGGCCAACGAGTGCGTGGGTGAGTCTCGGACCACCGGCCTGCCTGACGGGGGTCGTGGGCCGGTTTAGGGGTTTTGGGGGAGAGAAACGTTATATGTGCTCCTTTTTTATTATAACAATAATAAAAAATGAATGTTTTTATTAGGGCGCATTGCAGTGCCACAAAAAAATAAACTCTGCAGTGAAAAAGAGAAATTCAACTAAACGTGCCAATAGTGGTGGGCTTATTTAGACTTTAGAGGAGAGAGAAACGTTATTTGTGCTCTTTAAAATAATAATGATAATAAAATGAATCTTTTTGTCAAATCGCTTTGCAGTGCCACACAAAAGTAAATTGTCTGGACAAAGAAAAAGAAATTCATCTAAACGTGCCAGTGGTGGTGGACTGGTTTAGGGTGTAGGACGGAGAGAAACGTTATTTGTGCTCTTTAAAATACTAATTATAATAACATGAAAATTGTTATTGAATGGTACTGCAGTAAACTCTGTGCAGATAAAAAGAGAAACTCTACTACAAACAAGAGTGCCAGTGGTGGTGGGCTGGTTTAGGATTCTGAGGGAGAGAAACATTATTTATGCTCATAAAAACATAGTAATAATGATAATAAAATGAACATTTTAATGAAAAAGCATGGCTGTGCCACAAAAGTAAACTCTCTATACAGCAAAAAATTAAACTATAAACAGTAAAAACTGATAATAACAATAACAAAATGAATATTGTTATCAAATAGTATTGCAGTAAGCTCTCTGTACAGAAAAAAGAGAAATTAATCTGCAAACAAACATACCAGTGGTGGTGGGCTTTTTTAGGGTCGTGGGGGAGAAAAACATTATTTGTGCGAATTAAAAAAAATAATAATAACATGAATATTGTTATTAAACAGCACTGCTGTGCCACACAAAAATAATCTCTGTACAGAAAAAGAGAACATTTTAAATACAAACAATACAAAACAAAACATTAATTAAAGTGAACTTACCAAAAACAAAAACGTACAAAAAGAAATAAAATTACACGTCTCAGCAGCCATAATCACAGAATAAAAAGGGAAAATGTCCATTGTCTTTTAAATTCACCCTCTCTTGGTTTTAAAGGAAGTAAAAGAAACTCTCTTAATTTCCCTGTGCATAGAAAATCCATGTTAAAGCTCCCATATCAGTATCCTCGCTGTCAGACTAAATAGTAAATTATACACATAATAACAATGAACAATGAACAAACCTTTCAATTTCTAATTCAAAGAACTTTCAATTGAGAACAGAAATCTGCTTCAGAAACGCCTTAACGCCCATGTAATGAAACGCCTCTGGTTTCCAGCTGGAACCCACTAAAACATTCATTAATTAATCATGAAACAACTGAGCTCCAGTTAGGAAATAAAAGATGTGAATGGAGGTTGACGAGTTGCTTGTACCTGAAATGAAGGTTGACACTGTTATTATGAAGCAGAATGTGAGATTTTATTGGTGAAGATTATACCATTTAACACCAAGTAAGAAAAAAAGAAGTTCAGCAAAAACAGCTGTTGGACTGAGGAAGTCTGGCCGAGGTTTTCAATGAAGTCATGCATGTCTTGTTATTCCAAGGCAGGTGTCTTTATCAGATTGAAGCGAAGATTAAATCAGTTTTTGCTAACATGTTTTGGTGGACGGAGAACAAACTGCTACTTTGAGCCAAATAAATTCTCCTGTTAAGCCGAGAGATAATATCTACACTTGAAATCTGTGCAAGGGGAGGAATCCTTGAAGGCAAATAACATCTTGAGTGTTAGTGAGATTGACTGTTAATGGTTCCGCTATGAGAAATGAGATGCAGGGTTCTCAAAAGCTTGTGAAGTGAGTCATGTCATGAAAGAACCACTTTTCAACAGATATAGGTGGTAGGTGTATGATATATATATATATATATATATATATATATATATAGAGAGAGAGAGAGAGAGAGAGAGAGGGAGAGCTTGTATATGTATTAAATAATTATATCTATACATTCACTACATACTTACATATCTATATCTATAAATTCATAGGTAGATATTATGTGTAAATAAGATGAGCCCCGTAATAAGATGAAATTATCATGAATGTCCAGGTCAAGAAACTGTAAACGAATGTCCAGGTCAAGAATCTTTGCTTGTAAAGACGTAGATTACTGATGAGATCCGGTGTGTTCTGCATATTGGTCCGTGCAACAGGACCACCCACAGACTTGCCTTTCGTATTTAACAAAAGCTTTTCACCTCATTCTCGTGCATCAAACTGTGAACCGAGGCAGTTACCCCTTCAGCCCTCAGACCTGTGGCGGTCTAGAATCCGGTTCCCCATCACTGTGCTGATCTTGTGGCTGTGTGCGAAAATGTAAAGCTGAGGGCAGCTGTGAGTGTGTGAGGGGGGCAGCTGTGAGTGTGTTCCATCCCACTGTTTGGCTCGGTGTGTGTGAATAGGAGCAGAAAGGGAGAGCGAAGGCTGCCGCCACAGTCCAGTGGCTAGTTATAAAAGCCACTGAAGGGCTGCCAGCCTGTGGGACACTGCTCGGCTCTGGAGAGAGAGTCTGAGCTGCAGGTACGAATCTGGAAAAGGATACCAAAGTAAGCTTCCCATGAACTGGCATATAGGGGCGCCTTTATTATTTGGAGAGCTGCGTGGTGACCAACAGCACATTCCAGTTCCTAGAGCTTTGGTTTTGCACGCTATGCAGGGAAGGCAAATTAGGTTGTGATTTGAAGTCGTGAATAGGGCAAGTCATGGCTGAACAGTCATAGTGCAAAGTTTAGATAAAGAATCTGCCAGGGAAAATCCAAACTTACTAATTAAAGGCATCGTGAAAATTAAAATTTTTTATTGAAGTAAATGGGTTTACAATGGGTGTGACAAAACAGCCAATTTCTTTAAGTGGAAAAGGTTTTACAGGAAACAGATGATTTTGGTTGCTCCCCAAGCTGAAGAAAGAAAGCCGTAAGGTATCCTTTCTTATTTTAAGTGTTTATCGGGATGTTAATGAAAGTATAGAAGCCTTGTTGAAGTTCTTGCGCTGGCTTACCTCAATGTAATCCTCTGATTAATCCGAAGCACTTTCCTCCTCCTTTAACCCCTCCTGGGTAGAGCCTTATCTGCTGATTGGCTCGGTTTTGAGGAAATGGGGAGGGCAGAACTTTCTCGGCCCAATAATCACGTCACGCTCTGTCTTCTTTTGAATGGCACACTTGAAGATAAATCCATTCATAGATAGTGAAAACCAGGGCTGGACTGGGACAAAAAATCAGACCGGGCATTTTGAGCCTAGACCGGCCCACCAGGCTGTTTTCCGATGGGGGGGGTTGTGGGGGGG
>JBBPCX010000028.1:13887864-13936793 GCA_037974365.1 Hydrocynus forskahlii
GGTGGGGGGGGGGTGCTGACGGGATTCTGCGGCAGCCCAAAAAGACCTTCTCAGCCCAAATTACCATCGACCTATCGGGCAAATGCCCGGTTTGCCCGATGGCGAGTCCAGCACTGGTGAAAACGCTTCCTTCATCAAAGGCAGCTCATTGGTGTTTGTTGCATGATACACAATACAGAATGTAGGCATCTTATGTTAGTGGAACATTGGAAAAAATAAACATACATTGTTCTAGTACTGCCTAGTCCTGGATAATACAAAATGTAGTACACAGACAGGCCTAATTCTTGCTCAGAAACCTGGCCCAGTAACTTTCAGTATGACTATTTATTGGCCCACCCCTTCTCTTTTAGAATGCATTATAGGTGGCCCACCAGCCTATATGTTGCAGTTTTCCTATTCACTTGATGGTGGCAGCAGTGCCATAAACTTAGTGTGCTGCACAACACTGTGTCAACAAAGTTAGTTAAAGTCCTACGAACCTCTGTTTTCATGCTAGACCTTACAATTTTATTGATATTTTGGCAAGCACCGAGAATTTAAATAGGGTAAAATCTGAAGAGCCTGTTTTGGTTCCTTAAAGAACCAAATCGATTCTCTGAAAATATTCAGAAGTGAGATACAAATGTGAAGGACCTTCTTACAGTTTTTCTTAAAAAGCTCTAATGAAATATAAAACTTTTATTAAAGGTCTCCAGGCCAGTAAAAACTGGAACAACAGAAGATACATCAGGGTTTTCTTGTGTTTGTATGATGTTTGGTGACCATTAACCATTTAAACTGACTAACCATAATTTGAGCCACATTTACGTTTCTCACTCTCATAACTACATAATAGTTTCATAGTAGTTACAGAACAGTTCACACAAGCTACTTAATATACTAAGAAGTGATGTATGTGGAAAAGATGTCGAAGTCAAATCAATGCTTTACATTTTGTATTCCTGATATTTTGGGCATTTTTACCACCTTTAGATGGTTGATGTGTGGATTGTGTTACTAGAACAGTTTCTCCTTGAGAAAACTATCTGATTTGAACCCATTCTGTTTGCCAAGGCCGAATCAAAGCGTTCAGTGGACTGAATACCACCAGCAAAGCTCGCAATGGATGTAGTTGTGTGTTCTTGGGCCAGAAACAGGTAATTCAATGAACAGCACCCTCTGTGTATATATACTGTCAGCTCCAGACAGAGGGAAGATCAGACACTGGCATCAAACATACTTGCCTAACTCAACCTGTCTCCTTTCTTCTCCTCTCGCCCTGGGGTCAGCAGGCCGGTAGGCGCCTTTGTGCGCGAAATTCAAGGCTGTGCTTCTCAGTTTGGCAAAGGGCACAAAGGAATATAATTTATCCCATACAGTGACCATATCTGTCAGTCTCCACTTGAGATCAGAGAGAAGAAAAATAACAATAATTTATCTTGATACATAAGCACAGGATTTCTCTGATGACCGAAGGCAACGGGCTTGCAGAACCAAATGTAGATGCCGTCTCTCAGATGGGCTTTGACCAGAAAAACTCTTTTCAAACTTTTGGACTTGACTTGAGGATTCTTATCAGCCTGTTTATTCCAGAAGAGGGTTTGGTAACCCTCAAACTAAAACAGAAGTCTCAGTCAGTGTGCACAAACATGTCCATGGACTGGGGGTTTTGAAGGGGCTACGATTATATCAATAGAAAACTGGCGTTAGTCCCAGTCAAACCAGCGTAGAACTTTGTCTGGAAGTCTAAAAATAGCCCCCAAGCACGCTGGTCCTCAGATTTATGTTTTTTGTCATTGTAAACTCCTGGCTGGCATCAATCCTCCGCTAAGTTCTGCTTGCAGGCTGCTGAATCTCGAAGCACAGCAGCGCATTGTGACTGACTGGCAGTTAATGCAGGTCTAAACTCTTAAAAGTAGTGGTTTCTAAAAGGTTCTTGGTTTGAATGTGTGGTTATAGGGGAAAAAGAAGTTTAATTAGACCTTTAAAGAACCTCCTGAAGAAGATTATTCTTTACAGCCCACAAAAATGTTCTCCAAATAACTATTTTTGGCACCTTTATTTTAAAGAGTGCAGGAAGAAGGTAACGGGTGTCAGCGAGAGGCATAAACCAAATGCATGTTTGAAGCTTTGATAATTTGCAGCTTGTCTCCGTTCAAACTGGACCTGACCTCTCTGCTTTTGTTCCAGCCCAAGTCCGCCGAGACTTGTTATTGGCTTGGGCTTTAGTTCAGTGGACCAACGAGAACTTTGAAAAGCTTTCCTGCTAAATCTGGGCTGCCATGCTTTAGATCGCAAGTCTGCGGACCATCTGTGGCTTTCTCGGTGCCGATGTTGGACCACGAGGCCGCAAAAGGAATCCTGTAAAAGGCTGACATCATAGAAGCGCGTGGACATGAATCCCTCCAGCAAAGCACCGTTCTGCTGCCAGACGTTAAATTTGGTGCAGCCCTTTCTGTGTATTTCTGTGCACACGTGTGCGGTTGTAAGGTTTGGCATAACGTTGAAAGAATGGATGTTTGAATTTGGCCTTCACAATTGCATCTGTTACAGCAGGCCTCATCCATCTTGTCAATTGCTGGAGACTCACTGCCCATGTCCAGCTCCTCAAAATGGTAACCCCAGTTACCAAAATCTACGCATCATTACTGTGTAATTACAGTGCTTTTTGCAAAACTGTGATAATACATAGAGCTCCACAGAGGACTGTGCTTTCTGTTGGCCAACACTGTTAGTCTAAAAGTCTTCCAGCATCGCACGGCATGAACACTGGTAATTGCGTTGCGCAAAAACAGGAAATGAAATTTAGTAAATGGACATAAAAATGCTTCGCTGTCATCCTTGAACATTGTTTGAGATGAAACGAAAATGCAGCCATAAAAGTGGGGGGGAAAAAAGCATAAAAAGTAAAACAAACAAGAAGCAGAGAGAAAGACAGGGAGAGAGAAAGGGGGAGGGGGGGAGAGAGAGAGAGAGAGAGAGAGACAGAGGGAGGGAGAGAGAGAGAGAGAGCTTAATCGGAAGCAGGTGGCTTGCTGGTCAGCTTTGAGGAGCTGGTTCTGACACCAATTTGGCATTGCACGGCCACATGGAAACTTAGACACCTACTAATACCCCACCGGGAGATCTCTGCCAGCAAGCCTGCCTCACTGACTCACTGCAAATGGGTCTGAGGGCAAACAATTGAAGCCACTGGAGAACATGAGCGCATTACCAGGCCAAGAGAGAAAACATGGACTGGAGTCTGTAAGGCACTGAGAATTTGAATAGCTGAGGTAAAGATTACACAAAACTAGCACAAGCCATCTACAGGGGCAGATTCCAGTGTCAGCCTTTTCTAATCTGTGTTCTACACTATAAATCTATTCATATATATTCATATATATATATATTCATATTCATATATACTCTTAAAAGCAGAGGTACTGAAAGGGTTCTTTGCATCATGCCATAGAAAAATCCCTTTGGCCCCCTTTAGAGTACTATAATGGATTTTTCTTTAAAGACCAATTTTTGTGAGTGAGATGTGTGAGCGTGAAGAACCATATTTAAGTTTCAAGAACCTCCATTGGTTCTGGGAAGAGTCCTTATATTGCAAAGGTTCAGGGAAGAGTCCTTATATTTGTCTAGAACCTTTACATTATGCAAAAATGTTTAAACATCTGAAAGGGTCTTCACACTCACATATCTCTTTTCAAATATGGGTCCCTAGGGAAACAAAAGTGCTTCTTCTATTGAATCGCTAAAACCTTAGAAAGTTGAGACACCTCAGGAATGTAAATCCTGTGTACAGGGGGTCCTCGGGCTACGCCACAGGCCGTTCCTATCTCAGTGATGTAACCCCAGTTTTGGTGTAAGTCGAAATACACAGTAGACTAAGTCACCTAACACAGTTGTAAAATCATAATCTAGAACATAAAAACACAACTAAGCCACAGAAAAAGGAAAAGGACATAAATATACTGTACTTGTGCACTCTACTGTACTGGGGGACTGCGACTGCATATTCTGCCACCACACGCAACCAAACTGGTTTGCCCATGCAGTCTGTAAGTACGACGCAAACGGAGTAAGCCAAAACACGTCTCAATTTTTAAAAAGTTTTTATGGGAGTGTGTGTCGCAAACTCAAAACGCTGTATGCCGAGACTGTCGAACCCCAGGAACCCCTGTATTTATTTTTAGATTTTTCCTGAAGGGCTTTTGAAAAAAATACCCATTAAACATTTTTCTATCGTCTTCAAATGTTATGTGGTTCTGAGCCTTTAATTAAGAATTGCAGTCTGCGGACAATCTTATTGATGTCCCGCCTCCAAACTCAGATCAGTGTTTTGTTTTGGTCTTAAAGGGGTAGTTTGACAAAAAGTAAAATGCACACAATTCTTCAATTTGAGGTTAATTCCGCTAAAAAACAGTAGAACTATGTAGTCACCATGTAAAAAGTCTTGAAGACCACCCTTGGCGTGAGATGAAATGGCTGCCTATAACAGTGAATTTTTTGTTCTGTTTCATAGTTTACAGTTCGTCATATTGTAAGCACTGTCATTGACAAATCTGCTCCATCTTTTAGTGATGCATATTTATGGAAATTATTTGAGCGATTTGGGTGACTATTAAGTTCTAGAGTTTGTTAGCAATGTCTCACAGCTGCAGGTCTAAACCAAAGCAACATTTGGACTCCAGACATGTCTTGGCTGACTGACCACATCTGGGTTAAGTGGAAAACTGTGTAAATTAGATTTTTTTGCTGGAATATTCCTTTAACCAGTGTGTCACCACACCATCCTTTGCAGCATTGCAAGGTTGTTTTGATATAACTATTATTGCACTGATATAAGGAATATTTTATGTTGAGCGAAGCACATTGCCCTTTGCTTTTTCATTACTCTGCACATAAACTGCACTTTATAAAATTTGTAAAATACTTTTTACAGTCCAAACTTGGCCGCCAACCCAAGGCTCTGATTTAGTGCTGCATTGTATTGGCTTTGAAGGAGCTATTCACCATTGCCCTTGCGGTTCTCTGAATACACAAGGAAATTATCATGGAAAAAAGAAAAACAGACAAGAGAGATGTATTTTGGGATTTCCAGATCCAAACCCAGGTGGAATTGGGAGTCCTTTGGGCTAAAAGAGCTGCGTGTTTTCGGGATTTTGTTTTGTTGAGCTTATAATTCAATGCAGACATGACTTACGAGCCCGAAGGCTTTGCTCCGTCTTTAAGGGAGTTCAGAGCAAACATAATATATCCTGCTTTTCTGAGTGTGGTCGGGAGAGGTGGTCCGCGTTCTGGTGGAGGGATGTGCTTGCTTTGGCCTTGTATTTGCTTCCCATCTAATATTTATGTTTTCAATTCACTCAGTTGGCGAATCCTCGCGATCGGCTCCTTGGCATGTTCTGTGTGTCTGTATCTCGTCTGCTGTCTGAGATTTTTGCACTTTTAAGGAACTTCCTGCAGCTGCTGATGATGTCATGCTCTTGACACACCCCTCAGGTCTCATGCACTCTGGGAACTTAACGAACATTAAGTAAGTCTCAAACTCTAGAGTTTAAGTTTAAAAGAGTAGTTTCTAAAACTAAAATAAAAAATGACATGATTTTCAAACCCAAACTGTAATTGACCACCGTAATTGATCTATGAATCTGAAGTGCACCCCAAATCCAGGCTTTAAGATGGCTGCTATTGCTATTTTTACTTGTGTGACATACAGTTGTCCATTTTTAAAAATAAAAAATGTGTCAGAAACCATATAAACAAGTTGACATGGTTTGAGGGAAGTGTATGATGATCTGGCGTAAAGGCCATTTGTCATGCTTGAACACACCACAGCACACTGTGTGAACAATGAGAAATTCTTTCTCTGTATTTAACCCATTCACCAAGTAAAGCACAGGGCAGCCAGGAACACAGTGACTGGAGAGCAGTGTGTAAGGATGGCCCCTTGCTCAAGAGTACCTCAGTGGTGCCACTAGCAGTCCTGGGGTTCGAACCCACATCCCTCTGATCAGAGGGGCAGCTCCCTAACCACTAGGTCACCAGCTGCCCCTAGGTAGGTAGATCGAATGGTGGTAATTGGTGCCTCAAAGCTCCAATGCAAAGCTAAGGACAGTAAAGTTCGGTCTGCATGCATGACGTGACTGATGGACTTCGTGTGGGGTAAGGGGAAAATTTTGCAAACTAGATTTTTGACCAAACTATTCCTTTAAAGTGTAAGCAGCACAATAGAGGCCTTAGCATGGTACAGATTTTGCCCAGTGAGTGTGTGTGAGTCGGGGTGCTTGTGAATGGAGCCAGTTTAAATACATTATGGAGATGACAGCCAGTCATAAGCGGTGTAGACAGGCAAGGGGAAAAAATGAAATCTTCTCCATGTTTTCCATTTTGAGGTTGATAACTTGAAATGTTGCCTCAATACCAGCCAAAGTGTTTCCCAGTGCTGGTGTGTTTGTCACTGTGGACAGTTTTTCAGCTGTTTAAGTGGGGTTAGCTAACCCATTTCCAGTGGGCTCGGATGACAACAGCAACGGCGACAGCAAAAAACGTAAACAGAGAATTTGTGGTTTGTGGGAAGGGAGTGAGTTTATATGAATAAGTAAGCGAAAGAGATGGTTCACACTTATGTCCTTAGATGCTTATCATCACTGTTGTGACGGTAACAAAAACAAAAATCACCCGAATGAAAACTAAAAGAAGGAAACATTCTTCACTTTTAATGTGCATTCATATAACAATACTCCATTTCATTTTAGGACATTGAAAATGTTCACACAATGTAAACCTGCTGTAATAAGTAGCTATATCGATAGATATTTTACATTCTCTTCAGATCTTTGAATTATTTAAGTTAAAATAAGAGAGTCCTGTATTCAACAGTAAAATGACATTTCCTTTCAGTTTGGGTTCGTTTGCACATTGAATCCTAAAAGTTCTATCTGACTTTGGTTTCTTCCAGAAAAAACGTTTCCGCAAACATTCAGTGGTCAAAAGCATATTTTAGGGGAAAGATGTGAATGTTAATTATACTAGATACAAGATTAGAGTCTTCAATCCACAATATCTGAAAACTGAACACTGAACTGGTAGAGCCTTTTAATACTAAGCTAATGACATGCATTTAGTAGAATTATTCTGTGTATTTGTGTGTGTGTGTGTGTGTGTGTGTGTGTGTGTGTGCGTGTGTGTGTGTGTGTGTGAGATGGTCTATTATTGACAGTCCCGCAGCTACTGACAGGACCACCATGTGTGCGCGTGCGCCTGTATGTGTGAGTAACTAGTGCAGAATGAAGATTGGGAAACGATGATGGTCAAGCGAATCGACATACATGCAAACACACACACAGTCACATTACACACACCTTGGCACACACACAGTCCATGCTTCATCACTTTCAACACCATGGCCCTTTCACTGTGTCTCCCTCTACTGCCATACAACATTACTAGAGACAACACAGACGCGCGCACACACACACACACACACACACACACACACACACACATATGCTCATGCACAAGTATGCTCCCATATCCAGATTAGTGTCAACCCAAAGCCTTAATCATTTCAGTCTTTTTGTCTTCATGCCACTCTTACAAGGCTGAGCAGGCCTTGCTTTGGTGGTCGAGAGCTGGTGTATGTCTCAGGGTGTGCAGCTCCGGAAAAAAATAATAGACCACTGCAATTTATTTTTAAATCAGCATCTCTATGAGTATGACAACCATTCCATGCCAGTGTCTGTTAAATTCTAACACAAGCACCTTATTCTGCTTTATGAGGTACTGATTAGTGTTCACCTGAATCACATCTTATTTAACGTCAAAGGTAATTATTGCCATTTTGTTTAAAACTGAACAAAATATTTGTTTGTTTTGAATAAATCAAGTTCGGTAAACACTGCATAATTTCTCTTATTTTGACGGTTTGTCATTTCTTTTGAAAATATGCTGTAAAGAACAATATTGTTTTTTTTGGAAATTAGGAGAAATATTGTCAGCAGTTCTTACAAAAGCTGTTCAGTCCACTACTTGCACCTATAAAAGATAAAACCTGAGAAAATGAACTTTATTTGCAG
Organism: Hydrocynus forskahlii; assembly: GCA_037974365.1. Lineage (NCBI taxonomy): Eukaryota > Metazoa > Chordata > Actinopteri > Characiformes > Alestidae > Hydrocynus > Hydrocynus forskahlii. The sequence continues at coordinate 13,895,916 of JBBPCX010000028.1, forward strand.
TGGTATCTTATTTTTTTCCAGAGCTGTATGTGGTGTAGCTTGAGATACGCAGAATTGAAGCTGTGATGATATCAGCAGAAAATGCTGGGTTGGAAATTAGGGTAAAAGGAATAAAACTGATATGATTCTGTAATGATGAATCACACATGACCTAACAAAGTACAAAAAAGTTAGCTTTGATTTCAGATTAACTAAAAGGCAGTCTGATCAGTGCAAACTCTATTTTATGAACGTTGGGTGTCAGACGAATGAGTTTAAAAAACTTTGGTTACAGACAGGAGAGGAAGAGCATTTCCATTGGACTTTGATTTGATACATAGCTGTGGAGTTTGTATGATGCTATGCTGCCAAGCTGGACTGTGCTTTTGATCAGAACAATCTTTTGACGTTTAAATGCATTTTTACTTTATTTTATATTTAAAACCGCAGCAAGATCATTTTACAATTCTGGTTGATAAACAAACAATTTAGTGAAAGGCATGGATTAAAAGGAAACACTTGACAGCTACTGAAAGTGTCTTAGATGCTTAAGATTCTTAGCTCCTATTCAGTTCTTAGTTCTGTTCTCTGTAGGCTGCATTATTATACATACATTGAGATGTGCAGGAACTTCTTTGGAATACAGTATTCCTGCACTGGTTCCTTTTCTGTTAACTACACCATATGCATTAGCTTATAATGAATTCTCATATGCCATAAGAGCCCCAGTGCAAAAACAAACCAGCACCAGTGAAAGCATTTAAGCTTTCAAACTCCATGAATCCTCTTTAGCACTCACATGACAATTTTTTCTCTGCTTTACTCTTTTCCCAACCATCTCACCATCTCTCCCAGCTGCACTACCTCTTCACTCCTCTTCCTTCTAATCCCTCCATCTGTCTCTACATCCCCTGAGCTGCACCCCTGACTCATTTCTCAGTCCGAGAGTCTAGAGCCATTTGCTGGATTTGATTTGTAAAGAAAGAAACGCAGGACAGCTTGAGAAGAGCTCTACAAGAAGAGAGAAAGAGAGACTCCATCCCCAGCAGACTTGTAAATATCACTGCCTCCATCTGCTGTAGAGAGTGAAGCAGGAGCAAGGGATTCATCCATTTCTCCAACCAAGCACGGTGGGGAATGTAGGGACATTTATGATGTGTTTGTGTGTGTGTATGTGTGTGTGTCTGTAGGGTCTTTAATCCCAGACTGCTCTGGTGAAGACCAGCCCCATCAGGTCACCAGCTGGGCTACTGTGGAGATGCTGTTTATGATTCCTTTGTTGGAACCATGCATTTTACTCATCCTGTTCAGAAGCAAATCCTCTTCTTTCACTCTAATCAGTTCACTCTTATACATTATAAATGAATGCATTTAGAATCACATTGTCGTCAGCAATCAGTTAGCAAATTACTAAGGTGGCTGTGATGACTCCCCACATGCTTTTCCCCCATCCAAGGGCAACTTGTGGTTCCTGTTCCTGTTGTTGTGGACTAGAGCTATTTTTATTGACTCTTAACTGTACCAACTCTGTTTTCCGTTGATGGCCAATTTGTCAATAAGTTAATTCATGAAGGCCTTCTCTTGTTAGTTATCTCAATAGAGACTCTCATGTCTTTTTCTCTGGGTTGACCTGAGGAGGATGGGTTCCCCTTTTGGCTCTTGGCTCCTCCCGAGGTTTCTTTCTCCAGCTCAGGGAGCTTTTTTACAAATGCCTTGCTTACTAGGGGACCGGGACCCTTTAAAGCTGCTTTGTGACAACTTGGTTGATAAAAGTGCTATATAAATAAAATTGAATTGAACTGAATCCTCTGGGCAGGCTGAAATCTCTGCCAGAGAAAGTATTTTTGGGGGAACAAGAAGTTATTTGAGAACAGCAAAAATAATTTTTGGGAACAATAGAAGGTTAATAGGGGTGCACCAGTCAAATGTTTTCTTAAGGGATTCTGATTTCTTTAAAATCCAGGTGGTCTTTTTCATGTAGGCTAAATTAACACATGGAGCACAGATCTGTGCTGGCAGCTCAAAAAATGGTAAATTGTCATCATATGGCTAAACAGCTCCTAATATGGAAGTTACCCCGGTTTGTGTTGATGGTCAAGGTGTCAGACATCATGTCGAGCTTAGTTTGGTGTTCCTATGTCATGTAGAAGCAAAGTACTGTAATTTAAACATGTAGTCGGAGGTGGGTAATCCAGGTCCAAAGAGTAAATGTCCTCCACAGGATTTTGTTCCAACTGCAATGGTTCTCTAGTCCTTTCAAATCAGCAGTAGCAAGATACAGGTGGTTGCAGTAAAATCCTGGGGAGGGCTTTTACTCTTTGGACCTGGATTACCCACCTCTGCATGTAGTAATAATTACCGCTGCTGGCATCACATGCAAAGGCTCATTAAGAACAAACATTTAGAATTTCAAACAAATTTATTTTATTTTAGGTCTTAGAATCAATGAATAAAAACACAAGATCTTTGAACCGGGGTGAACTATCAGGATAGTCTTCCCCCACAAGTAGGTGTGGCAAACCTGCAAAGGGAGGGGGGTCTGGAGAGCGGCCAAGCGACCAAGCAAAAGAGCAGCAATCACGGCGAGCATGTAGAAGAACAAACACCAGTTTTAGACTGTTTTACACCATTTTTATTTATTGAAATCAGATTTTACTAATATGAGTTTTAAGGATTAATAGACTGGTACTCATCAACAAAAAATCAGCAGACAAGTTAAATAATACAAATTTAATAAACACTACATTAAAAGTAAAAGGCAATTAGCTATTTAGCACAATGACTCAGGCATAATTGCGCAACCACATTTTGGAATAGATGTAGCAGCATCACTTGCATGCGCACACCCGGCTCTCATTATTTCTGTTATAAAACGACAACACCGATCACTCAAAATAAATAAACTGACCAATTTCCAACTGACATGTTGGCCCATGGCTAATTTTATCATGATAATATACTGTTATTTTTTACTTAGAAGTGCAAGGCATTCTGGATTTTATTATGATTAAAAAGTAATTTGGATGTTATTATAATTGTATTTGTTTTATTATTAATATTTATTACTTTTGAACTGCACTCTGTTCAGATTTTAAGGCGACCATACTTGCACACTGTCTTCGCGGAGTCTTTCATTCTTTGTTCTAGTGTGTATGTGCACCACCAGTGAGGAGAGTAACCTGACAATTAAGACCCCAATCAGTGATCCTCATTCCAGAGGACTTAGTGTTCCACAATGTGCTTTAGTTTATTTGTTCAGACGTCGAGTTCCATTTCCTCAGGATAGCGGGGCTCAGATATGCTATCGGTCCTTCACACACGCACATGGAAACCGGAATGAGCTCTTTTAGATCCACGTATGATGTAATGTACATTAGGTTACAGTAAGGCGTTTCCTTAGCATCCTTCCCAGCTACACCCTGATATGTCTTAGAAAATCACGTTACATTTAAGACTCCTTAGCCAATTTCAGGGTGTCACCTCAGTGTCAGAGCTTGAACCATAAGAAAAACAATCAATAAAACCACAGGTTCAAGGACTCCCTTTTTTTCCCATAAAAAGAACACATTATAAATCAAACTCATAAAGTTAGCGGGTCATACACTCGTGCTATGTGGTAGTAAATCACTCCAACAAGAGGCAATAATCACTTTTTGAGTGCGGCTGGCTCTTAAAAAAGGGTTCTTTTGGGTTGCATTTATGAACTGGTTAGTATAAATGATGAACCGTCCAGGTTTATCAGTTTGTCACTGCCAATATACATATGTTTATACTGTTTATGCAAAGGAGCAAAAAACCAACAAGAAAAAAACACATTTATTTGTAAATGTGGGGCTTTCAGATAAATCTGCAGTACATGTGGGCCCACCTCATTTGAATCAATAGAGGGAGGGACTCGGTCTGAGTGCTGACATGTAGGTGTAACCAAAGGTAAGTGTCCAGTCTTTCACAACATGGACCAAACCACTGTGCGTGCTCACTGGCTCAGGAAGTAGTTGACTTCAGCCTGTTTCCAGGAGAAACACATTTTCGGCTTGCGGCGGGAAGTACTCACCCACTTCCTGTCCAGCCCAGATGCTGAAAGCCACCTAGCTGCAGGGCTATTTAGGAATTTTGTAAGAGGTATGTGATGAAAAGAGAAAAAAAAATATGGATATATAGGTCACCCTGCTTTCTGTATGCAATATTTCCTTTCCACACTTTCATCTCTCAAGTAGTCTTTTTTAATAATCGTTATAAATTAGCATTACCTACATATCTGTTGAAGCTTCGTAGGAAACATGCCTTGCCCCCATTCATCTGTCCGAGAGAAGATTCATATCAAAAGGAGGCATTTGCAGGGTTATATATGACATTCCTATGACAAGCTTGGTAAAAAGGTACAATAAACATGCCACAGTGAGGATGGATGGTCACCCGGAGTTAGTAATTTACAGCTCAGCCACTTCCTGTGCGCTCCCTGTCCACTGTGGGCCGGCTTGCAGCCGGCGCGTGTGGCAGACCGGCAGGGGACCACTGGAACACTGCCCAATATGGTTCCTACATGCTGATCGTCAGAAAAACATCTCCAGCCAGGCTAAGTGTTTAATCTCTGTTAGCTTAGCGCTTTTACTGTAGGCCCTTAAAGACTACTTGGTATCATACCTCTGTTCCCTGTTCCTGAAGCTAATGTGTGATTGGTCAAGCTCCAGTAGCTTTAGAATTTTGCAGAACAGATGTATTAGTCATGGAGTCATGGACATTTCTCAGTGCTATTCAGTTCTGGGCTTTGCTTTGGGGCAACAGAATGAGCCATTTGAATGAGGCAATCCTGTGGTGATAGATCATCATCATGTGTTTTAATCCCCATCATTTGGTACTTTTTGCCAGATTCTACGAAAGCATGCATAGACTGATAAACAGTGGTGCAAACCAGTTATTTATCTTAGTTCAACTAAGCTGTTTTGAGGTAGGATTCAAACGGAACAGTCTTCTTAGTAGTGGACATATTTATGAGGACTAAACTTTGGCAGATATAACATTCATGTGGGTTCATTTTTAAAAAGTGTTTTAAAACATTTGATTAGTTCATTAAACAGGGCAGGCCAGCTTGGGTAATTGTGGGGGTGGCCGTTGACTGAAGGAGGTGCTGCAAATGATACAAAGAATTGTTGAACTTCATCCAAAAGCAGGTTTTCATGAAACACGACTGAAGAATTACATGAGCAAACTGCCAGCCTGCATCAGCAAAGCTCAGGGTTAATTAAGTAAACATATTTGAACAATAGAGTTTTGATGCTTTATTAGGTTAAACTATTTTATATTTTAAACATATACTTAATTTGTTACTTAATGAACTGTAGCAGAATACCTTGCAGAGTATATTCGTGTATTCAGCTACTACCCATTTTTCACAGTTTTCTGCCCAACTCTGGCTATGACTTCTTTCACCTGATGACCTAAAAATCTAACTTTGTAGCACCCAGGACTCTAAAACTTTCCATTTTCCTCCTGCTGCTACTCCAGTATGTTTCTTAATTGAATTATCTCTGCACAGCTCTGCCAATAAAAGCAAACTGGCTTCTTTTAACATCTAAATTCCCGCTAGCTACTAATACGGAGAAGAGATCCATAACTTCAATCCAACAGACCAGTGAAGCATAGAAAGCCCTCTGCACCAAATCAAACCCTGCAATCACGTCAATCAGGCCAACTTCACGCATAGTAAACCTAACCAAAGAAGTCCTCCACAGCTGCAGAGGTTGTGTTGCAATAAAGCAGCGTCAATGAGGCTTCTTACTGCCCTTCAAGGGCTGTAAATCTCCTCCAGCAGGAGGGAACCAGGTTGGAGGTGTCACGGATTGATGACACCTGCAACGGAGGAGAGACGGCCATCTCCACTGGCTCCCACGCCAGCCTTATATTGCATGGGTTATGGCGTAAGCGAAACTGAGGGAGATTCCTATTTACGGATCATTTGAGAGCAGGGTCCTGGACCTGTTGCTGCAGCCAGGGAGTAGAGCAGTGGAGCTGATGGGCCACACATCTGCAGGCCTGCCTGTCACAGGCCTGATTTACACGGGGGCGCAAGATCAGGAGGAATGCAGCCCGGGAAAGGGAAGAACTCACATTGTGCCCCCCCCCCAACCCCCAGCACCCCCTCTGGGATCCATAGTGATTTATGACCCAAGGGGAAGCATATCCATTCATGCCAAATTCTACAGTGTCTAGTGTCCAGGGCTTTAAGGGATGTCTTTATCTCACACAGGGGCTGGAGATACTCAGCTTCTGTGGTTTGGCTTGTGCTCCTCCATCGCTTTGGGCTTACTCCTGCCTTAACGAGCTTGGGGAGTATTCAAGAGGACATTACAGCTGGGATTCCAGATGCTACCATTTTGTAGTGGTCATTTTTGATGTTACCTCAAACTCTCTGTTGAGCTCTGAAGAAATAGAGGTTCTGTTTCTGACTGGATGATGTCCAGTGAAGGTTGGCAGGTAATTGGTTGTTCTTGGTTTAAGCAGCAGGGCCCAAATTTAGCAAGCGTGCCTCTGTATCTGTATCGTCTCATTCCTCTGTATTTTACAGGCAGAAACCTAGCCTAGATCAGCATTTTTATCAGAATATTTCATCTAAGAATATTTTTAAAAGCTCCAAAGTCCTGAAAAGAAAAGCCGCAAACTGCTACCATTTCAGCTTCAAAGGCTTTCCTCTCTGTAAATAGGTTCTTTGTTGTAAAAGTAAAAATTGTAATATGCCCAGTAATTCAGTTTCTAGGGTAGGTCTTTACAGGCAAGTCTCAGATTCAGTGTAAAGTAGCTTTGCATGACCAAAGTACACCAAGCCAAGGATTCTCTTGGATCTCTGTCACGTATGTAGATAACAACTTGAAAATGCATATCCTGTTTGTCTTAGCAGAGACAAATGTTAAATCATCAAAAAAGAAAAACATAACTTATAAAATTGATGTAAGCTGAAATGAACTGATGTAAGCTGACCAGCAGATCCATCATGCACTGAGGTGTATTTTATCCTTAATTTCATTGCTAATCTAAACTAACAGGAAATGTACTCTGCATGACAGTTCTCGCTAAAGTTCAGGCGGCTTTGTTTATTTTTGCAAACTACTCAGAAGCTCAGAAATATGACCATGGCTAATATGTCAGCCGGAGCTTTTAATTGGAAGTTTTTATAGGCCACTGTTTTCCCACATTGGCCGCTCATGCAGTACATTGGCCGCTCATGCAAGAGAGTACAAGTCACTGTTACGATAAGCACTAATATACTTGTTGAAGTGTAGGGACTTTTTTCATTCTGAAATACCTCCCAAGAGATCCAGTAACAGATCGCTGGGTTCCATGCAGAGTAAATAGAGTGTGGCAGAGAGACGCAGAGGGCATGAGAACCAGAGGTTGCAATGTGGTGAACAGCTGGAGCAGTTTCCTTTGATTTGAAACGAATTGCCCTTTGTGTTCAAGTCCTCTGTGAATCCTCCGGTGACGGCCCAGGTCATTTCCAGAACTCTGAGTCATATAAATACATTTGGATATCCTAACCATTATATATTATTACCTTTTAGATGCAATGTGTTATGACTGGCTCAGCATACCAGTCATGTTGACTTAGCAAAGGGATGCATATATGGACACGATGACTGGACAATTATGCAACTGTCTAGACCCATTGCATTGAGTGATTCTTGTTTAGCCAAGGCCATTAACGTTGCAGAATTCACGGCAGCATTTAAGTGTTCACGCGTGGTTTAGCACAACCAAGGTACTGTCTTTTTGCAAGTCAACACAACACAAAAGAAAGTCTTGCCAGAATGATGGTCTGTCATGTAAGAAAGGCAACACCAACTGCAGAGCTTGCAAAAAAAACTGCAAACACTTGACAGCAAGTTTGAATTCAGTGAAGCATGATACTGTCTCTTTGGGCCATACTCAAATCATTAAATGTCATGACAAATGAGGTAGTGAGCTTGTTAATGATCCACTCTGGTATTAAACCCAATATTACATCAGCGGACTTAATGATGATGGGTTTCAAGGCCCACTACTTTTGATCATGCTCACTTAAAACTACAACATAATCATTTTTCTCATGTTGTTTTCTGACAAATTACCAGCATTTTTTGCAGCCAGACTAAATAAGGTGAGAGGAAAATGACGCATCGCTCAACTTGAAATAATACATGTTGTTTTTTAAAAGGCCCAGCTCTATAGGGAGAAAAATTGCAGTGATTAACACCAGTGGGGGCATTGTGTTTTTTTTTTTTTCCAGAAGGCAAGATTTTGAAAGATTAATTTTTGTTTACATAACCATTGAAACCCCTAAGAAACGGATACACGACTCTGCTCATGAGATAATCCTCTCAGACCATGTGCAAAAAGTAAGCAACGGGATAAGAAGCCACGCTTGCCCGCACACGTCCAGGAATGACACTTTTACAACCGTTTTTGTCCAAAACAGGAAAAAAAAATTCTCCGGGTCGTCTTTCCCTGTCTACGGGTAAACTTTGGTCTGGTTTCAGCATAATTGTATTTGTTGAGTCGCTGCGCCTAACTTTCGCTAGGCAACTGTGGCGTTTACGAGCAGTTACTCACACAAAAGCACGGAGGTCTGATTGCTCAGCTAATTGGTGTCGGCAAGAGATCACAGAGCAGTGCTCATAAAACAGAATGCCCCCCTCCCCATTACATCAGAGCGCACTCAGCTGGGCAAGGAGCAAGCCTCCCAGACTGCCACTGTGGGACTCAGCCCAGGAAGAAGCCGCCTCTGGACACGGAGCAAATAAAGCTATTTAAACATGATTCGCAACTTTAATCGAACTGCAAGCTACAAACTTGTAGTACATGTAGGAGAAGGAACCAGGAACGCCACCCATTTTGTTGCTAAGCCTTGCCTGAAGGCTTCCACAACAGAAAGAATGTGCCGAAACATTCAGTTAGAGGTGTTTCCTTGCTAATTCACAAGGCCTTTTTATCCTCCTTTATCTAATCTTCAATCCTATCTCCCAGCACTAAGCACACTCTTGTGAGTGCTATACAGGAATTAAAAGGTTAAAAGTGACTTTTAACCCCTAAAAGACTATAAATGTAATACACCATGCTCATTTTCTTGCTTGATACCATCTCAGAACAGCTTTGCACTTATGCCTTTGGCATTTGGTCTGTGTTCACAGCACGCCTAAATAGAGCAATGAGGGTAACGTTACAGGGCTTAATGCAGCAACACATATCACCCTTTTTGGCTATTATGGCTAAAGGTTGTTGGGGTAGGGTAAGATTCGGGGGAATTATTCAGATATCAACATCAGTTCTGAGGTGGCATTTAGATGAGCCATCTATACTTTAGTGACAAGCTTTTCTGAATGGCGGAAAAGCGGTCCTATTTAGCTCATTGTGAAATTGTAACTGTTCTAAAGTTTAAATGCTGTTCTACTGACCTGGACCACATTGCTGTGGCCAATGAAAGTAAGCAGATCAGAATACAACAAATTTGTAGCCATACTACGGTTATTGTATCTTAACCCAACAGTTATCTTAAGGCCATCTTATATGTCAAAAAAATGCCAACCTATAGGTGTGGCCTTTTATTTGCATACAGAACAGAAACTATTTGCAAATGAGAAAATAACACTGCACTTTAATCTGTATTTTGACAAAATCTGATTGGCCACCACTGGTGCAGCCCCCCTCTGACGCAGTGTTTTTAAGGCACGCAGTTTGGAGCTAGAATCAAGAAGCAGCTCAACACAGCCAGCAAAGTGGAATATTTCTGTGGAGCTGGGTTTTCAAGAGTGAAAATGCTCCTTTTGTGCAGGTTTTGTTTGGTGCATGTTTGTGCTTGCTCCTAGTGGCCTAACAAGCAGCAAAAACAGATTTGTGTGTAATAAAAGGCAACGTTCACAGCAACCAGTCTAAGGCTTTTGAGTAACTCACTAACTTGAAATGTCATTTTGTTGTTTAACTAAAATAACATCACATATAAATTATATCTAAGAAATAAAACATCTCACCTACAGGTTTGTTTGAAGCCTTTTTAGCCAAGGTGCTTCAGTCTAGTCAAAACTGAAGGAAGTGGAAATGTCCATGATGTGTTAATTAGTGCACATTGATTTAAGCGAAACGTTATTTAAAAACTGAATATTTCAATTTTTAAATCACACTGTAGCATGTTGTATAAATGGTGCGCAGCGTGACATAATACTAGTTACTGGAACAGTACAGCTCATACACTTTGCTGCATCCTATGTTTTCAGCATTAACCTGTAAAACGTTACTTCCAACGTGTGGCCCATTACTACAGCGCCTCCACTTCCTGCCTTCTCCGCTCAATCACTCGTTTCCTCTTAAGAGCCAGGGTAGATCAAAGCTTACGTTTTCACTCCATTCCCTTCATCTTTTATTTGTTTATGAATGCCAAGGTGATACCGTGCCATAGGCACATGCATGAAACGATAATCAAATGAATGTATTTGCCCAGAGTCAGGAGTCAGCCAATATATTTTTCCCCCTTTTGCCATCAAAAGCATTCCGGAAACTTGTAAAAAAGATTAATCGTGTTGATGTCACTCTGCCAGAGCCTTTGTTGTAATTCCCACTCCCAAAGAAGCAACAGATGCTCCTGAAATGTGCTGTCAAAATATTTAATGGAGACAGCGTCTGAAGGTGCACGTAGAGGACACAACTTTCTTGATGATCTTACAATAAGCATGTATGTATGAGCAGGAAAGGAAGAGATTCCTGAGTGCTCCTTCAAATGTCCCACAAAATACTCACTTAATTTAATATTTGCTCTTAAACTTACATTTATCCATTTTTATAGTAGCCACATAATGAAATTTCCACCTGTTTCAGGGGTCCTTCAGTTGTCCTTCAGTTCATGTATATGTGTTTATGTGTGTATGTGTGTGTGAATGATTTACAAAACTTTCATCTTTGTTGGTAACAAAAGTAGAATAAAGTGCAGAAATCAGCATTTATAAAAGTGTTTTTGTTGTGTTTGTGCACTGGGGTGCCTGCAGAAAGAGGCTGCCTCTGTTTTGTTGCTGTTAGAAGAAAATTTCATATCTACAAAATAACCTTTTAGGAAGAAAACACAGTTAACATATAATAGAAGTTAATGTAAAAAAAAATTCCAGATTATTTTGAATCATTCTTGTTGGTCCCTTCATGATCAAATATTGAAATGTATAAAGAGCAGTTTGGGTTTTCAAATGATGAGAAACAAAACAATAAAACCAGAGATAGACATATGCATCACCTTATCACATACTTTTTTAAACGTTTTAATTGCTGACTTGTCTTTGCAGCACGATGGTACTGATGAGTGTTGATAATGTAAAGTGTACGCTCAAAATTCTGATGGAGATTCTTCACCCACACATGGTGCTCTTAAGTTATACAAGCCGTACAAGTGCTCTGTGTGGGCTTCGAAACAAGCGTTTCCAGTAGGGCGTTGTGGAGCTTATTTTTTCTTATCCTTCCACCAAAAGGGTTTATTAGTTTAACTTAGCACCATGCCAGCGTTTGTTTTGTCCAGGATACTAAAAGGAAAACCTGTTTGACAGACTGCCAAGCTTATTAAATTTCCCATAAAGTTGTGAAATCCATACTCTTATCCTAGCAGGGAAATTCAGAGGTGTACCCCAGACAGGGACACTTAGACATGGCCAAACAATATCTCACCCACCAGCTGAAGCAAGCCTAGCACACATGGCCTCACCAAAAGCAACCCCTCCCTGATCCCTCCACTCCAAATACAAAGAGAGATTTGTGGCGCATGCGGTGCTTACAGTAATCACAATAATGTGGCCAAAAAAAAAAAAAAGACGAAGGCAAACATATCTTCGAGTTGCTGAGCTATTAAGCATTTCGACAGCATGAATGCGTGCTCTGGTGTAGGAGAGAGTGTTTCTGACATGAGCGCTAATCCGCCAAGTATTGAAACGTCAGTCCCTCACATCATTGTGCCTTGAGAAGATGAGTGCTTTGTTTGACTTGGCACTCACCACACGACCATAATGGGGCAACTGTAATTATGGACTTCAGGCAATGAGAGGTTAATTGATCCGGGATAAACAGCCATTTTGGAGGAATGCCTCGCGTTGCCCAAACATTGGAAAGAGACTTGTGTCTGTCTGGGTCTAGGACAGAAGATAAACACTTGTAGATGATGCCTCACCCAGAGGTACTGATACAGGAATATGCCAGATCATGTCAAACAAGGATGCTGATTCAGAGCTGTGGGATGAGATTATGTAGCTATTAAAGAAATAAAAAAATGTAAACCTAGACTTCAAAGCTCTCAAATGGCATTATAATATAATACAAACTGCATTACAGCCCACAAAATGAATTTATATATACAATTTCAATTCTTGGAGCTAGAAGGTGGAGGTGGTTTTGTGTTGACGAAGTAAATTATTTTACTTTTAATTGTTTAATGGAACCTTGGAGGAAAGAGTTGGATGGACAGAGATAAACATAGATTGAGACAATGACATACATTTTGAGACTTACACACTGAAGTCCATGCCAAAATGGCTACATTGTTTGGGCCTTTTTATATGTATCATGACCATATAGTCACACAACGGTCACCTTACTGTTAATTTTAAGAACTTATTTAATATGACACAGGAGTCAGCATTTTCTAACCTGGATATTTTACCCATACCACAGTCAGCCCTATCTGTCTGTGTGGTCATTCAAGGCTGTCAGGCTCAGTTTGTGAAACCATGGTGGACTCTTGGCCTAAATATGGTTTATCGGCGCAGCAGCGGCTATCAGTGCTGAGGGCTAGTTAGGTGGGCGATATACACCACAGAAGTGTGACGTGTCTGAGAGTTAGCACAGCACTCATTATGAGAGGCTGGAGACAGCTGCTGCAGTAATTCTCAACCATCGCTACTTCAGCATTCAGCACACACTGAACTGAGGCTGATGGAAATCCTAATTGTACTGTGATAGTAGTGTTCAAATTGCTTGGTAAATATCTTAACCACAGCTAACTTAAAACTATGATGGAAACAATGATAGTATTACTGAAAAATAATCTTTTTCAATATGGCATTGTTTTCTGGAACCACTGTTAAAACGGGTATATTTATTTGTATTATATTTCATATTAAAGTTTAAAACTTAAGAATCATTATTTTAAAATGACTATTTTACAATAGCTATATCATTCCCAAAACAAAACTCTACAAACAGTCATTTTTTGTCAAATTCAAATCTTGATAAAATATGTCCACTTCCATTTGCCAGTACATTTGTGGTGTAGATTGAAAGTTTGTGAATGTGCACTTTTGGTGAAGTGTTTCTGCTGCTGATTAAAAACGTGAAAAGTAATTGAAGAATAATTATTCTCAAATGACTCCATGCTTCTGTGATCACTCACCTTTTAACAGAAAAATGCTGATTTTCTATTGCCATGCTTTTTTGAATGTGACATTGTTATGTCTGGAACAACTGTTATGTCTAGTATAATGTTTATTAGGAAAATTTGTTCCTTAGAGGAAGCACTTCTGGTTCCACTGGATGGTTCTTTAAAGACTTGCTTTTGTATGTAAGCGTGTGACTGAAGAACCTTCAGAAGGTTTGAGTCAAGAACTGGTTAGGAACTGGAGGTGGTTGGGGGGATGACAGAGAGAGAGAGTTAGAGAGAGAGAGAAACAGAGAGAGAGAGAGAGATTCAAAGCCTGGCTTTGGTATGCTGTGAACGCTCTGAGTGGGCCAAGTGTTGGAGATGTGTGGGGGATAAAAAACTTGACAGCTGCATAACACCTCCTTCCTGTGTGTGTGTGTGTGTGTGTGTGTGTGTGTGTGTGTGTGTGTTTGTGTGCGTGTGTGTGCATATGTGTGTGTAACCACCCCTATGTGGTGACTAACCACTGCCTGTGTTGTAAGGCAGGTGTGAGTTGGACTGGAGCAGTGTGTATTATATGGGCTGAGCAGTGTTTCCGTGACATGTCGCTTTTTTTTTTCTTTCTTTTTCTTTTTTGTCTATCGCTTCCATCTTGGAGCAGTGACCTCAAAGCAAAAAGGCCACAGATGGAGAGATTAAAAGAGAATGAGCCATGATGAGGGCCTTTCTCCTCTACACCTGCACACACACACACACACACACACACACACACACACACACACACACTGTTTGGTTCTCCTGAACGAAAGACAACAACGTAAATAATCACTCAAGCAGAGAAATGAACATTTCACAGAAACAAACCATAGTCATTGTGAAAGTGGGGGTTTTCTAAAAGTATTCTGTAACATGCCACCAAGAGCCCATCCAAAATCGGCAACATAATCTAAAGCCACACGCAACCTCATAACGCATTCTGATTACTTTCTATTATTTTCACAGTATTTTCCATTTAAGTACAGAACTGGCCGTGCTTCCATCTGATGAAAGCTTTCCGTCCGGAGCCTGTGCTTACGGTCCGTGCGTCACGTTTCACTGGTCTTTGTCACTTTCTTTTGTTTACTTTTTCTCCTGTGTCGAGGGGAAGTGTATGGCTCAGGCATTCCTGCTACCTTCTGCTCTTTTAGCTTTAAGAAGCAGGCCTGTTTAATTCCACTGTATATGTTCTGTTATTCCATCGCTTCAGAAAAGAGAAGCAGTTTACCATCCGAATGTTTCAAATGAATATAAATTTGATATACCTATTGACCCTAATTACATAATGTGAGTGTTTTCTATATTATCAACAGTTTGCTGAAAAATCATTTTACACAGTTTTCAGCTTACCTCAGATGTAGTCAAACAGTCAAGGCATGTTTGGTTTCCAGGTGTTGCTTACTTAATGTAGAGTGGCTGATTGTTAACATTAGAGCTCAGTTGTCTCCCAAATAGCCAAATTTGTTTCTGTAAATATACATTAGCAGACCTCAACCTACTCAAAACACTTTCAGATCTTCATTAAGGTTATACAGACTAGTAAATGTGGCTTAGAGCAAAGCTAAAATAATGAAGTTACCTTCACATAGCAGAGCAGTCAGGAATAGGACTGTCTCATAAACCACACTGACAGGTTTGTGCAAACTTAATGTAGAGCTGGGTGCAGTTTGAGCAAGTTGAGAGAATTCTAGTAATACATTTACAACAAAAAACAGTTTGAGCTATTTGGGTGATTTTTGGGTTCTTGTGTTTTTTAGCAATATTAGTCTCAGGACTGCAGTTCTAAACTAAGGAAGCCAAATTTGGACTCCAAACATGTCTTGGCTGATCTGAGGGACCTAGACTGAGGCAAGTGGAAATTAGACTTTTCGTCAAACAGTTCCTTAAAATTCCCAGGATTCCATTCCTCACCCCTGTAACTTAAGTTCATCCCTTTAACAGCCAGTTTGCATTGTTTTCTGCTGAAAAATAACACAGGGTCTAATATGCCTGAAGATTATAAAAGGGTGAATCCCCTAAACTGCGGGCTAATTTTTCAGTTATAGATGTTTGAACTTATTATTCAGTAGCTGCTGTGAGTTATTCAGGAACAACTATGATGCTTGTATGTAAGTTGCACAGTTATCGGAGTTAGGAACTGAATTATAGAGCCCTGAGAGCAGAAGTGCTGTTAGGATTAAGCAGTGGTTAACAGCATTAAACAGAAATATTATACTTTAGAGAATGGCAAAAATATATAGTTGCCATAAAACTTTGGAGGAGGTGGAGAAGCTCAATTTCATGGTTGATGTCAGGGGCCAGGCAAGTCGAAAGGTCACAGCCTTGAGCAGGTGAGTGTGCATGTGTGTGAGAGGGGGAGAGAGAGAGAGAGAGAGAGAGAGAGAGAGAAGAAAAAATGAGAGAAAGAAAAGAGAAAAAGAAATACAGAGAAGAATAAGAGAGAGAGAAAAGAGAAAGAGAGAAGGACAAGAGAGAGAAAGAGAGAGAGACAGAAAGAAAGGGAAAGAGTTAGAACAGCCTTGAGCAGGTGTGTGCATGTGTGTGTGAGAGGGAGAGAGAGAGAGAGAGAGAGAGAGAGGACAAAATGAGAGAAAGAAAAGAGAAAAAGAAAAATACAGAAAAGAAGAAAAGAGAGAGAAAAGAGAAGGAGAAGGACAAGAGTGAGAATGAGAGAGAGAGACAGAAAGAAAGCGAAAGAGTGAGGGAGAGAGAGCTAACAATCTTCCCATCTCCTGGCCAACTGTTATTGTCTTTTAATGAATCGCTAAAATGGAGGCCCGGGGAGTCAGTGATGTCATTAAAATAACACAGCTTTCTTTGGGCTTAATTCAAATTTCTCTTCTATTCTTATCCATCTCTCCTGCTTTCCTAATCTGTGCTGGAGGTGCAGAGACAATAGTAACCTGCATGAATCGGCTCTTTACGCATTATACTGCTCAGGCTCAGGCCTGGGTCTAAGCCATTTTTGTGTATGGGAAAAGGAAATAAAAAATCACCCCATCTCACCCTGTCCAACAAGTTCCGAAGCCTATGTGTCTTGTCCTGAGTATATTTTTGTGTCTGCGTGTCATTTGATTTATGAGTAGTCAAAATAGGAACACAACTACATGTACTGAATACTGCGTGCAAACACTCCTGCACATTTACACTGGCAATATTATGAAATACCATAGGTGGCTTTGCAAGTAGCAGTACATTTAGCACTAATTTGAGTATCTGATGTCATTCATGGTGTGTTAACTAGCTTATAAGGTTTAAAGCAGTATTCCTTTAAAATCAGACAGCCCAGCGACATTCAGGGGAAAACATACAAACGGCAAAGCACCCCTGGTCAAGTTGTTCATGTGGCATTTTTCTGCCAAGTTTATATTTACTTGTTGCGTTTAACATATTGGAAAAAAATCAACATAAAATGTGACATTTTTTACACAGATCATATTAATCTTTTACTCTTTTTTATTTTATACTGTCATATTCAGCAATTAATTGTGCGTTAAGGCCCCATGGTGGTGCAGTGGGTAGCACTGTTGCCTCACACCTCTAGCGTTGGGGGTTCGAATCTGGGTCCTGGCCTTGTGTGTGTGTGTGGAGTTTGCACATTCTCTTTGTGGTGGCATGGGTTTCTTCTCCAGGTCTCCGGTTTCTCCCACAGTCCTAAGGCATAGGGGGTCAGGTGATTTGGGGATTCTAAACTGACTGTAAGTGTGAATGGTGTGTGTGTACGTGCACCGTGGAGGGCTGGGTGAGTCCCTGCCTTGCGCTCGTAGATCCCGGGATAGGCTCCAGGTACTCGTGACCATAGTAAGGATTAAGCAGTTACAGACAATGAATGAATAATGCAGAAGTAGGCTTGCTTTAAAGTATGGACACTTTTTGTCTTTTAAAAATAATCCACTAAATGCATAATTTGAGGGCACCCAAACTTGACTGTAGGACAAACTCAAAACTAATTTTTACAACGTCTTTCTTTATGTTATATGGAGCTTTTGAAGGCCACTTACCTCTCACATTGTTAAAACCAGCACAGTCATTGACTACTAAGTGATGCACTCAGCTTTCTACTGAAAAGTCATTTACACTTTTTTCCTGCCAAAACCACCAGGCAAAGCTATTATGCTATGAACCTTGCTGAGTGTATGTGTTGGTATTCAGCCATAATGTCTAAGGGTATAACTTTAGCATCCCTGTTTTAATTCGCTCTGAGTGAAGACCCCATGGACCTCTTTTGTATGTGTGTGCAGATCATGATGTGCTAGTTGACCTTTTTGTCTCTCTTCATTCTCAGCTTGCCACTGTAACCTGCACGCCCGCCGCTGCCGTTTCAACATGGAGCTGTATAAGCTGTCGGGTCGCAGGAGTGGAGGCGTGTGCCTCAACTGCAGGCACAACACAGCTGGACGCCACTGCCACTACTGCAAGGAGGGCTACTACAGAGACATGACCAAGGCCATCTCCCACAGACGCGCTTGTAAAGGTATGCTGGAGTGATCAGTCAGAACACACCAAAGGGATAAACTCAGTTCACATGGGGTTTTCCTTCAAACAGTCAAACAGAGTGAGGTGTGTCCTTAGTCTCTTACTGACCTTTTCACACTCTGCACATAAATGCTTTCACTGCAGCTGAGCAAGGTTGGACAAGCTTATCAGAGCACTGACATAAAACCATTTAAATGTGAGAAACTGCACTGAGCTGCGTTTTGATTTAACATGGAACGCTCTACAGCTGCAGGATGATGTTGTAGTAAATGGAATGGATAAAGTAAAGCAACCCCTTACAGTCATGCGTGTACACATCACACAGTGTGAAAAATATTTAAAAAAAATAATTCTCTGCATTTAACCCACTCACCAAGTGAAGCAGTGGGCTGCCACCAATGATGGGCGCCCAGGGAGCAGTGTGTGTAGACGGTAGGTCCCTCGCACTAGCAGTCCAGGGATTTGAACCCTCTATCCTCTATACATATATATATATATATATATATATATATATAATTATTATTTATTTATTTTATTTTTCACGCGACCAAAACAGTGATGACGCAATCAACAAGCGCAGCCTGCACGCGGTAGACTGGATTAGAGTCAGCAAGTCTGACTATATATATCTAAGAAAGACACACAGAAAGCCGTTTGTAAAGCGTGGAATATAGTGTTGCTTTCGTCAACGAAAATTATGACTAAATATCAACGAACATTTATCACATGACAAAAACGAGACGAAACGCAACGTAAATGCTGGTCATGTGACAATAACTTTAACGAAATATATCATGTAATATTTTTGACAAATAAGAACGAGACTAAATGTGGTTTACAAAATAAAAACTATGCTAAAATTTATGTGTGCGTACTTCTAAGTTCTAACATGGTTTGGTTGGCAAAATAAATGCGTAAATTCCAATCAGAGTGTCTTCCGTGTCCGGAATGGATGTACAGTATTCTAGAAGCTATAAGGTAGCAATAATATTATCTTAAGATAACCTTGTTTGAATTGTGAAATAGTTTAGATTTAGTTTTTGTATATTCTACCAGGTACCATATTAACTGGGTTAAATAGAATTGCATTACTAAAAAAAAAGACTAATATACAACTTTCATTGACTAACACTAGACTAAAATGTCATCAGTTTTCACTGACTAAAACTAGACAAAAATAGTCGTGGATAATTCTGACTAAAAGAAGACTAAAATGCTCAGACTTTTAGTCGACTGAAACTGGACTAGACTAAAATGAGTATGGACGTGACTAAGACTAATAAAAACTAAAATTACAGCTAAAATGACTAAAATTACTCAAATTAAGACAGGCCGCCAAAAACAACACTAGTGGAATGCCAAAATTTCCACAGAGGGTGCATCCACAAAGACTTTCTCAATGTCTGGATTAATTTATCATATAAAATCAAAACATCCCAATCGAGCACAGAAGAGGCAAGACCCTTTGAACACACCCACTCCGTCTATGTTTTTGAAAAGGCAAGAAAGTTTTCCAGTGATTACAGTTAATATATGGGCTATAGCCCTACAGAGAATGTTGTTATATCTTTCAACAGTTTTTAAAGCACTTGTTCTGAATGCACTTTGTTCATGCACTTCGTTCAGAATATTAAAATGCACTTGAATTCACTAGTTCTATGAGAGAAGATATTTAACTGTATAATATTTCAGCCATCTTGCTTTTAGGCTATTCATGAGTGGGGCCAAGTAATATATTTTATTTCATTTTTTATTTTGTATTGTGCATTGTTTGAATGCTAAATAAATATTTTCATAGTTTTGTAACAGATTTAGTCTTTTAATAATTTAATAATAATAATTTCTTTCGGTTTTCGGTTTCGGTTTTAATCACTGGTAAAACTGTTTCTCGCTCATACTCTCTTAAAAACCAGGGAACAAATTCTGTTAAAAAAAGTTCAACTTCAACACCACATTTGTATTCTATGATATAATATTATACTATATTATATAGTTATGTAGCCTACTGTAAACCTAACCTTATAGCAGAACAACAGTAACAGATTTTGAAAGGTTAGGGCCTGGAAAGACGAAAAGGTGATTTCTCATTGTGTTCAAGAAAGTGAACTTCAGAACTTCTCTCCAAAGTAGCTTCCTCTGGCTGCATGCTAATTTAGTCTATCCCAAGATATGAGCTTAACTGCACGTAGGAAAGCAGGTGAGGTATAGCTTAAGTGCCCCATACCCACCTGCACTAGAATTAGCCTCTTGACCTCCATTCCAGTGTAGAGATTTGAAGTCGCTGGGGATTTTCAGATAACACAAATAAACACGAGTCAAAGTGAAGTGTGAGATTATCTTCAGTGCGGTTGAACAGTCATGCACAAACACCGGCACTGTGTAGGCCGCATATTCACACACGTATGCCGCAGTGTATGTTGAGATTAGAGGAAATCCGCATTCCCACAGCACACTCGTTCTTGGCAGAAGAACATAAGGTAGTGGTGAGCTCCTTCTGCTGGGGATTAAGAATGTTAACTTTGCTGTCAGAGGAGTCCTTAAGCAATTAAAAACCTCTGCCTAATTCTCTTTTGTTTGCCATAACGGTCTAAAGTACGAGGAATAGATCAAATCCAGAGAATGTTTCTCTGCACATGTGCTGAATGGCTTCATTCAAATATATAGATAACTCCAGTGTGACTACAATGTATGACACTGGCACAGTTTTCCCTTTCTTATGTAATATATTTTGTTCATGCAGAAATTATGCATATGCAGACAATTTGGCACCTCTGGTCAAATTACATTATACTGATTTTAAAGTGTACAATTACTGTTCATTTCCTGAGTTTAACATACTGGGAAAAAAAGAGTAAAGGCAATTTTTAACTTTATTTCCAATATATTAAAGTCAGCAAATAAATAGAAAATGTGCACTAAATTTAGCCAATATATATATATATTATCATTTATATTATTCACATATTATTGACATATGATTGTATTTCAGTCAATTAAATGGAACGCAATATTTTCAGTGTCATCACACTCAAAATTGTTGAACACCAATCAATAGTCCCACACAGCTTGAATAAATGAAATCAGCCTTTACTTAACTCAGTGTAACCTTTGACTTATTCTCATCTGCAATTTTGAAGGCGACATATCTTTAACAGCACCCTTTAAAAAATGCATGGGGAGGGTAAACTCCCATCATTAAAACAGAGGAGGGTCATAATATTGGTGGTCCCAAGCGAGCGTGCTCCCTATTCTTTTTATGTGATTTTATTTGCTTAACTTGGAGAAGTGTAATGAGTATGAGCTGCCTGAGAGTGGAACGAGACAGCGCTAGCGTAAAAAGGAGTTTCCCTGGAAAAAGCCAGCCGAGGCCAAGGAGAGAGGGAGGGCTGCCATGGAATTCAGGACAAAAGTAGATGTTAACAATCAGCCCCCCCAAAACAAGGCTGTAATTCCTCACACTGAGATGCATTAGCCGCTTCAGTCCCAGCCTTCATATGTATAATGAGCTCTAATTTCTTTTGCGACAGCTGAGTTATTGAGTTATTTTTATTGAGTATCCTATGCCTCCTTATAGAATCAAGAATGGGTATTCAAAACTGTTCGTGTGGAAAATGCCTGAAGGCATGGAAAATTAACCCCTTATACTCTAAAGACATGTCCAGACTTCCCTTCCATACTATATAACTATATAAACATGCTGAACATACATATTAGTTGCTAAAAAAAAAAGTAAATAACAATAATTTATGGTAGTCGCTGAGAATATGATATGAGACTGAATATCAACTGATTAATAAGCCCAGGTGTAAAATAAATTAATGTAAACATTTCAAGCTATCAGATCCCTTCAAACCTAGTTACCGTTTGCCCTTTAGAGCCATCCCATATTTTACAGTGAGCACAGCTGCTGAAGAGGTCTAGAGCAAACCACAGTGTGGTTTTTAACCACTGTCGTGTTTGCATTCCTATTGGCTCTGAGCTGGATTCCGCAATGTCATTCCACCAGTACCCTTCCTTCAGCCATTCTGCTGTCTCTCCAACCACCAGTTCATACACTCCCCCACCCCCTCACCCACCTTCCCAAAGCCAGAAGCTTCACTCACAGCTCATACTGCTTAATGCTCAGTGGCCTCAGTTGAGAGTGAAAAGGCTAATAGTCTTCAGCAAAATCGACATAGGCAGCCCCTTAGCCGACCAGTAGGGTTTGTTCTTTCGCAAGCTCGTCCGAGCCTGGAGCCGAGGAGTAATTGATGGCATGCACAGTGCCATGCTTCATTGTCATTGCTTTTATATGCTCACCGGAGGAATGCTGCTGACTCATCAGGAGGTTACAAATGTATTTCAGCCATGACGGACCCACTCCTGCCAGCCGAAACATTTACTCAGGCTATATTTGGGATGCTATGAGGGCAGCACGGATAGGCCTTCGGCCAGGTTAGCCTTTTTTTTAGTTTTACGCCCTCTCAGGCTAATGAGCTTAACGTGTAGCTCCCGTAAAGTGGGAGGAGCTTGTGGGAAAGCTGACGGGTTCCAGTCGCACATGTTCACGTCTTTGGGTGCGGAGTGTGGGGCAGGGGAGGGCCAAAGCTAAACAGCCTGATTGCCCCACTCTCCTCAGGTGACAGAGCCTTCACTCGTGATGTGGGTTAGGGGACCGGCCGTATTTATTGTTCAAGTCAGCCAACCATCTCGCCATGCTTGTTTTGGATGGAAAACGTGACAGCAGGGCCAGCGGCGCTTGGGAGAAAATCGGCTCTAATTCCCGCAAACGCGGCTACACAGGCCCCGCTAGTGAAGGGCCAAAGAGGGAATAGGGAACAGTTTGAGAATGAAAAGAGGAAACCGAGCGGGTCCGAATCGAATCCGTCTCCAGCGGCAGCACGGAATGCCTCATGCTTTATTTCCCAGATTAACGACTTCATCCCTCATCAAGCGCAGTGTAAACAGCGCGTCGACCGCCACAGCCACACCAGTTTGTTTTAATCCCCTGTTAGGCTCTCTCTTTCCTTTCTTTCTTACTCTTAAATCTCCATCTTTCTTATTCATTCTTTCCCTTTCTCACTTTCTTTCTTTCTTCCCTCTCTCAGCCTTGGTGCACACTTAACCTTCAGGAGGCTATTTTATTGGCTGTCGTATTTTTTTGGTTTACATAGTTTTTTATGTAGTCTCATAACAAATAATGACAGTTATGTAATGAATTTCATTTACATTCATTTTACATT
Organism: Hydrocynus forskahlii; assembly: GCA_037974365.1. Lineage (NCBI taxonomy): Eukaryota > Metazoa > Chordata > Actinopteri > Characiformes > Alestidae > Hydrocynus > Hydrocynus forskahlii. The sequence goes on from JBBPCX010000028.1 coordinate 13,918,980, forward strand.
CTGCATCGTTTAAAGCTTCACAAACAGCAACGTGGCAAAGAGTTGGCCTTTCTTTTCACAGTATTGTGCAGGCCGAATAACTGTTCACTAAGTTAAATCCATGGTGAAACATCTATTTAAAAACAGACCGGTTTTTCTGGACGGTTTAGAATGCATTATTTTGACAGAATTTCTCAGCTTTCTTCTTCCAATGAGCTACAAGTGAGAAATAATTCAACCAACTACAAAAGGAGTTTTGTAAATGCCATGGCAGACCTAGCAGAGGCTTTTATTTCCTTGAAGGCCATCTTTCACTGCAGGTACTTACACCCAAGTCCCCCTGCTTTTAGCATTCATTAGTGTTCCCGTTTTGGATGGTGGTCTGCAGTGCTCCGTGGCGGACCGCGAGGGCGTAAAAGTAGAGCAGTGGTTTAAACAACAGCAGGTAGGCCGGGTGGTGGGCGTACAGGAGCGAAGCCTCTCTGAAGTAGCCCTGTCAAGTGCACATTGAAATTCAAAGCACTCTGCCTCAAAGTATAATTCCACCTTATCGGTGACAACTGGAGACTCTAAAGTGGACACTAAGCTCATGTAATCTCTCTAATAATGATGGATTGAATAAGCACAGGTGAAAAAAAAAAAACATCTATACTCTTAAAAACAAGGGTTCCCAAATGCTCGGTTCTTGACTTGAACATACAGTTCTTGAAGAATTCTGGATTAATGTTATGATTCACCAAACCGTTCAAAAAAAGATTTTTCACCCTTACACTCCCATTTACAGAAAAAGATTCACAAACACTTCACTTGGACCCTGCATTGACATAAACATGCCATAAATATGTCATGTGAGTCAACCAAAGTATACTTTTTTTCTCCTGAGACTGTGAAAATCTGGGCAAAATGAGTGAAATGTAATGACTGTGGACTGAAAAAAAATGCCATAAACATAGAATATTATTTTGAGCATATGTGCTTGCAGAACAAACGCTTTCTCTCTGGAGAAAATGTTTGTTTTGATTGACTCACACATGCTTCTTTGTAATCATTGACACTTGGGAGTGTGTGCACATACATTGCATAATTTCTTGTCAGTGCAGCCTGCATGGTAAAGCTGGGTGGGAAGCAAGAGAGCCAGTCCAACTGCTTTAGACTGCAAAAAATGAACAAAGGCCACAGAAAAAAAGACAATGCAATCGCAAGTATTTATATGCCAGTTAACCACCAGCTAAAGTGTCATGACTGTGAAGGGTCTGACTGGCATCACTCCAAGGAGACCTTTCTTGTCCACTTTATTTTCAAGAGCGTATTGCTGTTCTTCCCACCCACGCTGTTGTCTGTGAAAACATACAGCCTCATCCAGAAGATGTTTGAAATTAGTTCCACCAGCCACTCTCATTTGGTGTTCGGTCACGGTCCCATCCCATTGTTTTTGTAGTTTGTAATTATTCTGTATTACTTAATGTAGGTTCTGCATCCACTCAGAAGGGATTTTCACATCAGAGTAAGTCAGAAGAGTGTAATTTATGTTCTTGTTGGAAAGGGCAATAGCGGGAGGGAAAAACAATGTCTGTTTCATGATCTCATGGTTGTACTCTAGTGCTGTTGACGGCTGACTGGATTTAATTTAGTATGGAAAGTGTGATATTTTTTTTTTTGTTTGTTTACCGCTTTCAACATTGTACAAGAGTACTAAGTGAGTGCGTCATTGGCATATTTGTGAGACAGCTCCCTCAGACTTTACCATGGGCACAGAAGACAGAGTTCGTCCGTCGTCTTGTTTAATTCAGCCAGTGATTTCTGATCCTTGCGAGCATCTCCTGAACCTTCCTAATAGCTCGACAGAGTTCGCGAGGCTGGCCCGCTTCAAGCTGTTTTCAAATTACTCCTCGGCTCCATAAAAATCTACCGGCCTGATGAAGAAAGCTGGGCTGGGACTTCAAACGTGCAGCTTTATGGTAAATGTTTGGCAGCGTGAGCACGCAACGAAATTCTCACTTTTAATGTGCGATCCTCCTGACTAACAGCTTAAGCAGAGCGGCTTTGAAGTGTGCTGCGCTGCCCCATTAATGGGGAACGTTATTCAGCCTTTATTTGCAGGGGCCGCGTCTGCCAAAAGCCTTTACGTTGGAAACTCGATCAGAGCGGGCTGCGAGCGGCCTATGGGGCACATCACAACCCTGCAGCAGACCACAAAGGCTTTTAATTCACACACACACTTCACACATGTAAGTTAGGCCAGACACATACGCACAGGTGTAGACCTACCATGAAATGACCAGACATGGGCAACCTCCACACAGATGTACGTCGCAGGCCTTTCACACACATACACATATATATTAAGTGAAGGCCAGACACCTCCGAACTTTCACACTCACACACACAGACTCAGGCACGCAATGGGTAGTCCCTATACACGCAAGTAAAAAACTAGGAAAACACCCCCGCACACACACACACAAACACACAGCGCTGGGCAGACCCTGACCAGACTTGCACACACTCAAAACACTCACAGGTGCAGGCTGTAACTGTTCATACAGCACAGCAGAACTATGTCAGACTGAGGTTTCTGGTTTTGTGGCTTCTCCGTGTAAAGTTCCAGACTGGCTATCAGTGCAGGGGGCACTTCTAGCTGTGTGAGGCTGTGCAAGCCAAGGCTTGAGCTTCCACACTGGTGTTCATGAAGAGAATGAGAGGTTATATGATGCAGATCTTTCAAAAAATGTTCAGCGATGTGTGCTGATTTTGTTCTCGTGTGTGGCCTTCGCCCTTTGTTCATGTTATGCAGAATGTTAATAAATTGCTGATAGCAAAATTCAGTTGAAGGAACAGTGCTTTTTATATGATCAGTGGCTGAATGAAACTGTGTGTCCTGAGAGCTGCCCTGAACTTTATTTTATGACACAGGTGTTGTTTAATAAGGGTCTTTCACTAAGGGTATAAAAATGCAGTGATGCATTGTGATGCTTCAGTCCAAATATTCCTTTGTAATATTTCCACAGCTATTTCCACACATAAAAAACTAAACCTGCATTTACTTTTAGAGTTTTATTCAAATATGGATGTTTGAATAAAGCATTGTTTTGACTGTCTGTTTTCCACTGACAGTTCTAAATAGTCAAATAAATATTTTCTCCAGCTGCATTTTGAGTTGTGTGTGTTTAAAAAAAGTCATTCTGAATTCTACCAATAATAATAATAATAACAACAATAATAATAATTTGTACCACTGTCTTCCATGTAAGATGTACAGCTGTGGGGATCTCAAATATCTTCTTCTCCTTCCAGCATGTGACTGCCATCCAGTTGGTGCCGCAGGGAAGACGTGTAATCAGACTACAGGACAGTGTCCATGCAAAGACGGCGTGACAGGCATCACTTGCAACCGCTGCGCTAAAGGCTACCAGCAGAGTCGCTCACCCATTGCCCCCTGCATCAGTAAGACCCTCTTACCTCTCTTACACACAGTTAACCAGTAATAAACTAACCAAAACAAAGTAATACATTCATATGCCACTTCACAGGAGTTCAATGTTTTTGTTGCAGACAAGCATGCAGTAATAGCTGTAATGTTTAGAGCATTAGGGAACGTGGCCAAGTTTGAAAAAATGAACTTTGAGTCCAAAAAAAGGTTTTTATATAGTGTATGTTAACGTTTTTGTTTAATCTCTTGAACTGTTTAATTTTCAGATATTAATGTTAATGCCTATCATTTAGAAACTGTTAGTAAGTACTGTTAATAAGTGCATGTATGTAGTTTTGAGAACACAGGGCTTTGCAGTTTTTTACAGATTAAAAGAGATCCTAGCAGCACGTGGTATCTGAAAAAGCAAATCTGTTGGTGTTTACAAAGCCTTCATCCGTCCACACTAGCAAGACACAGAAAGATACTGGTGCTGGTAAAAAAAAAAAAAAAAAAAAAAAAAAAAAACCTTCCCAAATTTAGTGTGGTACCCTTTGGAAGAGCAAACACCCTCGCCCACAAAAAACGACCCTTTAAAGAAACTCAGAGCATGCTAAGCTTATTGTAGCAATTCCTCAATTACTCCCATGGGTATCCAATGAATAACACCCTTAAACAGTTTACATAAACACTTATTATTCATGAATTCATGGCCCATGACTCTTTTCATTTCCGTCCTTGTTCTCAGCCTCATTATCTCCTTGGATGGACATCTTGCTATTTGACCTGTGCTAAAGCAAACAGACTATGTATGCCTGAAAGCTGTGGCCTGGTGTGCCCCTGGCCTTGCTGATGGCTCATCAAGCAATGAATCTGACCGCCTGCTCCAAAACCATGATGGGTGATATGTTTATTGGCAGTATCAACAAGGCTGCAGATTCCATCTCCGTGGTGATAAACGGCAGGACCACACAGCGGGCCGAGGTGGGGGGGAGGCTGGCACCCATCCCTTCTCAACTGGCATTGCTCGATAAGATAATTTCCTGGGAGCACACAATGAGGGGCCTTTAGCATTAAGCTTTACTTTCCTGCCATGTTATAATAAACGGTGTCGTCAGTAACAATGAATCTGGCCTTCAGTCAAAGCTATCTAGGATATGGAACAGCTCTGATATGTTTGGCGAGGCTCCACTAAAGCGAAATGAAACCTATGAACCCCACGGAATTAGGTTTCCCGTTCATTTCATTGGGAAAGTAACAAATCTAGTGTAAAACCTGGAGCATGAGCCCCATTGCTTGAGCTGCAAAGATTTGGTTTCTCATATATTTTGCAAGATAATGTGTTTTAGTTTTAATAGGTTGATATAAAATGTTTTGCGATGTCAGACGTTGTGCCAACTGCACTTTTAATGGGCGCTGGATCCCTCGGCAGCAGATCGCTTACAATAGCCAATGCTGTAGAGAGAGAAATGTGGACTTCGAGCAGGAAACCTAGTAAAATTAAATACATGCATTTTCATCAGTGATCAATAGCATGTCAATAAAGGGGCCTTGAGACTCCCCATGTCTTAAAAAATTATTACTTTGCACTAGATATGTAGTACTTGAAGTGAAAATGCACTTGAAGTGTTTTCCCATTGTTCGCTGAAAACAGAAATCTCAAGTAAAAGGAAAAGCAATATGGCATTGAGCAGTTTTTGTAATTTGTTGTTGCTGATTGTCCTTGTTTTGTTTTGTCCTTGGTAATAGAGATTCCAATGGCCTCCCCCACCGCTACTTACAGCAGTTCAGAAGAACCAGCTGGTGAGTTTTAAAAAAATATTATGTACTTGATGAAAGGACAGACTTCTTCATTCAAAAGTATGAGCCAGGAAAAGAATAAATAAAAACAAATGGGGTCAAGGAAGTACGCTGTATATACCCAAGTTTGTTCTGCTCATCCAGGGTTTCTTTTATTAATAGAGAGATGGTGCCCTCTTTGCTACAGCTTCTAATCTTCTGGGAAAGCTTTACACTAGATGTTGGAACATTGCCGGGAGAATTTGATTGAATCCAGCCATGAACGCATTAGTGAGGCCAGGTACTGATGTTGGATAATTAGTTCCGCAACACAAACAACCCTCCAACTCATCCCAAAGGTCCTGAATGGGGTTCCCTCACTCCAGAGAACACAGATCCACTGATCCACAGCCCAGTGCTCGGGGGGCTTAATAACCCTCTAGCCAGTTCGTGGCATTTGGCAGGGTGACTTTAGGCTCATGCACTAAATTTAGCTCAACAAGGAGAAATACCACAACATTTGTTCTGATTTATCTAAATTTTGATTTTTAATTATTTCTAATTTTCTTACTTTTAAATGACTAGAGAATGGTTCAGGATCAGTTGACCCATGTGATCAAAAGCTTAAATTTAATTCAATAAATTAAGTGACTCACTTCTTAGCTATATGGCCTGAACTTCTACAGATGTGTGTCTAGGCAAGCTAAGGGAATAAATGTACCAATCGAAACAAAAAAAAAGTTGCCATTGTTTATTCTTTTCTTTTTCTTTTTGTCTTTTTCTTTCTCCCCTTTTCTCTCCTTTTATCTCCACTCTGGCCCAAGTTTAGACCCAAAACCAATACGTGGCAGAACACTTGGCAATAGTATGGTCCTCACGATTTTTCCCCTTTACTTCTCAGCACCAGCTGTATATAGTTTACTTTTTCCATTTCTTTTTCAATCAATATGCAACATGCATATTTAACAAGGACAAGGACCTATTCATCTCCAGACATGCTCCACAGTCATGACGCCTCACTGTGAGAAATATTTGATATTGTTACATGACCTGGGGAGGCATTTCTCTTTTGCTCTGACATTCTAACTGGTGCATTTTCTCAGGATGTCTTTAGGACATCCCCAGCCCTTGTCAAAGGCAAAGGGACCTTAATCTGATTACATGCTTCATTTGCAAGGGTTTGTTTCAGCATGAAGCGTTTGATTCTGCAGAATTAGCCAGGAGAATTAGCTGCTTTTTACACCTATTGTCACAGCAAGTTGGTCACTGCTCCACATATTGTTCACATTATGTTCTGGTGTTCTACCAGACCCTGCTAACATAACTGTAGGTAGACAATAGAGATGTTTTAAGAATGGTCTCCTGGCCCTGGCCATTGCCTGCTGGATTTGAAATAACTGGACAATTGCTAGTTGGTTCTTTTAAATCTCTTGGATCCAGTGGATCAGAGAACGTTGACCAGAAAACAAAACCTTGGTCCTGGAGTATCCCTGCCCTGAAACATTTTAATATATTTTCTGTGCTGTATCACACCTGCTGTATCTAATTCATGTGTTTGTTAGAGCAGGAAATACTACAAATGTGCAGAGCCGGGGAACATCCCAAGATTGGGAAAATATGGTCTAAAAACAATTGTTCATACTATAATTGCTTCATACACTCCCTGCCCTGGCACACCTGACCCAACTTATTGACCAGTTATCAAGGACTGTATAAGTTAAATCAAATGTATTAAAAAAAGAGAATGTAAATCTATGCCAGAGTAGTGGGTCCCCAGGACTGCATTTGGGAACTACTGGTCTACAGAATAGCTTAGGACCTTCGCTTGGTTTCTCAGCGGTGTGTTTGTTGAATTAAACCTCTGGTGTGGTCCCCTGGTGGAGCAGCTGACTATAGCATGGCCTCACTTGAGAGGCTCAACAAAGCAGGCGTTTGTCTCCCAGCAGGGGCCGGGTGTTAATGAGGGCCGTGGGTGTGATGGGCAGCGCTGGGCTTTGTGTGGCCCGCCTAATGGCAGCCCGGGCATATCAAAGAGAGGCAGGATGGGGGCGGATGGGGCTTGCGGGTGCACAAAGCTCTCCCATCCCACCACAGTACATTTACATCAGGCGTGGTTGATATGGACTCATCAAATTCATTAACTTTAAGAATTTTCCCTCTTCCTCTCCTCTGCAAATATTTTCCCTCATCCTCTAGCTTCCTCCATATTTCCAGAACACTTTTTCAGCCTGAAGATTTTCTAAAAATGTTTTGACCACACTCTCTACCTCTAGCTTTCCATCTCTCTTTCCTTCTAAACCTCTCTAGCTCTTATTCTCTATTTCTCTTTTTTTCTCCCCGCACTCCACCCCCCTTCCTCAACCTTATCACCCCCTCTTCCTCCCCCTTCAGACTTCTTTTTTGGGGTGGAGTTTTTTTCCCGCTCCGCCATCGCCCAGGCAACCTCATTCACACGGAATAGAAAGGGCCGTGAAAAGGGAGGGCTGAACAGAGGCCTTGGAAAAAAATAATGAAGTTTGTCCATATTCAGGCGAAAAGCTGAAAGGTCTTCTCTCTCCCATCTCCCTCCCTCCTTCTCCTCCTCCTGCTCCCGCCTCTTCACCCGCACTCCCACAATCCCCCCGCCTCCCAAAAATGAGAAACCTCCAGGTTATTACTGTTCTGTGAAGTAGCCACACCGAGAGACTTTCTGGTTCCAATTTGTGTCAATCAGAAGAGAGATGTCAGAGGGGACCATTCTGTCTGGCCTCGTTTGAGCCCGGCCTCTATCCAAAAGGTGCCTGGCGTTGACCCAACACGACGGCAGCCATTGCTGAGGCTTTCTGGCACATTCTGGAGGTTGGGACACCGCGGCGGTTTCAAATGGATGTGCTTCACACAAGAACGATTAATCATAGCACTTGGAGACTGATCTGACAGTGAGTCGATACGTAGCAAGCTCCATTCAAACCAGGATCCACTCTGCCGGGCTGCATATATACCAGTCTCTACAAGTGAATGGAACGTGGCCAAATTGAATTCAGTTGATTTGAATTAAATTGAAGGCCTTGCAGAAGAGAAATCTCTGCAGTGCTTCCCACCCCTCTCAGTGGCCTACCTTTGAGTTTACATGACCTCCCCACCCCCTGCGCTGACATGGTTAATGTTGGGCCTTGGGCTCGGGGGGATGGAGAAAATGGCCTGGATAATAAGGGTTAGAGAAGGACTGACAATAATAGAGTTTAAGCCTCAGTCTGATCTAGTGGGGCACTCTCACTGGAGAGATGCATGGCATTTGATTGGATGCATGGAGGGACTTCAGTCTGGCCAAAGAACCTATATGAAACATTATGCAGATGTGTGTGAGAAAAGATTTCTTAGAGGAAAAATTATAAAACAATATGCTACAATGAACTATAGGTAAACACCACTATTGGCAAGTATATAATCCCATTTTACAAGAAGCACCTGTATGCTGCATTGCCGAGCAGTATTCGGATAAATGCCTAGTAAGTTGAATCTGACCCTGGGACTTATGATGTAAACTTCACTGAGATCTTCTGTTATCCTTTTGTCCAGTTCCACTTGATTTGTTTCTCTTTCCCTCTCTTTTCACAGACTGTGATTCTCACTGCAAAGCCTCAAAGGGCAAACTGAAGGTCACCATGAAGAAGTACTGCAAAAAGGACTTTGGTGAGTGAGTGACACAACAGCTATCGCTGATCTCTCTGGGTGGTTGTTGTTGTGGAATTAGCTTTGTAATCAGTGTCTGTAGTTTGTTGAAGGTCTATCCATCCATCTATTAGGGCTATCAAACAATTAATCATGTTATTCTGGGTGATTAATCAGACGTTCCATGAGAGCAACCAATTACTTTTTATATACGGTAGATGTTCTCAAACAACTAGAGGATTCTCCAGGGTACCTGTAGTTTTCCACCTCAGTTAGTTTGCTGCTCATTGATTCATCCATAAAAGGCTTGGGTGAGAAATAATTTCAGTATTCAAAAAAATCAGTTGTTAAACATTCAGGTTTATCAATTATGTTACGATTATATTAGCCTATATTGTGAGCAATCTCCCTGCTGGAGAAACTTCAGATGGAGTTCCGAAGTCATATCCACAAAAACCGAGGCACTCGGAATTAAAAAAGAGAGGCACTCGGAATTAGCTTTAGTCTATGATATCCAAGTTTTACAGCTCATTAGAACCACTGAGACACTAAAGCCATATTGGAAACGCTTCGAATTTTGCTCAGATTATGTGGCAAACTCTGGGAACCAGTGGGGAATTTGTTCCACCGTAGCCTTATGGCTTTTAATAATTCACTGTTTTAACAGTAAAAGTGAAAAGGCTAATATTTTTTGAGAACTGTATTTGACTAAGAGGGCTACAATTGCGCATTCTGCAGCAACATGTAGCACGCAAGCAGGTCCGCTCTAGCCTAAACTACTAAAAATTTACAGCATGAATAAATCATTTTAATTATTTATCACATTAAGCCATTTTTAACATTACTGACAGCTCGACTATATACACATAAAAAACATTGCAAAAACTACACAAAACTTTTACTGCTATTGAAATACATGATACCAAATGCTACATAAACTCTGTTAGCTCAATGAAAACATTCCGTCAGGTACAAGGTGACATAGGGAAATCTTGTGCAAATCATGCAGCCACTCTCTCTCCCAACTTATTTCATCCTTTTCTTCCCTATAGCACTGATGGTTTATTCATGGGGAACGGGTTTAATTTATAGCATTAAAGCTTATGGCCCAGCAAGGCTCTCCTGATGGAAGTGCTCAGACTGTCTCCCAGCCTCCAGAGGACAAAGGGGACAGCTGGTTCTCGTTGAAATCGCAGATTTGTGAGGCGTTCATGAGCAACCACGCTCATATATGTGTTGATAGAGGTTAAAGGAGTTATTAGTACAGTAAAAGTGCCATTACACCACACAAGCCATGTACCTCAAACCAACAGTGCAGATGCAGATCTCCCAATGTTTCTGATCTGATCCACCAGAAACTTCAAGACCACCCCTTAAAGGGCAAGCAAGTGTGTTATCAACATTACCTCAGTTAAATGCTCCTTCATATATACTGCCATTTTTATTCCTGTTTAGTGTCATTAAGCAGAGAGTATAATGATGTAAAAATTGGGTTTACATTTATTGTATAAGCTGTTGAATGGTCAGTGTCTGATATGGACTAGCTAAGTGTGACTTGGATCTGTCACAATGGGAGTTAATTCCACTAAAGCTGCTAGCAGAGTTAGGGAAAGCAATCTTAAGAACTTGAGATAATTTGTGGGTCTTGATGGAAAACGGAGCTAGAGGGCATCTGTTAGGACAAAGGGATAAGAGAGAGAGAAAACACACAAACACATTGTTCGTACTGACACAGCCCTGCAGTCCCAGAGGCCATCCAAAGTACATCTAGTGCAAACATCATTAGCACCATATCAATATTAATATCTCATTAACTTTTATTACTTTTAAACAGTCGCTTGAAATCCCTCCGTCCTTCCTGACCTCCTTTCCATTGAGCATACAGTACTGTGCATAAGGCTTGAGTCACCCCTCATTTTATTATATTTTGCTTTGAATCACCTTGTTGGTGCAAAAAGGCAATTTTGTACTGGTCAAACTGTCTGATGTTTGGCGTATTGAGTAGATTAAATGAAAAAAATAGGAACAAATGTTAAACTGAAACAGGTTGCAATGTGCCTAACATAACAGGGTGCCTAAATTAAGGTGTTTCAGCTACTCAGCATTCAGCACCATCAGTATACTGATCACTCATCTGTTTCTTCACTGGTTCAGGCCTTAAGTTAGATGTGCTTTGTTATGCATGAGTGTTTTATACGTAGGTCACTGTGTGGCTCAATAAACAAAACATTCCCCTGACACTATTTAGATTCAGCGACTGGACTGAAAATAAGAGACTTTGAAAATCCTTCAGGAAGCCTGGAGAATTGTTCCTCAAGACTACATTAAAAATCCAAAAGAGTCTGTCTCTTTGGAAACAAAATATGAAGCCATGGAGAGTGGTTCAAGACTTTCGCACAGTACTATAGATATTACATTATTGCTATCAGCTGAAACAGCATTCACAGAACATGACAATTTACAAATAGGTAGCTGGTAGATGGAAAAGTAGGAGAGATCTAATAACAGCCATTGTCGTTCTCTGCAGCTTCTATCATCTGTTTGAGCTGCAGCTATAAAGTTTCTTTGTGCTTCTTGTCTCTCAACCACCAGTTGTTCGAACATTTCGGAGTTTCTCACAGGGGAGCTGTTTATCATGTTGATCTTCGGGAGGAGATGTAGTGTGAGCCAGGCTTGTGTCTCTTGACCGCAGTATTACTCCCTTCAGAGAGAGAATGAGAGAGAGAGAAAGAGAATGCATCGGTATCTTCAGTGCATATAAGCTCTCAGTGTGGGTTGCATTCTCTTGCATGTGTATGTGTGTGTATGTATGTGTGTGTGCTGTGTGTATGTATGTCTGAGAGCCTGAGAGAAGTTTTCAGTTTCTGGCCTGAACCAACGCATCAATCCATCACTTGATACAGCATCCGCCAGACCTTACCCATTCGTTTAGAGGGAGGATCTGGGCAGCCGGCCCTTATAACATTTTCAGATTTCTTACTCGTTATTCACAGTAGCCATAAATTTTGATTTCAATCTGTTTTTAAGGTCCCTCAGTTTAGGTTTGAATTGTATTAGTTTTAACTTAATTTTGAAATGATGAAATGATTTAATTGTAGATTATATTTTATTATATTAAATGACAAATGAGCTTATTGTTATTTTACAGCAGAACAGCTATTAGGAGGCCTTTTAATGAGAGGTTAGTCCAAAAAAAATCTAATTTGCAGTTTGTTCCTAAACCCAATGTAATAAATCACAGATTCTGTGACTATTGAGTTTGCTGTTTACAAACTGTTGGAAAAGGTGCGTGACTCTAAACTAGGGCATTAACAGAAAAGCCGACTAATCTGCAAGTCGGTGTTAAAGTACAATAAAAGTACCAGTGTTCTGCACGGCATCTGAAACGGCACCGCTAGCTAACATGGCTAACGCTAGCACTGCAGAGAGTCGTCCAGTCCAGAGGATGCTGAGTGACGCCGCGGCTTAAACTGTTCCCACTTTCTGTTGTACACTTAAATTTACCAGGAAATTCAAGGTATCAGCCTTTGTTTTGTTTTGTTAAATTGTCATGTTGACTGTTAATGTTGCAGAGAACTTTAATAAAAGTTGCTCAGTCTTGGAGACCTGTGTTCCTCCGCTGCGTAATGTCATCAAACAACTAGTCGACTCGACTTCAACTTTGTTGAGGAATAAGACGACCTGAAAAAATCTGAAGTCGTTAATGCCCTACTCTAAACTGTCTTCTAGGCTATGTATGCAGGGTGTTTGGTTACTAGAAACTGAAATATGAACAAAATTCAGGCTTAGATTTGGCTGATATTACTGTTTTTCTAATAAATCACAATATGTCAGACAGTTTCATAAAACAACACGCAAGTGTATTTGTGATTACAGATCAACTGAAAGTGTGCAGTGATTGGTATGCAGCGCTAGTTGGTTGCATATATATTTCCATTACCTGTTAGATACATTAGCCGTGTAGCTCCTATGCAAAACTAATCAAACAAACCTCAGACACCATGTGCTAAGTGATTTACTACATTTAAGAAAATTGGATTTTTGGCATCCCACCTTTTTAAACGTGTCCATTTAAAGGTGCCGGAAAGGATTCACTGGGTGATGCAACTGAAGGATCTTTTCAGTGGATGGTTCTTTGGATACCCATGTTTGTGAATGTGCGCGTTACAGTTTAAAGAATGTAAAGGTTCAAGGAAGAACCCTTGAAGTGGTAGAGAATATTCACATTATGTAAAAGACTGAAAACGTTCTTCACACTCATATATTTCATTCACAAACATGGTTTTTGATGGAACTAAAGTGGTTCAAAGTCAGTGGTTCCCAAACTTTTTACAGTCCCTTTCCCCCACAGGCATTACATTTACTACTTAACACTTTCTTATATACACACATACATGTAGTGTCATGATGATATGTGACACTATGAGTACACCTTGATATACCAACCATGTTTACAATGTGATGGCAGAACACACCAGTTTTCCTGAAAAATACTGAATGAATAATTCATGTGGGGGGTGCCTGTATTCACTCTGGAGGGCTGGACAGGTCACAGGTTTAGGAAGACAAATGAAGATTATTTATAAAGACAACGGCAGCAGGAAAAACAGCAGTCAATACGAGGGACACGTGTGTGTGAGCGATTCTGAGGTTTCAGTGAATTACAAAATGTTTAAGAACTTTGACAAGGATCATGGACTTCACAATAACATAATATGTGCAGCTTTTCAGCACTACAACATGAAGGTTCTCTACAGACTTGCTACCAAAAGCACTTATCACAGCAAGCTGTAAACTAATAACACAACCCATACAAGCATTAGTAGTTCTCACACAAATTGGCAAATGATAAATGAATGAATGAACCCTACTGTCATTAGTTATTTTTCTTTAATGACACTGGAGAACAATGCGCGTTCTTCTTTTATTTTAAAATAATAAACAAAGAGCATAATATTAAGCATGTCCCAGATGGTATAAATATTGCACTCACACAAATTGGAAATTAATGTTAAATTAGGTGTACATATATATTTTTTTTTTCCATGTACCCTCACTGGAAACAGTTTGGGAACCCCTGTTCTAAGACATCACGCAAAGAACCCCTTGTGACACCTGTTGTTTCAAGAGAGCACTATTGCTCATCTTTAACAGTGAAAGTCAAAAAAATTTTTCTTTAGCTTTCCATGTTTCTCCTTCATCTGTTCTCAGCAATTAGCATGCATGAGTGAAGGAATTTCACCAGTGGTTGTTTCTGACCCAATGTGAAGCATTGAGACAAAGCGAGGGAGCTTCCACAGCCTATTCAAGGCTCCACAGTGTGCGTTCTGGGCGGCTGGGTAATTTTTTGAGACGCGTCACATGCAGCAAATGGGCCATGCTGTTCCTATACAGAGCTGTCAGCCACCCAAAAAGCCTCGCAATTCATCAATCAAAGCCAGGGAAGGGAGAAACAGTGGTGAGCACTTTCATATGCATCCAAATGAGTGTGGAAATATAGGGACTCTTCTGTTTTCCTCATTCATACAGCAATAAAAGGAGATCCTTCTAAAACAAGGTGGTCGAGAAAAAGAACCTCAGTTGTCAAACTCCTTCACATAATTCACTTTTTAATGCCCTCGGAGATATTGCTCATTTAGGCCTTCATGACGAGCTCGACTGAAAATGACTGAAAAAAAAACTCATTTGTGCCGTCACCATTCTCCCCTCCTGACCCTGCTTTTGATGCTGGAGGGCAGATGTTGGTTATTTGTTTTTTTTGGGTTTATTCAAGAAGATTTTTCAGGTCAGTCTGTGTTTTTCTGACCTCTCCATGGCTAAATCCCAGCCTGAGAGTTTTTGGTCATGTCCCTTTGTGTGTGCGGCGTATTTGCACATCCTTGTTTCTTAAAGATCCCGAAAGCGCTCCCAGTGTCCCAGAGTCTATGTGTTCTGTGAACATCCAAGGCTCACAGAACGAGGTCCCCAGTTTAAACAGAGCTGCCTCCATCTCGACGCTCCGTCACCAGCCTACATCAGGTGTTAAATCTGCCCTCTACTGACAATGAGACAGACAGGGAGTGAGAGGGAGAGGGAGAGAAATATTCCCTGCTTATCCTCTTTTGTTCTCCGTCTCTACGGAGACAGCGAGCAGAAAGGCCTGCATTCTCGCCTGCCACCCCTGGTCTCGGGCCAGGAGAGAACCACAATGAATCAAAGCACCGTGTGTGTGTGTGCGCAGCGGGGACTGTGTGTGTACGCAGACCCCCGAGCTGTGCCACACACAGACACACACATGCAGCAAGGCCAGCAGTCAGCACAGTGATAAGCGTCTGGGCGTAGGGCGGCCCAGCGGGGGTGTGAGCCGGAGCTTCAGGGCGCTAATCAGGCGCACTAATTAGATTAGGCTGGCTTGTGTGGAGCGCGTGGGTCACGCCCCAGCACACTGCCCACAGAACACAGACCGGCGGCGGCGGGAGGCCCATCAGCTTCCACTTCTTTCTGTCTGCGTCCACCCTACCCAGTCTTTTTGTTCCTTCCGCCATGGTCCAAAGAACCGACAGCAATATCCAAAAGTCTTAGGCCCCCTGAGAAAGTCATATTTGAAGCTGTTTATCTGGGCAGTATACACTTAATAATAAAGAGCGATGCCATGAAAGAACCACTTTTGCTTCCTGAAAGCACTTTTTGATGTACTACCACGGTTCAACAAGCTGTGATTGGTACCACAAGGAACCATTTTTGCTCCCAAAAGAATTCTTGGAGATTCCTTGAAACACGTGATTCTTTGCAGCACCTACTGAATCAAGGCTTTTTGTGGAGTCACTCCTTCAAAAAAGATCATTCCTCCTAGAATCAAAATTCAGATAGCTAGGAGTCTTAAAATGTAAAGGAACTTTAGAAGTGACCAAACTAACTAAAGACAACAAGTCATCAAATATTAGCTAGCTGTAGCACGAGCTGTCATATGCACATTTCTATCATTGTTATAAAATGACAGCTGTAGATTTTTTTTGTCATGATGATTGTGAAGATGGAAAGAATCTCCACCACAAAATAACCTGCACATAAAAACAATACGTTGTGATTTTTTGTGTGTTAGTGTTTTAGTTTATAGCAACTTTCCAAACCCTCTCAATACAGCCCAGCACTTACAGTTACTAATTCCTGTTTAATCCAATAAGCTGGTGGTGGAATTTCACAGATCCATGACAATGTATCTGCACTGACCAACAATAACCAGCTAACCACCACCTCTAATAATCTAAATATATACCGTATAAACACTGCTTATTATTTATACATTTTTATTTGCTTTATTCCAGGTTTATATAGTGGTCAAGCACTGACAGACTTTCTGCCCAGATGTGTAGCTTTAAACATTTTCTCAGTGAGCATAATACACAATCTGCAATCATTTTCACTTCATTTAAAGCTCTTCAAATGTTTGCACTATTTCTAAGTAGATATGGCTTCCAGTGCACGAATAGATTTTCATGTAATTTCTATCCTTTTATTTTCATGTTACATATTCACTCTGATCTGATCATGTTTTAGCCTTTCATTACTATGCCTCTACCTTCTTGGTACCCCTCTAGCAGTGGCAACACTTGAATTTCAGTAGACCTAAATATGTGACTGCATGAACTGTCTTTAGCTGCATATACTCAATTAATTAATAATGTATTACAAATTTTGAATCAACACAGACAACACAGAGGGGGTCATGAGCTCCTCTTGAATTATATGATGTCTTAAAATAAAATTTGTTCACCTCAGTGATAAAACCACTTTTACCCATTAACATGAGATGAGAAAGTTTCTAGTGTGTCGTATTTTCTACTATGTTTGCATCACATATAGATATATAGATGGTGGTCATTATTATTCTGAAAAAAGGAAAGTTGATATTGTGCATATATGAATGCCTCATACCTGTAAGTGCCATTATAATGGCTTTTCGATCAGGTACCAGAATGATTGGGACTTTTAGTATGGCCACCTGTGAGATCATGGCTGGCTCATGCCTGGCTACTGCAGTGAAACAAGAGCGAGAAGAGAATGAGATGGTGGTGGATTCTCACACTGCTCTTGGAGCTCACAGGCCCAGCGAGCCGATGAGGTCGGAACACTTCCACGATTCTTCTGGAAGCTTCTCTGTGGCTGGGAAGATAAATAGTGGCCTCCCCTCCACAACCACCCTCCCCAAAAAACCCTCCATTCTTTTTATCTCCCTCCTTTCCTTTGGCCAGAGGAGCGGGCTCAGGCCCAGAGAGCCAGCGGGGATGAATGGCGGGCCCGTGGGAGTGCGCTCTCCTCACACCAACACTTCTCCTTTCTTCTCTCAAATTGGGTGCAATTTGCTCACAGCAGGCCCCCCGCTGCCCAGCCAGAACATTCCACTCTGTTATAGGGGGCGATTCATGCCCCCGTCACTAAAAAGCGCTCACATTCAACAGTGGGGGAGAGAAAAAAGAAAAGGGGAAATACAGCACTTCCCCTGTCACTTTTACATAATGCCCCGAATGGCGTATTTCTTAAACACGTTTCACCTTTGGTGGGTCACTGTCAGCGTTTGTTTGTGTGCACTTGCTTGCGTTTCTTAACACTTTCCATTTTAGTGTTTGCGCGTTTCACGCCAAAAGGCATGCTCTTACTTCCAAACCCGGTCAGTTCTCTCTAATTGTGAAATAGGGACTCTTAGTTAGCCCCCCCAGGTCTTTGTAGAACATTCCCCACCAAACCACTTCATCCTGAGAACAGATTATCTCACACACTTGGACTGCATGTGTTTAGAATGATGTGATGCTGGTCTAGCTCTGGACCCTCAGGCAGCGCTTGTTTCAGGGAAAAGTATGCACTTGTATTTCCTATAGATTAAGTCATTTATTTGACTTTCACTGCCTATATGCAGTGGCTGTGAAGTTTTTTGTCTGCCTGCTCCCAACTTTACTTACTGAATGGCTCTTCTCACAGCTCTCAACAACCTCCATGATTTCTTTTCCCAATATAATGTA
>JBBPCX010000028.1:13937769-13955558 GCA_037974365.1 Hydrocynus forskahlii
ATATATATATATATATATATGACTACAACTATTTTAATCAACCCTCCACTAACTAATCTGCTTTTTCGAACTAGTTAATCACAACAGTTACGAATAACAGCTACATAATTATCCAAGGTGTTTAACACTTTAGGGGGGATATTTTTGACATTTCTGAATGATTATTTAAGAGTTTTTTCTTTTCTTTTGTTAAAAGCACATATTGAGAAAGATTTGCTACAATAATTTGCTACAAAGGTTAGAGCGCTGACAACAAACAACGGGATGAAAATGCAGAATGTAGGATATTTCATATTTGTTAGTAGTTCCTTCAGATTTTGTAAAGAGAAACAGCAAGAATAAGCATTATATAAAGAAAACATTCTTTAAGGCTAAGTGTTCCAAAACTTTTGATAGTCAGTGTACATTTACAATATGTCAACACACAGAAAGCAAAGGGAGAAAAATGAAACAGGTACTGTACGCCTCCACCTCTTCCCTTTTCTAAAGGCCAATAGAGGAAGGGAGAGCGTTTCCATGGCTACGTCCACTGTAGGCCAACATTACAACAGGTCCCACTGGGGAAGGGGAGGGGTCGTCCGAAACACTCACTGCGGGCATGCATTGTCTTTGGCTGCAAGCGCTATGGCAACTGTTGCTGCAGTACTGAACACGCTGGCCAGGACAACAAGGGAAGGTCAGGGGTCGGGGCTAGAGGAGAGAAGGAGGGGAGAAGTTGAGAAAAAGCAAGTTAGCCATTTTGAAACTCCCGGTGATGTAAAGAATGCGTGAGGAGGGCAGGTTAACAGGACTTTCACAAATATTTGAGGACTGAATATGGCATCGCGTACACATCATGACAGCCGAGATCTGAAAAAAAGTTAAAGGAAATCTGCGACAATGAATGGTAAGATAATCTACACTGTCTCACGAATGCATTTCTGGAAAAGCTGAACATTGTGCAAAACATGGTCGCCAATCCTGTTCCTGGACAACTAACTTCCTGCAATGTCTGATATCTGTTCTACCATATCTGATCTATCTAGTAGCCGTCTTTTCTCAATTCTAGTAACCGTCTTTTCTCTTGTAACTTTCTCAAGCAGCTGTACCAGGTGTGAGATGTTAAACATCAGTGTTTGTCTGAGCAATTCTTCTTGCTTGCCAATATATTGGTGGGCATGCAAGAGATACATATAACACAGTCCCTCTGTACTGAGCCTCATATCATTGGCCTTTCCTCTTTGACCAGCTGCAGTTCACCTGTTGCTGTAAAGTGGCCCCTCACATGTGAACACACCACAGCACAGCACACCGTGTGAACAATGTGAAATTCGTTCTCTGCATTTAACCCATTCACCATCTGAAGCAGGGGGCTGCCACCAACGAGGGGTGCCTGGGGAGCAGTGTGTGGGGATGGTACCTTGCTCAAGGGTGATGTCACTAGCAGTAGGGATTCAAACCCACAACCTTCTGATTGCAGGGGCTGCCCCCTGTAAGGACCATCCTAATAATGTCACTGATGTCAATAAAACAAAACAGCATAATTCAGTTCTAAATTTGTAACACCTTAAGCGTTCATATTCCCTAACCTCTTCTTGTGCCTCCCTCCAGCGGTCCAAGTGCATGTGCTAAAAGGCGACAAGGCGGGCGAGTGGTGGAAGTTCACCATCAACATCATCTCGGTCTACAAGCAGGGCGAGCACCGCATTCGCCGGGGTGACCAGCTGCTGTGGGTTCGTGCCAAGGACGTGGCCTGCAAGTGCCCCAAGATCAAGCCTGGGAAGAAGTACCTGCTGCTGGGCTCGGACGACGGTGACTCTCGCGGCCAGAGCGGCGTGGTGGCTGACAAGGGCAGCCTGCTCATCCCCTGGAAAGACCTGTGGGCCAGACGGCTCCGCAAGTTTCAGCAGCGTGACAAGAGGGGCAAGTGCTAGAGGAACCAAGCATCAGGAGACAGAAGGAATCAAGGAAGGGATGGACCGAGCGCTGCTAAGCAGATGCATATCGCTAGCCTTTTGTAGGAACTGTTGTGAAGGAACCCCAAGTTTCACTGTTTTGTCCTCAGCTGTCTTTCATTTTTATTTTCTTTGAGATAATTATTTTTTGGTATTGTGGATTTTGCAGAGTTTGCACCTAATGTTACGTATGTAAGTCATTCCTGAGCGGGCGGTTTCAGTATCTCTCACTTTATTTCTGTTACATAGCTTAAATTGCCATTTAAGTCCTTTTTTCATAAAACACAACATTTGGTACAGTGTGACATTTCTGGATGCCCTTGTCTAAAAGCAAGTACTCTTCGCATTAGAGCTAAACACAACTGAAGGTTCTAGTGACAAAAGAAAAGTGATCTTGGGGGAGTTATATGTTACACATTATACGTTATACACTATATGTTGGTGATCTGTGATTTTGAACTGGTGTCTGCAAGATAAGTGTAAAGAATGAGCTTACGACTTCTATAAACCCGACTTTCACGTAAAGCATTGTGGATGATACCTCATAGTTTCTGAGTCTTTTTGAGCAATTCAGAATGTGCCATGAAAAAGTGATATATTTCAACATCAGCTTGAACCACTACTCATGTAAGTTGAATGTTTTTGCTGTTTTTTGAATGCAGTGATTTTTGCAGTGTACATTATAACATGTTTGACCTTAGATTACTATTGTGTGAGTTTAATTATATAAAGAGAGCATAATATTTAACCCCTTTCTGATCCTTTTTTTTGTGACTGTGATTAAATATTAAGACGAAATTCCAAGTTTCGATTTCAAAGTCTATAGAACACGATGCCTACAGGAGTAGCTGATGTTACCTGAACACTTATAGTCAGCGTTCGTTTAAATGTGACCTTGATCACATGAAAAAATGAGAAATTAAAAAATAAAATTTTGACCATTTTTGAAAATGTGAAGTGTGAAATTTTTTAATTTGAAATTCACAAAACCCCAAAACACTATCCTCACCCCACTATCCTTAATTTTGATGTAAACAAAAAAAAAATGTCTGTGTGAGATTTAGATTAACTGCAGTTACTACCAATCTGATGGAGAATAAAATCTGAATTTCTTTCAAAGGAAATATGAATTTAAATGGAAATTTCATGTCCTCCAAATGAGGCAGTAAGATGGACTACAACCACCTCGCTTTTACCTGAACCATTTGTAGCTTGTACGAACTTTATTCCATGTGTAATCATGACACCCTTGGTCATGCAGTCATGTCTTGTCTAAAATATAGTTGGAATGTTTTAAAAGGCCTTAAGTACAATGCAGTCTTAAGTAAAATAAATTTACTATTATTAGATTGGAGACCATGACTATATGATCTGCTTCGCCTTGGGTAATAAAGCATAGACCTATTTGCTTGGTACTCTGTGGAACGTATTGTTCTGTTGTTATTTGTATAGTTGTATAGTAATATTTTTTGTATGACATTAACTAGATTATATTCATGTTATTAACCAGAATGTTTAGTACCATAAACTTAACGTTTGGACAAGAGAATAAGGTTGTTAGGTTTTGGGGGTTTTTTTCTTTCTTTTTTTTTTTTATTTTTGGTTTACATGAGTTGACAAAATAGAGAGGAATTTGTACAGTATCTGTGCTATGAAAATGAAATATTCTTACACACAATCCAAACTCACTGTTGCTGTCAAGCTATGAACTCATTCCTTTGAAATAAATGTCAGTTCTTTCTTTATTGACCCATCATGGACTTTTAGACCAATTCTCCAGTTGTTAGGAGGATCATTCTGCCGAACAGGTTCTGGATGAAGACCTTGCCGTTGTTCATGGTCCCACCTGTAAATGACGTTTAGCTGTATTCTTTGCAAAAATAAAAGCTGTTTTGTCTTGTAATTCATACTAATATATAAAGGTTCTCATAAAAAATGAATATATTTAATGATACCTGAAATTACATGCCTTTGTTTTTTTTTTGGTTTTTTTTTTTTGTTATTGTGGCTATCATTTCTGTCTTTGGATATTGTCTAAAACTGGTTTGCCAAAATCTGGTCCTAGACGGCCAGTGTCATCGAATGCACTAATTAAATGTGGCAGTTAATAGGTGAGTTGAACCAGGTGGGTTTGAGCATCACCAAACTGTGCTAGACACTAGTCCTATAGTACCAGATTTGGGCATCTCGGTCTACGTTATGAAATGTGCTGAGAACAGGTTGTAACCGTTGATCAGACAGATAGTGAGAAATTGGAGACTGTTTTCAATAAACTCCTGTAAACCAACTCAATATATATGTGGTGCAATGATAAGAAATAAGTGTTATGTCTTATGAGAGATACTGCTCCCATTTTCAGTGAAGGATGTATCTAAGACTTCCAGAAATTTATCTCAGAGGAAATCAGACTTTGATTGGTTGCTGCCACTGTCAGTTCTTAATTATGTTAATGTGACACATCTAACTTACAAAGCCCGAATCAATGAATAAATAAAAATTATAAATATGTATTTTTTTTTATTTCAATGAAGGCCTTGTGGGTTCCTAGTTAGAATGAGTTCGTAGTTAGAATGAGTCAGAATTCAGGGCATAAGTTGATATAATGTTTTCTTTGTGGCTTTTTGCATTGCAGCTTAATCTTATTGACTAAACTCTTCTAACCATCATTCACAACAGAATTTCTTTAGAAGCCAACAAAGAGAAGTGTCATTAATTATGTCTGAGATCCATCATTTTGACCAAGCCAAACTTTACCTCGAGCGCCAAGTGAGTGTGTGGGAATCTTGTTAAAGGAGCAACGGAGGGTTAGTGTGAACCATAAATGTCACTTGCAAAAAAGATTGCTGGTGTGTTTTTTATAACGAAACTCAGCAGCAGATCGTTCTTTGCTGCATCATGATTTACTTTGGCTCTAGGTGCCTCTATAAAAATGCACAGCATCAAGGATAGGCCGTAAACTACGAGGGTGTGTGGTTTTGAAGTTGTAGGTAAGTTAGTGATACGTCAGTGCACTGTGAGTGTCTCTGGAACACAGAGCCAGTGGGTACCTGGGGACACATATCTAAATCTCCAACCTAGCCCCTTTAAATTCTCTCCACTGTCCACACACTATGTGGAGAATAAACTGTGCTGAGCTAGGTATGGTCTAAACCTACTGACCTCAGACCAAGGGTGTATAAAATCTGGCTGGCAAAAAAGCCAAATCACTTGAACAGGAAAGTAGAGAGTGACTTCTGTTAGAAGCTGATCTGGCTTTACTTTAACCCTGCAAGTTTGTTAACATTGGAAGTGTGAAGCAATAGGAAACAAGAGGGTGGGCCTATGGTTTCCTCCTGAAACAAAAGTAATTACGTCTCAGTCCATTTAACGTTGTTTGTCAGTGACTGCTGCGAAAACAAAGTTCCCTCTAAAATCATATCTCAACGGGACCACCTATAATTGCATGAATTTTGCCCCACCCTAGTAAAGAAAACAGCGAGAGGGAAGTCTGGTGCCGCCACTGCTTTATTGCTACAAAACAGCTGCGTCCAGCACCTGCACCAGGTCACTCCAGTCGAAGTTTTGCAAAGGATTACAAAAATGCTGAGTAGGTACACTGGGGAAAAAAATGGTGTTTAAACTTTTTTTTGGTTAACAACCAGGCTGCCTTAAAAACTGTATGCTCATTGAACTTCAAGGTATGTTAACAGAAGGTAAAACACATATTTTTCCTGTTAACCTACTGTCATTTGAGTTAACTCAATATTTCAAGACTGCATAGTGATCAACTTTTTGAAGTAAAAACACCACTTTTTATAAAGTTCTCATTAACATTTGCATTTTTATAGTGTAAATCTTTGAGACCCTAGTAAGGATTAAGTGGATGAATGAATGAATGAATTTTTGAGACCTTAATGTTTTTACTATATTCCTGGCATTGCTTGATATCAAAAAGTTATAGAAAAGAACACATACTGAATGTAAACACAAATCAATAATTAACTCCTTTTTTGTTTTGCTATTTAAATTTACATGGAAACAGCAAAACAAAAGTAATATATCACAACTTTTAAGCAGCAAAGCAGGTTTTTTTTTCATCTCCTGTAACGTTCACAGTGTGATGATCCGATTTCCAATGACAGCGACGAATGGTAACTTTTTCCATTTAGGAGGTTTTTGGACACAGATGAAAAAATATGCTGAGGATATGTCTACACCCATGCCCAACATACTGGGGTCACATTCCAAGAGTGGCAAGGACATAGGCACTCACAGACAATCACACACCAGCCCATTCTGAAAACATTTATTCCAGACACACTCCCACTATTGTGTTTCTGTTAACAGGCATCAGGCAACTCCTAAAACATTTTCCAGTTGTGTGTGTGTGTGTGTGTGTGTGTGTGTGGGTATACTCTTGGTGAATGTTTGAAGAGGCCAAAGTTTCACAATAGTAACTATTTTGAATATCTGTCATAGTCACTTTTGTACAGTACAATTCTAAAAAGAACTTTCCCTTTCCAGTCACTTGTCACTTTTCCATACACAAGCTCCAGTAAACTCAGTTAGGACCAGCGTATGAAATGAATGGCCTTCTTACATTCTCCTCAATCAGCTTCCTTTTCAATGGCCTCTATGTGTTAGGAGCGATGGGCATCATTCTCTCAGTCCAGTATATCACCAAAAAAAAAAACTCAAGTGCAGCAGCACTTGAGCTTCACACCACCATGGGGACCCATGATGGGTTCCTTGGCTTGGCTGCAACTGGCAGCTAGGATTAGAGGTTTCTGGTGAGAAGAGCTCTGGTGACCCTGTTTGAGTCCTTCACTGAGAACCTCTCAAAGCTCCTCTCCCTCCCTCCTCCGTCCAGCTACACTAGACGACTGTTAATTCGCCCTCAGAGTGCCTCTCTTGCTTTCTCACCCTGTGCCTTGGTGGGAAGTGACTCCATGAGACACTTCATTTAACTTTTTAAAGTCTAGCATCCAACGCTAATTTGATCACTTTCATTCTGTTAAGACGCAGGAGCCAAATCTGGGTTTTGTGTGTTGTATCTTGAGGGTCTCTCTCTCTCTCTCTCTCTCTCTCTCTCTCTCTCTCTTGCTCTCTGCTGTATGGCATTGAGGTCCTTTTCAGTAATGTGGGCTCTCGGGCCCCTCATTTCCAGCATTAACCCTCTGTAAATGAAACTTCTGCCACCTAAGATGTTTTGTTTGCCCTTGAGTCGCTGATTTTCATGAGAACAGCCGTCCTTGTCGTTTTCTCACCCGAGCCAGTGTGTTTGTCAAAAGGCACTTGCCAAGGCATACCCCTAAAGGATGCACTGGGCATTTTCGCATGCCAGCAAAAATGAACTATTTCCCACTCATAACCCGCCTTTAAACGGGCTTAAAAAAAATTTGCCAGAAGTGCTTATTCTAACCCTCCAGTCAATAAAACATGAGTGTCTCTAAATAGTACAGGTTTATTATGTTTTTTTTTGGATCAGCAGTTTTGTCTAACATTAAAACAAATAGAATAAATTGACACCAACCTGTTCAGAGTGTGTAAATAAAATTTATATGTAACTCTTTGTGTAATTAAGTGTGTAATTATGTATAGCAAAAACTAAAACTAAATGAATAACTCTAACCTTCCAGGGATTCAGAGGTAAGTTAAATCACTTCTTAAAAATCTTCTTAATACTCAGTTATCTATCGACTCGTAACTCTATCGAATCTCGTTTTCCACATTACAAGCAGACTGAAACAGTTATACATATCACATTACATTTCATTACATTACATTACATAGCTAGCATTTGGTAGACGTTTTTATCCGAAGCGACTAACAATACGAGGACACATTCAAGTTTCAGGACAGTGTGAGTGCCATGTAAAAATAAAGCACATGGAACATAAAGCATTATTCATTTCATTAGCATTTTAGTTTTATTCATTTGCTTTTATTTTTCTGATTACTACTGAATCTCTAGTGCTAATAATCAACACTCTCCTCTTGCAATCTGACCAGTTGGGTGGCAAAACACTACTAGAGGTTTGTCAAAGGTAATTATTGCCATTTTGTTTAAAAGTGAACAAGAGATTTGTTTTCTTTGAATTATTCGAGTTCTGTAAACACTGCATCATTTCTCTTATTTAATTGTATTTGTCATTTCCTTTAAAATGATGCTCTACAGAACAATATTTTTTCATTTGGAAATTAGGAGAAATATTGTCAGCAGTTCTTAAAAACGGAGGCAAATCTGTTCAGTTCGACACTTGCACCTATAAAATATAAAACCTGAGAAACTGAACATTTTTGCAGTGGTCTCTTATTTTTTTCTGAACTATATCTTCTTTGTTGCAGGTTAAATGTTGATACTTCAGTCAGAAATGAAAATGTGATTGGTTGATTCCACTGTCAGTTCCCAATCATGCCAAAAGTGAATTATTGTGTAAGGCCTTCAGGCAAGTTTCTGAATCAGTTTGAAGACCACCGCCTCAGAAAGAAGGGTCACTGCTAGAGATGATATTGATCTGATAACAGGAATTAGTATTGGGCTGATGTTGGCTAAAAGTGCTTGACTGTATATCAAAGAGGAAAAAAGAAAAAAGGGAAAAAAAACAGAAAACATACTTGTAGATCTTAAGTGCTTTAGGTAAAAATAGCTCATTATAGAGCTTAATAATGAAGAACAAAAAAAAGAATTTTAAAAAAATATTGGAAAGCAATGGCACATTAAAGCTGGTCTGGTGGCTCATGATGGACAACAACTGACTTTTCCTTTCATTTGTATGTAGCTTGATAATGACATCAGTGGAAAAAACATGATTGTTTAATGGCATGGAAAGATTTACAAACATGAAGTGTCACTACAGTACCTGCAAAAATTATAATACTATAAATAAATGCCTTACTGTCCCCTCAGTCCTCTGTCAAACTCCTCGGCAGGTGAAAAATAGTTTAGACAAGATAAATGCACCCATGTCATAATGGGGTTTAAAACACATCAGGATTAAAACACTAGCACCAAGCTTTTCATCCTAACACATGCACACACACACACATTAACGCACAAAAACCAGATCATTTAACACCCGACACCTTCAGCATCTACCCATCCATTTTTCCCTTATGCTTTCACTCATTCTCTCCGTTCCTTTCTCTCTTTTCAGCGCTAATTTCTTGCTCACGAGACAGGGCTACAAAGAAGCCTCTTAGGCACATAAGAGCAGCCTAGACTCTGGGAAGCAATGTGAGGTTGGATTCTCTTTTTATCTCATTAACATTTCCATACAGGGTTAAGCCACTTCACAGCAGGGGGATTTGTGGGTTATATCTCTCCCCCATTTGCCCGTCCGCTGTATTCCGAGGCCGCAGATAAACAATGGCTAAGACAATTTGCTAATGCATCTTAAGTTCCGTTTATTATGTGAGGGGCAAGATGCTGCTCTCATTGCCAATCAGTGGAGCCATTCTGAAAGACCTGGTGCTCCACACACTTCACGCAGTAGCACACAGCCCTCACTGGTGGGTGGGAATCGGGGAAGGAAAACCATTTGTGAGATAAGTGAAGCGTGAGAGATTATTTCAGCTGGAAAACAATGGGAATGAGTTTCCAGTTTATCACAAATGATGAGAGTTGACAACAAAAGCATGTTTTTTATTATTATTTAATTTCTCATTCAAAACTCAACAGAGTAATTTGTAGAGAAATTTTGTCAAAAGGGCAGATAAAAAGTGAAACCATTTTTTTATTGCTATTTGAATTTGATGGGAAAAAAAATACTGTTATTGAAAGGCAAAAGAATAATATTCACATTTTTGCCATGTTTTGTCATTTCTTGACATTGACAAGAGTAGTAATTACCACAACCTGGAGTATTTGTTGTTACCGATACCAATCCGATACCGTCTTTTTCCTTCTCTTCAGCAACTGAGCTGTTAATTATACATTTGTCTGGGCTCAATATGAATCCAAAACCTCCAATGTGCTCCCTACTTCCTCCTTTGTGCCTTATGTAAGTTAATTATTTGGGTCTCTAGATATCCCCATGCAGAGTTTGTCCATTACGGAATTCTGCATACATAGCAGAATCCACAATGGCTTTTTGTCATGCATACTATGCCCAGTTTGTTTGCATTAACACACTGCACTATGTAGGGAGTAGGGACCTATTTAAGACACAGCTCTGCTGCTCGTCTGTTACATCTGTCCTCATCTGTATATCTCTCTTTATAGCATGTTGCTCAAAGTTTCCATCATTCAGGCTTTTTCATAATATCTGATCCAGTGATTTTGTCGCGTATCAGACCGATGCAGATACCGAGAATCGGCACAACCCGATTAATAACACCAGACAACTAGATTCATTAAAACTCTACTCTCTCAAATACATTCAGTGTGCTTTTGCCATGGAAATGTAGTTCATAAAAAATGAGCAGTTCAGTAAAGTATAAAGACCACATAAGAAGTGCAGAGCGGAACATAACATGGTGGTTAGAGTGTCAAAATATCCACCCTTTTTCTAGCTTTCCCTGGTGCCCTATTTCATCCGAAAACATTAATATCCCTGAGGACTGGCACCAACTAGTAGAGCTCGTCGGCCAAACAAAGTGCTCAGTGACTTTGACGTCTGGGATCTTCAAATAAACCCCCTCTGGGTGTCATGGGGACTGGGAAGTGGAATTAACCGCAATATTAGCTGACCTTCATCCTGTTGTTTCTCCAAACCTGCCTACCGGGGGGCCCTCGCTCGCCTGTAACCAGGGTCCCCCAGCCCAACAATGTGGGCATTTCCCCCCCAAAAAGCAGCGTACAGGACCGCAGCGTTTGCTGAGCAAACAAGACCTGATTCTGCCAAAGAGGGCTTTGCTCCTTCCCACATTCCGACATTGCTCGCTTGCTTCTTCTTTTTTTCTGCTTTCTTCACCTACGCTGGTGGATGGAGGGACTGGGATGGGGCCACTAGGTGAGGGGGCTTGCTTGTTGGTGCTGTGTTTACTTGCGGAGCAACTTGGAAGCAAAGCCCAATTGCATCATAGTTGGAATGCCTCAACACTGATCTAAATTAAAGCCTCGATCAATAGATCTAACCCATTTGCATGCAGTTGTAGTTTTGACAACCTAACCTTAAAATGATGTTAAAGGTGTGTTGACTGCATTAGAAACCCTTCGAATGTGTCATTTACATCTTATTACAATCAAAAGCAAGTGGCCAATTCATATAAATCATTTTTCACTCCTAGCTCACCGAAACTGAAATGGAGAAATTCAGAGAGTCACAGTGTGTGAAATCTGTTTTTCAATCAAAAATACATTTATCTTTGTAAGCAGCAGAAGAGATATCTTATTATGATTTGCAGTGGGTGAAAAGTTATTGCTGTGTATATAAATAAGCTTTGTAGAACGCAAAACCATCTGGAAAAATTTTGTAGAAAGTCAGTGTTCATAAAGTTGCATGACATTTACATAACCATTTGATAACAGCTGACATTAACCTACACTGGTCAAAATTATGTGGACCCCTCTACTAACAGGCGTTCCAGCCACCCCCATTGCTAATAGATGTAATCAAGCACATAGACATGTGATATCCATAGAGAAAAACAATGGCAGTAGCATGGGTCAGGTGTGAAATAGAGGGGGCCTCAGGAGGATCAAATGACCATTTGTTTCATCTGCCGTCAAACCAATATGGTCAGGAGAGTTTGGAGCTACATGAAATGGAAAGAAGCTGCACACAAGTCTGAAATCTCTATGTGCAATGCCAGGTGTCGGCTGCCGAGTGTTCTCTGTTCTCTGAAGCGAATAATCAGTCTTCACTGTACAGTCAAATGGCTGAATCTGGGTTTGACGGATCCCAGTTGTAAAGTCTGGTGAATTTGGCGAAGATTGTTGAAGTGTGTTAAAGTTTAGCTTCAGAATGATGTCATTTAACACGTAGTTTCATTAGTCTTGTGTGGAGGAGTGCAGAGACAACTGACCTCAATCCAACTGGACACCTTTGAGATGAGTTTGAACGTCAATTGTGAACTCGCCCTATGTCCACATTCGCTTTTTTATAGTTGTGTATTTATTCCAAGAAGTGTCAACTGGTATACCACTAGCTGAGGTGCCTTTAGAAATGTCTATGTAAGTTTATATCTGTTGTCATGAAACACAGGCGTCACGGAGCCTCACAAATGCTGCCCTTCGGCAAAGTGATACTAGCTATGATAGATATGTTTATCATTTTTTGACTCTGGAAAAGCCATAAGTGTAGATTCATACACTCAGAATATAAATCTGATGTAAATGTAATTTATTTCATAACGAACTATAGAATAAGTTATGGTACTGTGTAATTACTTTCAAGACAATAATAATAACTACACACTTCCAAAGGGTTCAAAGAGGAGTTTCTGCAAGATCTTGAGCAAGTGCATAACTGGTGACAGTTCTGGACTATGACATGTGTTCATAATTAATTCTATGGAAGATAAAAGGGGAGGGTATGAAGTCTCACCAAAGCAAGCTACAGATCAAATCATGAAGGAAAGATTGAAAACCACATCAAACCTCTGCCCGCTAATGCTTCATATTTTTTGTGTAACTCAGTACATGCTCCATACACACAGTATAAATGAATCAAAGACAAGTTTCTCGCCAGACTCAGCATAGCTATTCCCATGGCACTTTGCTGAAGATCACTGGACAGTGGTCCAACTGTGCGTCCTCTGTCCAAGACTGAAACATCAAAGGAAATTCTCAAGGTAATCAGTCCTCCAGGTCAGATGTTTCTATCAGCGGTAATGCTTTCAAAGTGCTCAGCCATGGGGAAGTCCAATTCCAGACCCATCACCTCTCGAGACTCTCCATGAACACGTTTCTGATGATTGCCCCAGGAAACTGCTATCACATTCTGAGGTGACTACTGAACAGGAAAGGGAGATTTTCAGCATGAGTGAGAAAACATAAAACAGGTTTGCAGCTTTTTTTTATAATAATATGCTCACTGGAGGGGTTGAGCATGGAAACAATTAGTCAATGCTAGAAAAGACAGACAGCAAATTCTTCACCAGGTTTTAACCAGGTAACATTAAGTTCATGGGATAATTCTCTTTTCAAAAGGAAGTATACTGGCTATCATTTGTGATGTTACTGTAAGCCCAAATGTGTGTGTGGCGGTAAGAGAATAAGAGAGGATATTTGTATGTCACAGAGAGAGAGAGAGAGAGAAAAAGAGAGAGAGAGAACCTGCATTGCCAAAGAACGGGAAATAAGAACACTCCCAGAATAACTCAAAGTTTGGGTCATTGACACTCAAATATAATCAACTTACTGCACCACCATAGCCATGACGGCCAAGACCAGAGACATTTCCCACAGACGGGAACAAGTCTGGGAACTAACATGAACGATTTTGGGAATTTTATGTAATCAAAACACTGGTAATTGGTGAAGTGCTCAAAGGACAATGTGCATGTTAGAGGTTTCTCAGAATCAATAGGCGCACTGAGTTTGCCTGCTTCGCTTTCTGAAATTCAGCTCCCTGCAATCATACAGTGAGTTCTCGTAACAACTTAACATAAATATAATGCACGCTGACAGAGTTTTAGGCTGTCGTTATTATTTATTTATTTATTTCGATAGCTCGGTCATCTGGTTTTGATCCATTGTGACTATCCATGGAAGAGCTACTCAGATGGATTCATGTCCCAGTGATTTTATTGTCTAACCCAACCCAGAGCTCCTCACTCTGTATGGATTCCATCTCTGAACTTGGCAGGGAGCTTGCGCTTTGACACCATCATGGCAAGCCGATACACAGCCCGTCCACATGCCTATCATTACAGTGCCTTATGAGGACGACTACACAGTGAGGGGGACAAAAGAGAGTAAGAGTACGAATAATACGAGCTGAGAGAGAACTATAATAGAAGTTCAGCTGGCATTTGTTCAGCTTTGCCTCGCAGTGCCTGGGAACAGGCGCTGATAAACATGTAGTCTACAAGTGATGAAGAGTCCTGTCAGCTGACAGATAGCAGAAAAATGTCACTACACTACAAGGGTGACAGGATTACACTACTCCCACTAATTACTAACAGTCATATGTGATGAATGCACCAGCTTATGTTTTTAATTTATTGGTTAAAGATTTATGCACAAAATATAAAAACATGGGGAAAAAATAAGTCAAAAAGTCAAAGGCATATAAAGATCACAGCCTGATTGGACAGGATTCACTACAAAGACAATATGCTTAAAATGTGCTTAACCCCCTGAAACTACACCAAATCCCTTAATTCTAATTAAGTGGCCATTAATTTGTAAAACCAACCCCCAAATTTTACCTTAAAATTAGATGTAAGACATGAGTCTGAAGCCCCTTTACTGTAAAAATGTGTTAATGTGTTAGGTTCTATTATTTAAGGGGCAAATTTGAAAAAGTAAGGGAAAATTCAGTAGTTTTTTCCCCTTAATCAGCCTTTACAATTAATTTGCTTTAATTTCCTGTAAGGTCATTTTAATGTGTTTAAAATTAAGGCGTTTGGTTTTGTAGTGTTTGATGACCTAATGGTCTTCAATTACAATAGCAGCTATAGCAAATAGAAGAGCAGCAATTTTTAAAATGTTTTCCCGCCCAATTTTCTTCCCTATTTAGTTATATCCAATTCCACCTACTAGCTAGGATTCCCACCAGCACATGATGCCAATTCTATTCAGAATCAAATCAGTTGTCCTTGCTGCCTTGCTTCATCCTTAGAAGGTCATCCTACCTTGTCAGGGTGAGCAACACCAGATGGGTTCTCTTGGCCCTTGTCGTTAAATTGTTTTTTTTTAATAAGCAGCCTACACCTGTGAAACTTACATCAGTTTGTTTCTAGATCCCACTGTTTATGAACAATTCAGATGAAAGCAAAGTTCATGCAACTGTTGCAACTTACCCCATATGTAATCAGTGAAAGTCTGGAGAATTGATGCAAACACTATAATCCAGTTCAATTCAATGACAAGCTTTCCAGCCTAAAGACCCCCCAAAATACATGCATTAAACAGGCATGCATAAAACATGTTTAGCAAAAATAGGCTTTGTCAAACGCGAAGATCACAAAGTGAGAGGCAAAATATCAGTAGATACCATGACATCTGTAGAATGTTTATGACAGATCTGTGCACAAACACTTTCAAAGACTCAGCCTTGTTGAATGTATATCTCAAGTCACAAACTTCTCTCATTGTTATTTGACAAAGCATGGCTGCTGTGTAGAGGTTTCAGTTTAGACCGAGTATCTCCAAATGTGAGCTACAGGCTTTATCATACAAGGTGTAAATTCTGTGAAATAACTCAGTAATTGAAAACACTTGAAAGAGTTACCTTTATCGATCAAATGGTTTTAGGGTGAGCCTTGAGAAATGTTTGTCAGATAGCTGGGAAAATGTAAATGACATTGATATGGGATTATAACCACCATATCTGACAATCACTGATGAGAAAACATGCTCTAGTGGACACAGGAACAGCACAACCATGAGGAATGGAAAAATCATCTGGTGAAACCAGTTTGTGGGTGGATGGATCAGAATTTGACATGAGCAACATGAAGCCTTGCTTGTTTTTGTCGAGTGTGAGTAGATAGGCTAATGGTGGTTGGATTGGATTGTGAATGTTTTCTTGCATTGCTCATCCAAAATAACTGATGACAAATTTCGCCCTTTCATGACTATGTTCTTTTTCGCAAATTATATTTCCAACATGACCACAGCATGTTTTCATTGCTTTGTAATGTTGCGGAAAGAGTTGTTCTGTATAGCTGTCCATCCTACAAAAAATCAATAACACAATTTCTTCATTACAGTATTCATCCTAGATCTAAAAGATGCATCCTAATGCATCCTAGATCCAAAAGAAGCACAATATGCAACTAGACAGGTTTGCATGATCAGCTGGCAACACAGAAGTCGAGACTTTATGGAGGTAAAAGAAAAATTGGAATAAATACTAGTGAAATTTTTCGCAAATTAATTATCTCATAATGTTTAACTTGTTAGAGGCACTTCAGTTAAAATAAGAGAACGAATCATTATGGGTCTAAGATGCCTAATCTACCATCACAATTTAATTTCAGTTTATTCTTAGGGTTTAGTGTATTTTGACTAGACCAGAAAGACTGCAGGGTAGGTCTAGGATCATAAGCAATTCTGAATAATAAACCAATTGTGGAAATAACTGATAAAATAGTGTTTTCTGTAGGTGCAACATTCTGATTGGTTACAGTCATTTTAAAAAACATTTACTGGACATTTCTGTTGCATGTAGGCAACATTGTGCAGCGAAGGGTTAAAAATCTGCATTTTCCTCACTATGAAAAGATCTGACAATGTTTATGCATTAAACTAACAATGTAATTTATTTTTATATGTTTCTGATGACTTTTTCCTGACATGGCCACTCACAGGACTGTCTGGGGCTGTGTGTGCTAACGGAGCACAGCCAGGCCTGGAGTTTCAGATCACAGACTGGAACATAGAATGCTCACAAAAAGGAAAGGAAAAAAAAACCCAATAAATCCTGCATATCGATCAATGGCTGCTAAGGATAAGTGATTCCAGTTCTTCTGGGCATTTTAACTTTTTTGGCCCTTGTACTTGAGCACTGGAAGTGAACTTGAAGAACAGAAGCGAGTGCATGAGAATGGAAGTGCTCACAGGAAGGTTTATATCTGCACCTTATATAGAATCTTCTGACTGGTTTGCAGTCCTAATGAACCAAAGTGGACCGCATTATTAATTTGACATGGATCAGGGTTCCAGTGGTAGTGTTCTCAGTGTAAAAGAAGTACATTATTGGTGCAATCACACAATGATTTGGTAGAACTGAATTTAAAAGGCCATGTGTGAACACTAATTTGGCCACACGCCCAGGCCTTTGCATTCTTAAGACTAAATCTGATGTATTTATATCTGGTAAATCAACTATACTGATAATGAGACGTATGCTGTGCTTGAACACATAATACAAATAAATAATGATATAAAATAAAGTGTCTTGATTGTGTTATGGCTTGGCCCATCAGAACTTGCAAAACATCTTCGTGGAACACAGGGGGGAAAACAGGCAGAGTCATCAGAGGACTGTCATCCAAATGGGAAGCTTCCAGTGCACTGAATCATTTTTGCATGGCCTTACCCCAGAAGGAAACTTTCAGAGATGGGGTCGTGCATACTCACCCTTCTTTCCTGTGTGTGTGTGTGTGTGTGTGTGTGTGTGTGTGTGGATGTGTGTGTGTGTGTGGATGTATGTGTGTGTGTGTGTGTGTGTGTGTGTGTGTGTGTGTGTGTTTGTATGTGTGGGAGACATCATTCTCTCACATTTTGTTTGTCCCCTGACCCTAATGATCCTGAACTTGCTGAGTTAAAGTGCTGATATATCGGATGGTCCTGAGTAATGTGTTAAGAAGAGGTAGATGGAGACGGGCAAGCTGAAGGAAAGGAGGGGTGAGAAAGAGATAGAAAGTGAGACACTGTTCTCTAGAGCTTCAGGAGGAAGCGTGCGACGCCTCTCAGGCTTTGATCCAGTTGCAACCTGGAGGAAGTTATCCGCAGGGTTTCTGGCAGAGGGGAAAACGATGGCGTCACTATCTCCATTGCCTGTCCACTACCCTGGGACCTGGCTAGCCTTGCAGTTGGGACTGACTGGAAGTCCTGGAATATTCCAGTTCCGCTTGCTAGAGTGGCTTTAAAATATTTCTCTATTCCACCATTCACTGGCTTACTGGCTGTCTCACTTTGAAAAATACACATTTACCCCCCCCCTCTCTCTCTGTCTCTCTCTCTCTCCTCTCTCTCTCTCTCTCTCTCTCTCTCTCTCTCCTCTCTCTCCTCTCTCTCTCTCTCTCTCTCTCTGTCCT
>JBBPCX010000028.1:13968537-14030054 GCA_037974365.1 Hydrocynus forskahlii
TCATTGTTCAACATGTTCAGACTGAGCCAACAAACCATTTTAACAGGATAAATTAAATATTAACAAAATGTGTGGGTGTAGGTAAAAATGTCATTTTCCTGAAAACTATCATAATGGATTTATGCCGTTTTGGAAAAGAGCTCTTCATGTGTACTATTTAAGTATATATTTATTGACTTGAGGTTGTAATGCACTAATTTAATATTTATACGTGTGCTATTTAAGAACTTATTTATTGACTTGGTGTTGGACATTTCCGATTGTCCAATAAAAGTGTCTTTGTATGAGGCTCCTGTCAAATGAGAAGCCAACGTCCCAGCAGAGGCGGGTTGTCCATGTTGTACCAGCAGGTAGGGTTGCAGGGATTAACTGGTTTGACTATTAACCACGGTGTGAAACACTGTAGTTAATCCACCGTTAAGAGTTCCCCAACACTGCCAAAAAAAAATTAAAATTCGCCGTGACCCGCACGGACAAAAACAATACACAAGCGGATCATGGCAGAAGCAAGCACCTCATCCTCCACCTCCACCAAAGCAAAAGAAAAAGCCTCTGTGGACTGCTCCAACAAATCACTGCTGCAAAGAGAAACAGATCAGCAGAATCATCAGTACGCACGAATCCTTCCATCAACCAATAAGTTTATACTGAATATGAAACTTTCCTTGTCCCTCCCTACAGTTAATGTGGACAGTGACCCACTGGTTTGGTGGAGTGCACATGCTGAGGACCTCCCAATGCTGTCAGCAGTAGCAAAAAAGTATTTGTGCAGTCCAGCTACTAGCGTCCCCTCTAAGAGTGTTCAGCAGTAGTGGGAATATTCTCTCACCTAATCGTTCCAGGCTGAGCTCAGAAAACGTGAACATGTTCACCTATTTGCACTTCAACTTGGACTGATGTTGTGAACTGTTAAAGTTCTTATGTAGACAGGTTTTACGTTATTTTCTTGTTTTTCTATTGTCACTGCATTTAAGTGTTTTAGCAGCAACAAATGACCTCTGTGCTGCCAATAGATGTGTACAGATTACTTTTATTTACGAACTGTATTTTTCTAACTATGCAGCGTCTTTAAAAAGCAGCAATTTTAACTGCAGTTTTAAGTTAAACAGTGCCATTTATGTTCAAGTCATCAGGTAGGTCTGAGTTCATTTCTCTTGCTAAAAAAAGACATACAAATTGAAAATATAAAAAATGTGTAGTTCATCAAAGGAGCTGGATGTGTTTACAGAGCAAGTGTACTTGAATTTAATTTCCAATTCTCTGTTCTATGAGTGTGTTAAAATTCAGCTTTAAATATCATCTGTTTACCCAGAGATTATTTGAATTTTTTTTTACTTTAACTTTTTTGACTGTGGTGTATTCAAAAGGCAGCAATCACCTCTGTCTGTGCAGCTTACAGATTTTTACAGCCTTACAGATGGTTACAGAGATTTTATTTTACAAATTCATTTCTAAGCAGTATCTCTGAAAAGCAGCAATAAATAAGTTCTGAAGTTCAAAACCTTTATAGAATGTGTTTGTGATTTATATATGTTAATACAGTTGTGAAATCAATTCACGTAAAATAACTGTGATAATCGTGACACTGTGATTATTTCTCAGACTATAATCGTACCACCAAAATGTCTAATCACTGCAACCCTACCAGCAGGACATGCCACACAAAGCTGCCCACAACAGGACATAACATCAGTCCTTACCCCAGGCAAAAACTGGTCAGTGACAGCAGACGTCGGCAAGCAGCCACGCTTTCCTACCAACATCACTATCACTACCCTGTGGGCAATGCTACTTTTGGCACCAGCGGAGGTGCATCAAGCAGAAATGCTTTGCAGGTCTTAACATCTGCCTGTCAAAAAACTTATTACTAGCCATGTTCAAATGTATTTGCACAGATTTTACACACTCACCTTACAACAGATGTGGTGGGTTTTGCAAAGGGTTGGTGTTAGAGAGCACATGAAGTGAGAAACTTGATATTTTCCAAATAACTTTTAATATCTTTGATGGCAATGGTCATCAGAATAAGACAAAAGTGGCATGAACCAAAGCTGAACAACTATAAATGCAAACAAATAACTATTGGCTACTACATTAACGGAGATGCCCTGTGCGAAGTGGAAAGTGAGTGGCCACATATGTGGTCAGTGCTTCTCTTGCAGTGCTACCACCGGGTGACTGGGTGACATGCCAGAAACTGGATGACATGCATCATTGGTATTTTAATTTATAGAATGCAATGGCATGCTACACAAAAATGAGCAACTTAAACCAAATACATTACAGGGCATTCCCTATTTGTCTTACCAGCATCTGTCATCAACAACAGTCTGCAGCACATAGGATGGCCAACCTTTATGGTTTACAAAGTCCCTATAACCTTCTGAAGGAGGAAGAATGGGGATATGGGTTTTGACAATCAGTCCCATTACTTGGGGGATATGATATGCTGCCTCAAATCTGATAGAGCAGAACCAAATTTTGTTATATTACAAATTTTTTTTCAATTTGTTTCTAGGTCTAGGCTACATAAGGTAGGCCTATTATTGGAAATGTTTGAGATGAAATACATTTTCATGCATCCTGTTAGCTGCGTGGTGGTGGTTGTCAGATCTAATTTAATCTTCCAATCTCCAATCTTGCAAGTAAAATACAGATGTGCAAAAGGCTATGTAGGCCTACCTTCTGGCAATCTGCAGTGCTTCACGATCAGTTGGCACACAAATGAGTCTCACTGGTCCTTCCATCATGCTGATACAAAACTGGTACACAATTTTTTTTACTGCACATTTGTGGACGCCAAATTGTTTTGGCAACAACACAGTATTCAGCACAGCTTCCCAATTTATACAACACAATAGCTACTTGCCTCACCAAAGGAATCGGCACCCTTACAGTAGGGCTGCACGATTATCCATGTAAACGCCGCTACTGAAGAGTAAGAGGATCCAATCTAGTGCTGCAAGTCTTGTTCCCATCCCTTCCACTGCTTCTGAATGTATCATTCATAACATGCAGCAGGAGAACATTGCAATGTGTGTGAAGAACGATCCTGCCATTTGTAAATTTGGAGACATGTTGTATGAAAAACATGGTCATAACACGTTTCAGCATGTTTACATCAGCCAGAAGATGAGGGAGCTGGCAGGGTAGGCAAGCAGGTGGGTTCATAAAAGAGAAGGGTGAATACAAGACACCTTCTCTAGCTTGCAAGCTGAGGTACTCTCTGGAGACGGTTGCGCAATTGCTAGCTGGAGAACACCTAATGAATGGAAACATGAGTGAAACACGGCATGCCAAGAACTTCCTCAAGTTAATGGAGACACACTGGAATACTTATGTGTCTGGATCTGCACTGCGTACAATGAAGACAGCAAAATGGAACATAGATGACATGATCCCATTGACTGAAGATTACAGTCTTACTTGAAAGCCCTTCAACAGGATGCTCTAAAAGTTCTTGAAGACCATCCAAGTCGAGATGCATGGACTACGGTGTTTTGCTTAAGAATGTAGTGCAGAAAACCTCGACTGCCTTCTACAAAACTGAGGAAACACATCGCAACTGTCTGCCAGATGATGAACTTAAAAGACCATTAAATGGATCAGGTTGCGAAGTTCATGGGCCATGATATTAAGAGTCCATAGGGAATATTAGATTGTCTGAAAACACTCTACAACTTGCTAAAATCAGCAAATTGCTCATTGCAGTCGAAATGGGGGTAACAAACTCGAGCAAATAACCTTTGACCAGCAAGCAGATATTCCAAAAAGCAGTGAAGATGATGATGATGATGATGCCAATAGAACAGAAACAGGTATTAGAAATAGAAGAGGTAGACAAGTTTTGTTACTTTTCACAATGCTATGTATTCATCTTCACTGACAGTTAATACAACGAAGCATCAACTGTCATTAGTCCTTTTCCATACCTCTGTTCTGCACTTATTTATTTTTTTAATGATTTCCTCTCTCTGTCTACATTCTACAGCCAAAAATGGCCAAAGTCAGAAGAGACAGAGCAAGAAACGGGGCAGGCCTGCTTCCCAGAAGAACCAGGAAAGA
Source organism: Hydrocynus forskahlii (assembly GCA_037974365.1). Taxonomy (NCBI): domain Eukaryota; kingdom Metazoa; phylum Chordata; class Actinopteri; order Characiformes; family Alestidae; genus Hydrocynus; species Hydrocynus forskahlii. Next base: position 13,972,603 of record JBBPCX010000028.1, read on the forward strand.
GATTCTTCAGAAACAAGTGAAGAGGATGAGATCCAGCCAGAGTCAGGTATGTTAGTACTGTATTAACTGTTATGAATGTAATTATTTTCTATTATATCTGTTTTGCACTTTTTTAATGCTGTCCTCTCTCTGTGTACATTCTATAGCCAAAGATGGCCAAAGTGAGAAGAGACACAGCAAGACACTGGGCAGGCCTGCTTCCCAGAAGAAGCAGAAAAAAGATGCTTCAGAGACAAATGAAAAGGATGAGATCTAGCCAGAGTCACGTATGTTAGAACTAGGAATGGAATGGTTTATGAAAATAGGAATGGAATGGTTTATGAAAATAATCCGTCCCATTCGGTACTTTCCTTGATGTTATATTAATGTTTAATTACCAATAAAACCGCTCATACAAATCAATATACTGCACAATGTGGCCAAAGGTATTAGGACAGACCTGTTTAATAAAACCCAGCTGCGCGAGAGTGGCCAGTAAAAAAAAACTTGTTACTTTTTCTCTGCTGTTTGATATTCATATAAATTTTTTTAAACAGGTGTGTCCCAATACATTTGTCCACGCCGAAAAACAAGATGGCTACTTGCAATGTGTGTAAAGCCAGTGTGCCGGAAGGTGGAAGTGAGGCTGCATAGTACAATACAACAAATTTAATCAAGCCCCTGCAGAGATTTCAAGTGTACCTGAAGATGCTAGCAAACGGGAAAAGACACCAGGCAGCAGCTTGTTGACGTTTTCCAAAAATGCAACAAATTTACAGCAGACAACCCAAAAGCGAAAGGAATATCAGAGAAGACTCTTAGCTCTCCCTCAAGCCCTCTTTGGGCTTCTTTCAGGGGCTGTTTTTTGTGTTTTGGTGGTTGTTTTTGCCCTCTCCCCCTCTCTCTAACTCTCAAAACATGAGGAGGCTAAAGCTGGGCATCTCGTAACTTGGCCGGTCCACCTTAAATACAGAAGTGGTTAGATTACACTCTGCCCATGTCATGTCTCCGAATTCACGTAATATAAAATGTAAGTTTTGCGCTTTTATTTTTTTTACACAGTAAAAAAAAGGGGGGAGGAACTTGTATGGCCCTTTATCTAATGTGTAGTGTTGATATATTAGGCCCTTGAATTTGATAGCTGGCTATTTTCTTATATTTTCAGCATGTACTTCCAAGCAGAAAAACCTTTTCAAAGGACTTGGATAAGGCATACACAGTCATGACAAGGGAACTCAAAAAGACCATTGAAGTACAAAACCACGTGTCCACCACCGCTGATCTTTTGAGTTCAAATAACAGAAGCTACCTTGGGGTCACAGTGCACTGGATCGACAATAAAAGTTTGAAACGGAAGGTAGGAAATAGCTTGTAGACAATTCAGGGGTCGCCATACTTATGATAAAATTGCTACAGAGATTTAGGACATTTTCTCAGAATATGGCCTTACTCATGACAAAATCATGACATGTGTGACCGATAACGGTAGCAACTTTGTGAAGGCATTTCGTGAGTATCAGCATTTGAGTCTGAAGAGGAGGACGAGGAGGAGGAGGAGCAGGTGGCAAAGGGGAAGTTCACTTTACAGACCTTCACAGTGTGCTTAGCGCTGGTGAAGATGCCCAGGTTGGACTATATGTACTGCCTCCCCACCAGAAGTGTGCAGCCCATACACTGAATCTAGTTGCAAACAATGAGGCTGATAAATGGCTTGCAACCAGTCCAGAATCAAGAGCGGTCTACCGTAGTGCTACAGCCAAATGTTCTGTCCAGCCACTCCACAGTTGCAGCTGAGTGCGTAGAAGAGGTTAGTGATAAAAAGTTGATTGTCCCCACAGTGACATGGTGGAACTCATTTTATGATGCCTATGCAAGAATCACAGAAATGTCTCTCACTGACATTGATAATCTCTGCACAGAGTTTCTGATTAAATGTATGAACGACAGGGAATACCAGTTTCTTAAGGAATATTGTGCCATTATGAAGCCTTTCACAATTGCACTGGACATCCTACAGGGAGAGGAGACTTGTTTTTATGGCACGCTTCAACCAACACTAGAAGTTCTTATGGCCAAAACCGTAGAGATGAAAAATGGTCCATAACCAATGACCACTGGGCTGCCTGAGGTTATTGTGGGAGCAATCAAAATTCAATTTGCTGCAATAATTGATTCCAAGGCTGCACTACTGACTTCTGTCTCACTGCCCAAGTTGAAGCTGCGCTGGGTAAAAGAGGAAACAATGCACCAACACCATCCAGCGCACCAGTAGAAAGACTTTTTAGTCTTGGCAGTCTCACCCCAAAACGCAACCGGACCACTAAGTTAAAGAGTTAAACTTTTTATTTTTCCTAATTTAGATGCAAGCCGAGGGCAGTCAAATCATATGTTCGTGGTCATCAGTAGAGGGTCAAGGATTGGCTGAAATGACATATTAAATTGTAATTATATATTGTAAAAATATTGTATTGTATAACTAAAATAAAAATGGTTGCTCTTCAATTTATCAAAAAGTCATTTAGACTAATCGATTAATAGATAAAAGTCCTTTTATTAATCGATATAACATAGTTGTTAGTTGCAGCCCTACAAAGTACACCAAAATTAAAAAAAAACATTGAAAAAGTATTTTTAAAAACGATGACATTTTTTTCTCTCCATGTAGAGAAGTGGTGCTGGTAGCTCTTTAGTCGGCTATTTAATGCGAGTCTGTTTTATAGGAAAAATGCCTTAATATGCCACCTTAGTCTCCAAAGATTCTGTGGGAAACACTGAATTGCAATTTCAAAATCATGGAGGAAATGTTTCAGGTTCTGCCCATTTCGATTCCAAAATTGCAGTTACTGGATAGTACCTACCTGTACTGTTAATTAATGCTCAAATTTGTCTTTAGGTTCTGAGAGTATTGAGGAACATGTGAAAACTTTGCAGAAAGGTAGGCTATACTGCAGCTATGCCTGTTACACATCCACCAGGTTTCCTTTGGATGTGTAACATCCATCCAGACATTTGGACTAATTTTGCTCAGGGCAGTGTGGATTATGTGGAATGATTGGTTTTCCTCCAAGACCAGTGTTTAAATAAACTGTAAACGATGTCTTCACACTGTCGAGACTTCCTTATAACTGCATTAACCAGCGTTGGTACACGGCTCTTCATACTGCTGTAGAATGTTTCATTCATTTGAATGGGTCTTCCCATTTAATATGTCTGTTATTCAAAAATATTTTTGAATGACAGACCATTGCTATGTATACCAGACTGCTCTCGAGGTCTGACTTTTTGCCTCTAATAATATCACTCCACATATAGCCTGTTCACTAACCAATATATTCCATTGCTAACCAGCGTCAGCTACAGTTAACAGACTATTTTTTCCAGCTGAAGCGATGATCTATCATAATAACTGAAAACAATGTTGTGTTCTTTAACAGGTAGCTGTATCATAAGCGGGATCATGGAATATGCTGCTTCAGAGTAATTCAAGACCTCTCCACTTCATATCAGGGATCTGCATCACTCTGTTGGGGCTTATTCTACAATAATGATTGCCTCGCTGCACATTATGCCTTACTTAACTTGATGTTAGATGTTTTGCCTGTAAAATGTGTGGAAGTCCATTCAATATATACAGTGTAAGTGAACTGTAAATGTATGATGTGTTAATATGCAATTCTTTGTCAGATTCAGGGAAAATGACACAACGAAGGGCCTGGAAAGCTTGGGAGAAAGAAGCAATATGGCGGCACATGAAGTTCAAAGTCCTTAAGAGACTTCCTGGTAAAAAAGGATTGCCTCAAGTGCATTTATGCAGAGCCAGAGTTACATGACAGGTCCTGGAAAGATGTTAAAAACTTTGTGTTCAATGCAATTCAAAATGACATAAGGAAAGTTATACTTGTGCAAGTCAGAAAGGAAAATAATACGGCTTTTTTAAGCTGGTTACTGTTTGGCTCCATTTTTTTATGAACAACTTTCATTTCAGATATTCCCTTACATTCATGCTGCTCAAATACTAAAGACTCTTCTTGGCCTCTAAAAATGTCTGGTAGGCAGGCCAGAAAAACTCCATTTCCCATGAGCCCCGTGTGATGCCCATCACATGATGAGTTTATCTGTCACATTGTTAGACAGTATAGGTGTATATGGAAGATTATAAGCACAAAAATTCAAATGGTAATTCATTTTGCAATTGGCAATTCAATATTCAGTGTTTAACATCCAAATCATTTTCACCTTGGTTACGTTGACAACCTGTTCGTTCACTGCTGTGAGAGCCTTAGAGGGTAAAAAAACTGACAGATATTTAACAGGTACTGAAAGATTAACAGGTGATGCTTCTGAGAGAACGAAGCAACACATTATCCATAGGTGGATAATGTGGATAGACACACTGGACAACTATGGATTAATGCAGATAAATACAGGCATTACGGACGGTATGGAGCTATTTTTTATCTAATATGCTGAATGAGCCCAATGCCATTCGGATGTGAAGCTGACTAATAGTTGGAGCAGATTTACGACGTGAGCAAGGGGCAAAGAAAACAGACAGAGATGCGGAAAAGTTATTTTGCCTGTGTTAGCGTGTTATTTTAAGATGCAGAACTTTTAGAGAGTGAGAAACTTCTCATAAATAGTCATACACAGTATCTATACCAGCCGTTTAGTTTGAAGATGAATTTGACGATATATGTATGATTTTTGTACATCAAAGTGTTCCTGAGTCAGATTAAAGTGCAAGCATTTTGCATTTATTGAGTTCGGAGGAATCTGAGATTGTGTGCATGTGAACCCCTTTCCTTTCTGTTTTGTGGGAAAATTGATATTAGATAACTGTGTCACTAATAAGTGTAGGCACCATTATTAGTTTAGAATTTTAATTAGGATTAACAAAAAAAAACTGAAAACTGTCCAAAAAGTCACCCATGGCCCCGCCCATAGTACAAAAGCACTAATATTTCCAAATATTTCTAAATATCTAAGCTATCAAGCTACATGGTCAGGTGCTAAATTTCCATACTGTCTGTTCAAAATTATAAATCGTTGTATTAGAATATTAAAACTCTTCGAGTGAAGGTGAAAGTCCTGTCCTCCCTCGCAACATGGAGAGACAAAACTAAAATACGTCAACTGTCAGCAACCGATAAGGTGTCAGCTGGTCCCAGCCACCTTGTCAGACTGGTGTAACGCCCCATAGCCAATCCGATAACTCAGCCAATCAGTAGCCGGCCCTCACTTATTCCATGACTTTACAGTTTTGTAATTTTAAGTGAAGATTATATGCCTGCTGCCATCAAGTGGCCAAAACCCAAAGCATCAGAAAGGGTGGTCCTCAGAAGAAGACAGTACATCAAGGACCTCACTTGTATAGTAAAACATGCATGTGTGTGTATATATTTAAAAGATACAAAAGAAAATAAATAATGAAATATAGGCCTACTCCCTTTCCACATAGAATCAAAATGTCACTGTCAAAACCAACAAGATTTTTTCCAACACTTCAAGTTACAATAGAATGGTGTAAAGCTTCTACAGTAATCACATTTATGAGTGGTTATATGCCGTATGGTAGGTGTACCGATTACGTTATAATTGATTATATAAATATATATATTTATACAACTCGGCTTTAAGTTTTCAATATGAACCCAAATCACAAATGATCCTTTTAACTATCCTTCCAACCTTGCAGCCACTTGCTCTAAAAACAGTAAGACTGACAATTATGCGGAAATCTATGCAAAACACACATATTTCTTCTACACAATGGCAACACACAATGTTCATCACATGAATAGGAATGTTAACATATTAGCCCAACCAAGTGCTTGGAATGTAGAGCTAACCACGTTGTGGCCCAGTTGTTGCGTTGGTGCACATGTAGTCTACTAGTTAGAGTCAGTGAGTCTATCGCACTAGTTTGCGCAGGTTGGTTTATAACACAGCCCCACATCTCGATCCTTCAATGGTTTCAGTTCCAATGTCCGAGTACTCACGCAACCTTGACTGTAGCTGTGCAGCCACGCGCTGAAGCGAGTCACGCAGTGAGAAGATGTCCAGACGCCAGACGTGCTCTCAATCTAGCCGGATGTGCAGGCTAGTTCCAAACAGCCAGGATGAAACAAGAAATTCAGCTCCGTCGTCGTTTTAGGAATGAAAGTATCGCACTACAGTGCATAAAATAAGTAACCTGAGCTTGCAGCCTTGAACTGCACAACAATATTTTGGCCAAACTTGAAAGTAAAATCTCCAAACACTTGTCTGCCGAACTAGCCCTAGGAGGAAAAAAACTCGCACTTTCTCTCATCCTGAGAAAAAAAACTCCCGGGCAAAACAAAAACAGAGCAATATGGGAAATTGAGTCCTACTGCTAAAATGTAGCGTAATGGAAAAAAAAACGGTGCAATAAAGCAATAATTCTAAAGAACCCTACATGTCTGTCTGTCTTTCCGGTTTCGATCTGAACAGAATTAACCTTAACAAAGTACAATACCAGAAATCAATCAATCTCTCTCTCCCTCCCTCCCTCCCTCCCTAAGTCACTCCAGGGAGACTGTCCCCTGTAGTTAGGGGGGGACAAGGCTGTCGATCTCCTCATGGTTGTCACAAAGCACTTCCCACACAGTAGACTCAAAACAGTCCTTTAGAGCCTCCTTGCTCTCATCCAAAGTACAGCTGAACTTCACTTCTCACAACTTGGACCTCTTGGTCCTCCTCAGATGCTCAGATGCTTGTAGTTTCATTTTTAGCTTTGTACTAGCCAGCTTGCTTCTCTTAAAGTGCTCCACTAGCTGCCTAGCAGCACCTAGTGCTCTGCCTATGGTAGTTTCTTTGAGAGCAGTACTGACAATGAGCTGGAGTGTGTGTCCAGCACAGCGGATCGAGGCCCATGTTTTTCTGCAAGCAGTCGCATTGCTGCCACCATGTTGGAACCACTGTCATGTACTACTGCTTTTAATTTGGCAGGCAAGATGTCAAACTTTGTTAACACCTCTTATATCCATGTCATTATATTAACACCAATATGCCTCTCCTCAAGAGGCATGGTGTCAAGGATGAAGCTCTTCATCTTCCAATCTTCACTCAGGAAATAGCAAGACACACCAAGGTAGGCCTCTGTTGCACTACTGGTCCAGACATCAGCAGTCAGGGTGAGGAAACTTTTGACACTGCAGAGGGTCTGCTTTACCTAAAGATATGAAATGATTTGGAACAATAGTAAGCATTAGGAAAAAAATTACAGTATATTTTTTCATTATTAATAATATTTGTCAGTATATGCATCAAGATTTAAATTGACCAATTCAATAATTCAGTTACATCAAAAACAGTTAAGTAGGTTAAACAGTAAACATTCAACATATCAGTAAAAACCTTTACATTACATGCTTTAACCAAGATTAATTTACTGGTTGCTCAGTCAGCAAGCTCTTAATATTATTTCATCATGAAATGTGTTAAATTGTAGAAGGCGAGTTCCAGCTTGCAGATTTTGCATTGCACATTCTTTTCTAAAATGCTCCCAAACTTTCGAGCTCCGTTGCTGGGTAGCCATGATACCAGAGACGGTCTTACAAAGCTTCAAACGATGTGCCGACTATTAAATTAGTCATCGACAATTTTGATAGTCGACGTAATCATGACTAGTCGACCAATCGTGGCAGCCCTAATCCCTGTCCTTTCATTTTGAAGATCTTGATCTTTTCTAGGCTCCCAGGACTGGGACTGCTTGTTCCAGCAGCGAGCTGCATAATGACTAAATGCCATTTCACCATGTCTGGTTTTGGATCTTCTTACCACTAATTGTCTCCTAAAGTCATGGCTACGAGTCTTGGTCCACGATTTTTGTACTTCAGTTCAGCATTTGAAATCCAGTGAACTCAAAAGAGCTGCACAAAAATATTGATTTCATTTTAATGTTGTTTTCATTCTGTAACTGTGTGAGGACACAGGATGTCTTCAGGGTGAGCTTCTCCTAAAACTGCACCCGATGCCCTCAGGTTATGCTCTCCCCAAAGCCTTTACGTAACTGTGAGAACCTGCAAAACACAAAAACACAACCGTTGAGAGCTGTTAATCTCTGCCTCGCAGACACAACAGCATGACAGCTGTCCCTTCTCCTCCAGTCTGCTTTAGGCGCTGTGTAAAACGGAGGCTGATCAGTATCACTAACCTGTATAGAGGAGTGTTTCCACTTTCTGAAGCTCACATGGTTTCCAGGGCTGCTATTCGGTGCACTTCACATCATCTTCACTGTGTTTCAGTTCTGCAGTGTCACAAGCCACATGACACGCACGGGGACCCGGAGGTGAAGCGCGTCACACGGTATATAAACAAGGAAGTGGTAGAAAGCCAGCGCTACGTCATTGAGTATCCAGGCCAACCCATCTCACTTTGACTCTTGCTGGTACCGTGAGGACTCCGGTTCTTATAACTGCATGGTCTACCAACTCTCTCGTGTACATCCGCGTTTGGCTTCATCTACTACGCTACACTGGGCTAACAGTTCCTGACAGAATGACTGAGCCTAACACTGTGAACCCAGTGGATTTCGCTGTTTTGTGTGATACTGTGACTCGGCAGGCAGCCGAGATTGAAGGCCTTAAAACAGGAGGTCGCGGGTCTGCGGCAAGCTCTCCAAGAGTCCTTTGTGACCCGTGGAGAGCTAGACCAACTCTGCCAGCAGCTTGCATCTCTTAATCAGGCCCATCAGGAGCTGGCTGCTAAGTCGAGGGCTCCACGGACAGCGGTCCAGTCTTCCCTCACCTCTCCTCCTACCACCAAGCCCCAGATAGCACTCCCCGACAAATGGAACGGAACAGGCGGGAAGTGCAGTGTGTTTCTCACTAACATGAATCTGTCTCACCTACCGGTTCCAGCTGCCTGCCTCCCTCTCTACCAGTTTTCCACATCTCTCAACTCAAGCCTGTATTCTCTCCTCTGTCTCCCCAGGATCACCGAAAGTGGTCCTGCCTACACCGTCCGTCAGATCCTCGACTCGCTTCACTTCACTTCACTTCTTGCATTTTGCTTTTCCACTTTTCTCTCTCATTCCTTTGGCTGTAAGTCCCTCTACAATTTTCTGGTGCTGCTTAATAGCTGGGACCTGTCACACACAATATTTTGATTAAATACAACACAATAGAACACCACTCTGGTAACACACACAGAAAAACACACAAACACCCTCACCACATTCGGGACAGGTTCTCCAGGTAGCATTGCCTCTCGAATGCGTTAGCACATCCATTCTAGCAATCGAGTTGCTCAGAAAAACTGTAAAACACACAAACACAACCATGATCTCCTCTGAATCAATCAGAGACAACAGGATTGGTGAAATCTGATCAACATGACTTCCAATAAAAATATGTGTACGAAGATTTACAAAAAAAAGACCAGTCACCTGTAGTGTCAAATTAAATAAACACCAGAAATGCCTAAAGCAGTGGTTCTCAAACTGAAGGCCACAAGAGGGTGCTGATGAGGCCAGAGAAAAGCAGTATCTCTTCTCAACAATTTTAGCTTGAAGCATAACACTGACTGTTATTATGCACCCCTTCTCAGAGGCTCCTGTAAGCAGCTGCCTTCCTGCTCCAGATCAGCAATCAAGCCTGGCCATCACTGAGGGACAGAAAGAGAAAACATTTATTAGTTGAAAATATGGATCAAAAATATAAACAACAAAAATGTTGGTGATGTTAAATATGTCACTGTAAATGTGCCGAAGTAAAAGGCGCATATCATGGAAAACTGAATTTTTCATAGGTCCATTTTGTTCATATACAAAAAAACACCTACCAAAACCGCTTATTATGCACAGTTTTGCTTTTTTAACATATATATTTAACTATTGAACTTACAGCTGATTAGCTCCAACCACTTATGCTGAAAATACATGGTGTATTTCTGCCTGGTCTGCCTTTCAAATTAGGGACAATGCAGGGCAGCCAGTCAGAATAGAGCTAATTTACATATTTAAGTCTTAAAGATGCAGTAGTACAACAGAGTGTTTAATCCTTAGGGGTAAAGAAAACTTGGAAAATGGACTTATGAACATGACTTAAATAAGTACAGTGTATGATATAGGCCCTTTAATTATTAATTTTTTTTTTTCATGAAGAAAAGTAGCTCGGTAACAGCAGCCTATGGTTGGCAACCAACATCGTAGTTAAAGATTGTTCCATAAGAAGTGCAATGTTTACACTAATAACATGGTGTTCGTATAAAGTAAATATATCCAATATTTGACAACAGCTTCAAATGTGTCTCCTAGTTGATCAGAGTATAAAAAAGGAACAATCCATTTTATAAAAATATCTGTATTATCTGAGTCATTATTGTAATGAAAGTGGAAGATTGGAAGTGGAAGATGTCTCACTCCCTCCATTCTCCAGAAGGACGGAGGTGGAGTGGCTTCAGAAGGTCCTCTATCGTCTGTCCAGCGTGTTTTATCTGCAGTACAGTCATCATCACCACCTTCACTATTACAAAAACAACATGACACGTGTGCAGAGATCATAATCTCCATCTGTTCTGGACACTAACCTGGTGGGAGAATCCATAACCAAATGAGCCAGCGTGCAGACTCTGAAAAATATAAGAAAATTATCACAGATCTCTTTCTCTCTTCCATATGAGCAGAAGATAAAATAACAGAATATTAGGCTGAAAATGCAAATTTTACTTTTGTTTAGCTTCAGCTTGAACTGCTGGCTCACTGTAGACTTCTGTAAGAAAAGAAAAGAAAGATTATTACCTTCTCATTGGTGATAACGACATTACTTTTCTGTCTATAAAACCCTGAGCGCTTAGTGGGAGGAGCTGTGTGAAGTCGCTGCATCACTGCACACAGCTGTGTATGTTCGCGCGTCTAATCAGCTTTAGAAGGAGGATGGAGCCATTCATTTTTCCCCCAGACAGAAACACAGCTTTTCCTAATATGGGCATGACCTAAGGAATGACAGTTTGTAAATTCTTCCCTCTAGAGTCTAGACAACTAGTCCCATCTCTGAAAGAACCAGGACCACGGATGAGCAGCTTTTTGTAGAATGTTTCCTGACAGAACTTAGAAACTGCTGGTTCTAAATGAGAGTTCTGACAGATCGCTGCTATATTTATAACAAGGGAAAAAAAATTAATTTACCTTACATGTTTTATCTCTAACGTGTGTTGCTATTTAACTTTTTTAGATTTGTGTTTTAGAAATTTTCAGATTTGTGTTTCTAAATTTTAAATTGTACTCACTTTTATATCTTACTTGTACTTATTTTTTTTTAGATATTTTTTAGATTTCTGTTTAATTTAAAATTATATTTATTTTTAATAATCTTGTATACTTGCATAACTATGCATGTGACAAATAAAGAATCTGGAATCTTGAGCGTTGTGGTCCATGTTCATCGACTGCAACACAGATTACAGAGTTTCAGCCCAGGAGTGTGTTGAATAAGTAACTCTCCCAACAGTGATTTTCACAAAAGCCCAGGTATCTCTCTTTGCATGAGCCACTGAACGGAAAAGAGCTTTACCAAAGACTGCAGCTTTTCAAGTGCACAGTCAAATCTCCGGTCTGTTGGAGGAAAAAACGTTTTCCAAGCCAAAGACATTCATTAGCAACATTCCCTAAATTATTCACTACTCAGACCTTACACTTAATACCATCCCTCCCTGTGGACGGTGAGTGAGGCTGGATGCAGCATGCTCACACAGAGAGACACATAAAGTCAACTACTTATTCAGCTCTTAAAATTTACAAGACAAACCAGCAGTCTGATAGGAACCAATTCAGCTGGAGTCTCTTCCTCAAATTCCTCTGCTTCTTGACCACCACCAAAAACTCATTTTTTATGACCTGCAGAGGAGACACAGCAGATATGGGCCAATGTTAATGCTATTTTATAGGATGGGCAGGTTTCACTGACAGATTCACACATTAAAGAATTCTAAAGGCATATTATTGGACAGTGTGGGAGGAAGATGTACTTTCATGGAGTAAACTCCTGACTGCAGAGTCTGCCCCAACCTGCTCCATAACCAGCTCTGTGCTGCAGGCGCTGTATGAAAGATGAAGACATTGACGAGTTAATAAATGAACACCCATTATTTAATGTTGCCTGTCATCGAAAAGAAAACATTAAGAAGGACTTGGAACAAATTCGGAAGAAGTTCTTGTTGAAGTAATAAAACGGGCGAAAAGAAAGCAGGAAGAGGGGCAGATGTTGGTGGAAAAGCTGAACATGGAGGAAAAACATCAGGTGAACAGACACAATATTCCTTATTCACATGCAGTTATGGGTAGAATCAAAGGGAGATTTGTATTTATTGTGTTGAGCAAGAAAACATGAGCAAAAACACTCCAACTGTGGTGGACAGCTAAATGCTAACCAGCTTTCCGGTGATGCCTTTTTAGGATTTAGTGACTTTTCAGACCTCTTTTACCCACTTTAAAAACTCTAGTGACAAATGTAGTGACTTGTTAGCCAGACCCCTGCTCGTTTCCCCAGGAGAGAGCGTGCAGTGCCGGAGGACGCCTTTCTCAGAGTCCATTCTCATTGATTATTAGTGATTTCTTTAAGCTGCATCCTCAGTCCTCATTGATTATTCTGGTTATTTTAATAATCTGCTGTGACCAAAAGGACCAGCTGACCCATCAACAGCCATGGATGACAGCTGTGAGGTACAATGGACACACCATTGAGAAACTAACTGAAAAGTATAAATTTGAACACTAAATTTTATATTTCACAACAATAACATTCTCTTTCTTAGTGGGTTGTGCTGGACAGTCAGCTGACCTCCATCCCGCTGTTCTGTGGACCCCTGGTCACATTCAGGGTAAGACTGTTTCAAAACACGGGTGTTCTCTGTTTTCGAAAATACGACTGACTCTTTTTTTCTCAAGTCTTTATAATCAGTAGAAGAGTCCTAGTGTGTCACACGTTGAGCGACACCTTTTCATGCGACAACAAGGTTCTTACCAGTTGAAGTTTTATCAGTGACAGAGTCATATTTGACTGTTTAATGTTAAAGGGTCTCCATAAAACACTATCATTTATGAGCCCTCTCTTAGTGTCCTTAGCAGGTGGCGGTGACACTCCAGAACAAGTCTACACCCTGTTCCTGGAGGTAAGAATAAGGGGAGACTCCATAGTGTACAAAATAGACTGCAATTCATTTATGAAACTGAACAATTAGTCTTTCTGGACAAATATAAATTGTGTCTGTTTCCTTCCAATCAGTCCCTGAATCATATTGTCTGAAAGAAGGTCTTTTTTCCATTATAGGAGTTGCAACTCCCCCCACCCAGTTCTGTGGTACCACAGAACTGAAGAGTTTCCCCAACATTTACTCTCTTTGACTAATCAAATCACCTGGATATTCAGGCTTATTGTACCCGATCTGAATCCGTTCTCTTTGTATTCTTCACAGCAAACGGCATCAAGGATGTATAGAGGAGTGACCATCAACGAGAATGTGTGCTTTCGTTCCTTTGAGATCAGTGAGACCCACATTGTTGAGGCAACCGCCCACCGACAAGGACCGCCACCTGGATTCTACTGAACTATATTTACTCTCGTATCCTTTTACATTCTGCTTCTTAAATACACTCATTGCTTCTTGTTAAAATGCTCTCATTTTGTTCATATATTAACTTGAATTTTTCAATGATAAAACTGTTTTTTACATTTTTCCTTGCAGTTGTGAGACATCCTCAGCCTCAGTGTCTATTTCTTTCTCTTTCCTCCTCCATTTGTCTACTCTCTACCTCTTTCTCTCCACACTTGAAACATTAGTTAATTTTGATAGTACAGCTACGAATAACTCCTGCTAAATGAAAAGAAAAAACAGCTCAATGTAAACACGATAAAAATTACTTACCTCAAATAGTCAAAAAAAAAGAGATATCTTCAGTTAATCACACAATTATAATGGATATTGCTAAAGTGCTTTAATAATATATAAAGCCAAAGTCATGAAAGTCATCATCAAATTAGTCAATTGTTTTTTTTAAAGAGTTGATTTAAATCAACACGTCAGTTAATTCTCTGACGTCCTGTTTACATATCAAATGTAAAGTGATTTTACTGTAACACTGTAAATGACCCTTTCAGGAAAAATGCTCATCAAAGTTTGAGACAAAAATAAAACAGTCATCTCCAAGAATTCTTTAACCTGTTTGGGTGCCCTTATCAAATGAAATTGAATTTGTTCTAATATTTTTATATTTTTATAGTTCATCAGCTATGCTCTATTATACAAACACTATGTACTGATTAAATATAAAATATGAAGTTTTTGTAGCATTTTAAAGTCTTGGACAATCCTCAGGAGCAATAAAGGTCTTATGAGGCCCTTTAATCTAACATATTATCAGGTTGTGGTGCCAAGGTAAGGAGGCACGGATGCGGGAATCCATTTTATAGACTTTCTTTATTGACGAAAAGGCAAAACAAAAAGGCACAAGGGCCTACACACAACCAAAAGACCACACTGGATCACCAACAGAAAGCCCTACTAGATTAAGGGTTAGTGTGACGGTGGACCTCCACCAGTACCACAAAACAAAGAAGCTTAAATACCAAACTGAACTAAAGCCAGAACAAATCAAAACATAGAATCACTTGAACTAAACCACCTGCCAACAGTGCACACTCACTTGGCCAGAGTACACCTGTCAAAACAAAAGTCCCCCATAAAAGTCCACAAAGTCCTTAACAGCTTTAGCCTCTTCCTCTTCCTCTTCCTCTCCTTTTGCCTCTGCCTTAGTGTGCAGCACCTTCAGCTGAAGAGTTCCTATTAAACACCAGTAAAAATCTAAGTAGCCCAGAATTCAGAATCTACATTCAGTTATCAGCTGTCGACTATGAATTATTCAGTAACTACTGTGAATTTTTCAGTGTTTACTTTGATCAGTAAAGTATGAAAAATTCAGTAAATCCATTTAAATAAAATTTTAATTGATTCAGTTTTTATATTAAATGAATAACTTTGTGTTTAATATCTATTTTAAATTATTTTTGTCTATCTGTCCATCTGTCTATCTGTCTATCTGTCTATCTATCTATCTGTCTGTCTGTCTGTCTGTCTATTTATCTATCTATCTATACATCTATCTATGTATCTTTTTCCACATTCGTAGTACGGCCTTTGGTAAGAATATGGCATCACTATAAACATTTCTTCCAATAAACTACTTATGTATGTCATCTGATATTGCCACTAGAGGGAGCCTTAACCCTATTTATACAATATGATGTGTCCATTCTATTTGAAATGTCTTATAATACTGAAATTGATCTTTTAAGACAAAGCAAAAAGTAAAAAGAAGCTGATGCTTTCATACATAAACTTCAAAGTACATGCACATAGGACATATGGGGAGGCACCTACAGGCTGGTATTGTCATCCACATAACCAATAACGAAGTACAGTTAATGGACAAAAGTACTGGGATGCCCAACCAAGTGTCAGTGACACTGCATTCAAATACATAGACTTTAGTATGGAGCTGGTCCCCCTTTGCAGCTATAACAGCTTCCACTCTTCTTGGAAGACTTTCCACAAGATTTTGGAGTTTCTGTGGGAATTTGTGCCCATTCAGTCTGTAGAGGTGGTGGATGGGTTTGAGGTCAAGGCTCTCTGTGGGCCAGTAAAGTTTATTCACACCCAACACAGTCATGCTGGAATAGAAAAGGTTCTTCCCCAAACTGTGTCCCAAAATGTCTTGGTATGCTGAAGCATTAAGATTGCCCTTCACTAGAACGAAGGGACCTAGCAAAAATTCAGAAAAAACGGTGTGTCCCAATACTTTTGTCCACATAGTGTACTGTAATCACAGAAAACAAGAATTTCTATATTTTAATTTATCATCTGACTGGAACCTTGAAGTACACATTTAAAGGCAGGTACTGTTACCTTTTCAAACCAATGATCTACAAATTTTCTTTTCATGCAAACATTAACAATACTGTAAACTATATACACATCATAAACACAAGGATGCAATAATTTCAGAATTGCTGACTATTGACCACTGGACCGGGCTTTGACACTACGTAAAGCCAGATAGAACTTCAGCCAATCACACGTGAGCAAGAATCTGCGGGGCCAGTCCTACAATGACACTGGGTTATTAAGGCAGGACTCACAGTAGAGAAACAGAACTACTGACCGTTCATGATCCAAACACAGACAGACAGCAGTTTTATTTGAAACATTTGTTTACAATTATTCACTGGATATTGGGGGGGTGTGTCTCTACCATCAGTACCCCATTCTATGCCTTTTATTTTAGCCTCACAGACTATTGCGTGCGAGATTGTATGAGAGTCGTCCATTTAAGATGAATGTTTTTCTTTTTTGGTTATAATCAGGGCTTCACTGACACCGGCAGACTAATCCTGACAGTAAATAATGCTCGCAGCATGAGAGTGACAACCACTGTCAGCACTAAAGACTCCTAAAGGATGGTTAGAGAGACAGGTACCGTCCATCACTGAGAGCAACCTTCATGTCTTATCAAAGTCTGTACGTTATTGTCACACCTGGAACCAGGTTTTGTGTCATCCTGACCTCTGTTCAGACTACCAGCCTGACCTTTCATTTGACCCTTGCTTGAGGTTGTGTGTGAGGGTATTTCACAAAGTAGGATTTCACATTTAACCAGATAACTTAATCAAGCTTGTCAAACAAGATAAGAGGAAAGGGGATACTCACTTCAAGTTGATGTCTTGACTAGTGCATGTACCTTAAATTCAAACAATATATAATTGCTGCCTCAAGAAAACTGTGTTTCACCATGAATGATGAACCGACCAATAGAAATAGTCCAAAATGACTTGCATTAGAAGTCGTACTTGTTTCTCATAATTGTTTCTTCCTTTCATTTGTTTGTTATAACAATATTTCATATTTCACAATTGCTGTTAGCATTTGATTTGATTATTTACCCTATTTCTAGACATGTTTACCTAAAGTAAAGCAAGTCTATCTAGGTCAACACAGTGAATAGCCAGCTTTTATGGTGCCTTCACCATCTGCCACCTGGTGTATGAGCTCCCCACATTTACAGGCTCATACAATTCCACTTTATAAAACTGGATATGATCGCCAAAGATCGTAATAGGTTGTGATGAATAGTTTGCTTTTAAAACTTTACTTAGTCTGCACCCGAAGGCTTTTGAATTGTTGAATGGACATCAGTGACTAATCAAAGCCATTTGTTATGTGTGAAAGAGTGAGTCGCAACGTCTAGAGGAATGTGATGTAAATGCAATTATCCCCTCCTTCTTTAATTCATTTGTTCATCATGCTCAAAGAATGCCATTGATTCTCATGCAGGTATTTTGTCTGGAATCACACCTTACAGTCTATTGAGTTAGACAGAAATGTCTGGTGCTAAAAATCTCTCAGTCCTATTCAGAACCCTCACTTCTTTATCAGTTATGGCTTTTCCAGACAATTATACTCTTTGAAGAAACTTTATGGATACAATTTTTGACCACTTACCTAGAGGGCCAGGACAAAGCAAGTAAAGTAACAAGAGCCCAAGTCCGCTCTCAATGCAAATGGTTTTGAGGGGCAAAGTCTGGTCAGCATTTCTTGCTGTTTTGTCTATTTCTTTTACTTAGCCTTCACCTACAGTTCATTTCACACCAGTCTTTTGTGCCGTAATATGTAATTCTTACCTTAAAGATGACATAAGGTACACATTATATGTTTGTAATCCTGTTTTGTCATTGGGCAGCTAGTGGCCTAGTGGTTAGGGAGTTGCCCCTGCAATTGGGAGGATGTGGGTTTTGAATCCCAGGACTGCTAGTGGCACCACTGAGGTACCCTTGAGCAAGGTACTGTCTCTAAACACTGCACCCTGGGCTCCATTGTTAGCTGGCCACTGCTTCCCTTAGGGTAAATGCAAAGGATTCAAGTAATTTCCTCTGGGATCAGTATAATATGTAAATAAATAATGGGGTTTTGTGTTTCGTTTAACTAGTCCACTGCTTGGTTTCCTCTGTAGTGTTTATGAAGACTGGCAGAAACATATGGACAAAATATTGGTTTTACATTTCAGAACTGCTTAGAGGTTGACTTGCATTGATTGTAACTCACAAATTAGAGTCCTGGGACAAGATTGTGAGCAATTTTATTTTCTTTTTCTTATTTAGAAATTGTGCTCCCATCAGTTATGGGATGGGACATGATTTCCTAATGTGACTAACATCTGCACTATTAACGTTTGCCTGGTTAGACTGTATTCCTAAAATAAATTTGTGGAGGCCTGTTGATTTTTTCCACACTAAGAGGGGCCCCTGGCTGGAAAAAGCAACGTTTGGAACTCCTTATCTGGAGGATAGTGTCTATCGGACAATTTTAGTCCATTTCTTTTTGTACCTCTCTCTCTCTCTCTCTCTCAGAGGCTACAGGGGACCGTTCTCTTTGCTTGTTAAGTTTGTCTGAAATGTGTTAAGCAATTTTTCAAGCACAGCAGTAGTGAGATTCACTTTAATATGCTGAGATTAACAGTTGGAGGACGGATGCTGTTCTCTGTCAGGTGTATAATAATAACACTGTGAGTGAATCACAGATGTGTAAAATTCTACTTTATGCCAGCGGGACATTTTCAGATGCTCATAACAGAGCAGAGCTCTGCTAAACTGTGATTATAATAATGTTAGTATGTGTGAGTGGGTTTAGGAGTACCGGTCAAGGTTTGGAAGCCGGAGGTATGTGTCAGCTTTGACTTTTAAAACTGACTGATTGTAAAAAGTCATATTTGCACAATTTTTTCCACGTACTCTAGATGGATTTTGGTCAACCAAGACATGTTTGGAGTCAAAATTTAGCATCTTTACTTTAGAACTGGAGCTACAAGGATTATATTGCTAATAAACACTAGAGGTCAATAGTAATCCAAAACTTTGATTGGTTTTGGCCAATTGACCTCATCTGGGTTGAATAAAAAAACGTAAGGTTTGTTTTTGCCATACTATTTCAGTAACACTAATTTTAGTAAACAAGTAAGTCCGGTGCAGTGAGCGGTTAACACCAGTGCAGAGCAGCACACAGTGTTTGGTGTAATGTGAAGCAGCTGAATGGTGTAACAACACTGAAAGTGTTACAGTTTTAAACACTAAAAGTGGTGTGACATACCAACTGAACATAAAGTGTAAATTGAACTTGAAGTTGGTGTGGACTTCCATATACTCTGAGATCATTTGATAATTTGAGTGCGGTACAACAAACGGCAGTGAGGATGGCAGTAAGACATAAAGCAGAGAGAAAGCAAGGGAGCGTGACAAGATCAAATGATCAAGTGTTCATGAAGAGCCAGAGAAACCTGAGAAGCTTCTTAAGCTACAGTAAGATATTCTGCGAGACGAAGAGGTAGATTGTTCAGCCAAGGAGCCACATATGAGAAGCCTTTGCAGTGAGACGTGTGATGACAGCAGCTCTGACAGCCATACATTCACAATCCCCAGTGGATGGAACTGAGTAGAGGATCAAATGAGCCTGCAGTCATTCGCAAATGTTTGAATATCCCCAGTCAATGGATTTTCTAAAGGAAAGTAAGATAATGTATTCTACAAGGGATCAAACTTAAATGTGGTGCTTTTTTTGCCATTTTTAGAACACAATTTCTATATTTATTTGGAAAAAAATAACAAAATGATATTCATAATTTTTGCACAGGCCACATTTTACCTTTGACATTTTTTCCAATATGTTGAATTAAAACCAACTGTTGTGGGGCCCCCAAACCTTTGCAAACAACTGTACCTCCCTTTAGTACATTGTTACATTATGATTTTGTTTTTTTCTAGTGAACGCGTTATTTTATCAGCACAAACTTAATTAATATTAATACAAATATATGAATGAATGAATGAATGAATGAATGCATGCATGACTGAATGAATGAATAAATCAATAATAAGCAAGTAAACTCTGGTTCTATCGAAGGGGGTGGTTCTACCTAGGGGCTTTAAAAAAACTCTGTATGCATCTCTTCACAGGTATGCAGCTGAAGGGCAGATTCTATCAGAGCTTCCAAGTAGTTTATCATCATTAGATTTCACTAAACTGTAACAGACTGGGGCAGGCAGAGAGAAATGGTTTGACCACTACAGGCTGTGCTAAATTGCTGTTTTGATAGCAGGCTGTCATTGCAATTCAGTCACAGCAGTTGTTCTTGATGCAGACAACATCGCCGTTCCAGCCACTGCAGCCACTGCAGCACTCCATCGCTTTCAAGTGTTCTGAGAAAACCCTGCAGAAATACATCTTGGTTATTGTAGCAAATCTAGTTATTTTATTTCACAGGGCACGGAGCAGATAAACCTCGACTTGGCCGCATTAACATCTGCCCACATCATAATAAATAGCAGTCCTTTCCACTGCAGCCATAATTACCGAGGCTTGGGGGGTCTGAAGGGTGTAACTTTGGCACTTCTCGGGATTCCATAAGTTTCATTAGGCTACTTTGACTACTCAGTTCTGCATGCTTTCACTGGTGTTCGTGTCTATTCATAGGCTTTTATTACCTGATTTATTGCTCTGTTTTTGTGGAATTGTTTGATGTCGTTATGTATCCAATGAACAACTGGCAAACAGCTTTCTTCTCAGTATGGTTCATGCTAACCTGCACTGAAGGTCATTTTACTGAGCTGAACATCAGAAATCCATACGAAGACATGGATGGACAGAATGTATGTTCATCAACATCACACTCAGCTCACTGTAACAGTGCGGAACAGCAAAAAAGCACCTGCAGTTCAAATTATCAAGAGGTATTTCTAAAAATATCTTCAAATACCCATTGCAGCAAGAGGCCAGTGCTGAATGCAGACAGCTGCCAAGCCCCAAGACGATTATGGCTCTTTCTCACACACGTACACACACACACACACACAAACATGTTTTTAAGCTGCGCGTGCCACTCGGCTGATAGATGTTCCTTTCTTCCATTTGCATTTAGAGGACTCATTAGGAGAAGCACAGAATCCAAAAATAAGATCTTCTTAGCCATTAAACACTGACGCACAAGAGCTTTTATTAAGACAGAAGAATGAGCTTCAGCATCTTTCACAGAAATCTTCATGAGCAGAATCCGGCTAAAAGCATACTACAGTGCATTATTACTCCAAACATTTGATATAACGAGCCACAGACTAAGGTTTCTCAGTGGAAATATGAATATTTCTTCCGCTACTGATTGTCTGTTTTTGTAGGGCTGCATCAATTAATCATTTAGTCCTCAACGTGTTACATCCAGTCAAACCCATGTTGCATACTGTGGTCCCTGTGGTAAGTTGGTGACCCTGGGGAAATAAACAAGATGAACTAAGGGCATGGAGCGATGACGAAAGAGAAACGGATGCTAAAAGAGAAGACAATGAAAACCAGAGAATGTGAGGTGAGCTAAAGTTGAAGAGGAGTAAGAGGGGATCAAGAGAGTGAATGGAACGGAAAGGAGAACGCAGAAGGACGGAGCACAAACTAACTTAGGAAAAGGAAAAGGTGAAGGACAAATAAAAATGAAGAGAGGAAAAGACTAATGATGGAGAAAGTTGAAAGAAAGTCTTGATCAAAAATAAAAGACCTACTGAGGAACACATGGCGGATTGAAGAGTAGACTGTAAAGTGGAAATACATTACCAGTCATTTCAAAGTCTTTCAAAGTCATATAGATCTTTCCCTTTTGCAATCCTGATCCAAAATTGAGGTCAACTTGGCCTGCACATATTTTACATACTACAAAGCATGGTGAGAGAACTATTGCTTAATTGTATCATGCAGTAGACCTATCCAGGATGTTTTTTTTCCAGTCATTTGTTCATGTTTTTCCTTTAATTTGTAGGAGGGGTTTAAGTAGTGCAAGTGATGATGATGGTAAATGAAAACAGATGTGAGGACAAGTAAAGAGGCAAGGTGTTTGAATAAAATGAAAAGTGAGAAAAGACTCCCCAAGGGAAATGGGGTACTACAGTTAGGGACATGACACCAATATACAGGGGGTCCTCGAGGTACGATACAGATCCGTTCCACAGTTATGTAACCTGAATAAATACACTGTACTGTAGGGGATGCCAACTCCATCACTCATACGCCGCGTTACTGCGTATTCTGCGTATTCTTCCGACGCACACAACCAAACTAGTTATGAGAGTGAGTGTTGTAAACTCGCAACGTCCTATGGCAAGGCTGACGTAGCCCGAGGACCCCCTGTATATACATATATAGGCCACCACAGGCCACCAGAACAGCTTCAATGCATAGACCTTACAATCATCTGGAACTGGAGTGATGAAACACTGTTATTCCAAAAGATGGTCAGCTAGTCTGAGATCTGATTACGTTAAAGGACACAGAATATAATTTACATCATTTTTATGTCTATAAAACCATTTAGTGACCTCTTGTGCCCTTAAAATGGGGACATTGTCATCTTGGAAGAGGCCATCATGTCAATGTAGAAATCATAGACTAAAGGTGATCAATCTTGCTTTGACTTGCAGTGACCCTTCCTTCTTGGAGGACATGTGGACTCAAACCAGGTCAGAAAAACACCCCCCACAGCACGTCAGAGAGACCTGAATCCCTCCCTGTAGGGGTCAAGCATTCAGGTCTGTACCACACAGTTGGTGTTCATCACACAAGCACTCAGCCATTTAAAGAAAAGACAGTGAAGTATGACTCATTCTGTCATACTTATCTCTGTATCTCTGCAGACCGGTGACTGTATGTTTTTACACCACTAAACTCTCAAATGGTCATTTGTCTTTGTAATGAGGGTCTTATGTCCTGCAGCCCTACTGAAGTACAGTTTGGACATTCTTAGTGACCTGAGGAACAGTTGCTCTTCTGTTTCTCCTGATGTCGTACTAATTCACAAGCATCTTGGGCTTTCAATTTACTCTTTAACCACAATTTCCTGTTCACTGATGTTTTTCCCATAGACCTAACACTTTATTCACTGGCTATTGTAACACCAAAGAGCTTACAGCCTTGTAGAAACTCCTGTCATTCATGTCGCAATAACACATGCTCTTTCAAAGTCATTTAGATCTTTCCTTTTCTGTCACCCTGATCCAGAATTGAGGTCAACTGGGCCTGACCATTTTTATACATTCCACAAAGCATAGAAAACCAATTATTGCTGAATTGTATCATGAAGTATCCAGAGTGTTTTTCCAGATATGTGTTCAGGTTTTGTTTAATTTGACACCCTGTCTGTATGTAAACAACATTCTTATTTTAAACATGGTCATCACATATTTTCTTCTTAAAATTGCTTATAGTCAGACATACACTATATGAACTAAAGTATTGGAACGCCTGACCATCACACCAGCAGGGACTTTAATGACATTGCGTTCCAAAACATACATTTCATTGTGGAGTTGGTGCCCCCCTTGCAGCTATAACAGCTTCCACTCCTCTTGGAAAGAAGAGTCCACAAAGTTGGAAGCCTGGCATTGTCCAAAATGTCTTGGTATGCTGAAGCATTAACTGGAAGTAAGGGGCCTAGCCCAAACCCTGAAAAAAAGATGTGTCCCAATACTTCTGTCCACACAGTGTAACTTCCCGGAATATTTTATGATGGCAACAGAAAAACAGAGGATGGTACCATAGTGGATGTACAACCTTGTTTCCACAAATGTTGGAAAGGATGCTGTGTAAAATGTACATAAAACAGCATGCGATTATTTGACAATCATATAAACCCTTATTAAACTGAAGATGGAACAGCAAATCACAAAGAAATTTTATTGTTTAAAGAAAAAAATATTCTCATTATGAATCTGATGCCTTCAGAAAGGTTATGACAGGCAATTAAAGACTGTAAAAGTTGCATAATGCTAAAAAAAACACATGGTGGAACTTCTTACACTTAATTAGGTTATTTGGCAATAGGTCAGTAACATGATTGGGTATAAAAAGAACATCCCAGAGGGGCAGAGTCTCTCAGCAGTAAAAAAAAAATGGGGAGGGGATCACCACTCTATGAAAAACTGTGCAGGCAGACTGAGCTGTATTTCCATAGTCATTAGCCGTGCCTGCGTTGTTTACAACACCTGTTTAGGTGTTGCAAAAATAGAAGCAATGCTTTCTGTCCTTTATCTTACCTGCTGCGGGTGAAACCAGTGAGGCTACAGCTGAGGTTTTGACTGTGTCTGGTCTGGTCAGGATGGGATGACAAATTTGCTGAAGGTGTGGGGTTACCCAAAGGGCAGTGTGAGAGCTAGCATGGCAACAATATCACGAAGCAAAGACCTGCACCAATAACAAGTAGTTCAGCAGTGCAGATAGAGCAATGTTGCATCCGATTCAACTCATTTCACTCACTTACTCATATTGTAAATACTGTAAATGTTGTTCCCTTAGGTAATCCCATGGATAAATTATCTCAGCGTCATGCCAGAATGAAGTCAATAAGCTAGGCAATTCAAGTTAATTATAATGCAGACAGTGTTGGGAACTTGATTTTTTTTTTGTTTCAAAAAGGTCAGAAGGATTATCTGTCTCCGAGTTCATCTATGCCTGCTGCCTTTTTAGATTTTGTAGCGTTTTCTTCAGAATTAGGCCACAGGATACAAAGCTTCAGTGGTTTGGGAGACAGTTTGATAATAAAGGCACCACAATTAATAATATCCTGTCACAGAAAATCCATTTGCATATCTCTAGATTCTGTTCTGTTTCATGCCTGAGTCTGTGCATTGTTCATTAGCTTATCCCTTGAAATTTTTAATGGTACATGTCAATTTATAGGCCTAATTCTTGTATCATCAACATCAAGTCGTCCATAGGAGGACAGATTTTCTTTTGAGTCTTGACACTTCTTAGTGATCAGGTTTACACCTGGTCACTTCATGTAACACAGATTTTAGCCACATTCAAATACACTTGGGGTGAAATGCCTCTCTCGTCATCCAGAATGAAATCAAATATTATGTGATGAGTAAGATAAAGTACATTTCATATACATAACCAATCACTGTTCTTCATTTTATTAAAAAAAGCACAACTTTGCACAATAGTCAGTGTTTACATGTCTATTGTGTTTAGAATAATTAGTGTGACTGTGTCAGCAACGTGTGTCGGAGAGACTCTGTGAAGAAACAAACACAGAGCAAAAGACCCAACACACTCAAACAAACTTCGACGCACTAAAGCTCAGGTCAGTTGTGTAAAACTGTTTATTGTAGTTTACCAGTTTATTTCTGGTATAGCATGTACAATTTTTTGTGGTGTTCTGGTGTAACGTGCAATTTGTAGGGCCGATATATTACTGCTATCCAATGTGTACAAACTTACATAGGTTTATATGCACACACACATCATTTTTTGGTTTGTTTTTTTTATGCTGGGCAACGATTACATTTTTATTGCGATTAATCACATGATTTACTGCAATTAATCACATTATTATATGCAAAATTTAATAATGAATTCCCAAGTAGTGTATTGTGAACTTTTATTTTTAAAGAACTGCTATATGAACAAAAGTGCAATAATATTTGGCTTGCAAACACTTAAAAAAAATAAGGAGCTTGTTCTCTTCAACACAAGGAGTGTTCCCTTTAACAGTTGCACAGCCGCAAGCATTTCTTGTAACTCTCAACTTAAACATTAATGTACTCAAATCAAATACAAAATCAAATATAAAATCAAAACTATTTGCCACTGCAGGGCATTCACATTTTATCCAGTTTGTAATAGAAAAACAAGGTACCCATAAGTAGAACAGCATGCGGAGTCTCTCTAACAGTACTGGGAAGGTTTCTGGTGTCTCGGAGGGTCAGATGCATTGACACTGCTATGTGGCTCAAATACATCTCAGACTATTTCCTGAAATGGTTTGCGGGATCAGATTTATATCTGTTTTAAACGTGTCTAGGGTGCATTTACAACTGCATTTTCTGGTGGCAGACATAATCCTGATGCTCAAGAGACATGAAGTGAGCAGGTGTAAACCTTGTCATCAGTTCCTCAGTGACTTTCTTGACACCATTGGCTCACCTGACTTGTTAGGGGCCATTAGCCATACTCCTGAAACGTTAAAAGAACAAAAAACAACATTATCAAAAATAAAATGCTAACATCTATTGACTTAATACAGTCAACTGAATTCTGTATGAGTGTGTGTGCGTGTGTATGTGAGTGAGAGAGAGAGAGAACAAGAGAGGTGACAGGGATAGAAAAAGAAAAGAAACCTGTAAAAAGATGGATGGACAGTTGTGGGGGTGTGACATGGAGGAATGAGTGTGTATACATGAGAGAGAGGGAGTGAGACAGAGAGAGGGAGGGAGAGAGAGGGAGAGTGAGGGAGAAACAGACAGAGACAGAAAGAGAGAGAGAGAAACAGAGAGAGAAAGATAGAGGGAGAAACACAGAGATAGAGATGGAGAGAGAGACAGACGAGGGAGATAGTGAATGAAAGAGAGATACAGAGAGAAAGAAAGAGAGAGAGGAACAGACAGAGAGAGAAAGAGAAAGAGAAAGAGAGCGCGAGCTACAGACCTACAGACCTAACAGTTTCCTCGGAACAACAGTAAGGACTAAGAGGCATAATTAAACAGCAGAGGGCTCCTTAACCTCCCTAGTCGGTCATTACACACATTGTTATTAGCTTTTTATTATAAGGTGGAGAGGCAGGTGGAGAAACGTCGGGACCTTCGAAAGTGTCCAGCCACGAATCCCACGGATTCTCTCCACGGGTCTGGAGGGCTGTTTGGATGAACCCACGCTCCAGTGAAGGACTGCTCTTCCTCTAGAGCAGAGGGAGCTGGAGCGCAACTAAACTCCCCTCACTTTTGGTGGGAGTTCCCACCGCGAGAAGGAACAGCAAAGTCTTCAGCATCGTCAGGTCCCTGCAGAGTGTTTGTGCATGTGAGGGAAGGAGAGAGAGGAGGGCATGGAGACGAAGATGCCCGTCGCCTCGTTGTGTCTCTCTGTCTGCAAATTATGGTCGGAGCCCCGAGCGTGAGAGAGGAGGGCGCGCGAGATGGAGCGAGGCGCGAGGAAAGGTAAGAGGAAGGACAAGAAGAGCAAGCAAGTGTCCGGGAGGGCTCTGTTCCGCAAGAAGTCGCTGAAATCCGTGGGAAGTTTCGTGGGGAGGGTGTTCAGGAGTCTGGGGGCTTGGGCTCACGGCGGAGAGCCTCCAGCCGACCCTCTGGGTGACGCCGAGGAGGACGACGAGGGGGGCTTCCGAGACGGGGGCGCGACGGCCTGCGGGAGCTCGAAAGAAGACGGCCGCGGAGGAGTGAGGAGCTGCTCTCTGCAGCCCAGGCACCCTCCGGCCGTGAAGGAGAAGGAGAGGCTGCAGCTGGCGTGCGGAGAAAAGACACCAGGGGTTCTGGGCTTGAAGAACCACGGGAACACCTGCTTCATGAACGCAGTGGTCCAGTGTCTGAGTAACACAGACTTGCTCGCCGAGTACCTGGGTTTGGAGCGCTACAAGTCGGACTTGACGGAGAACAGAGGGAACGGAGTGAAGGAGGAGGACTGTCAGCACGGAGCCCGGGCAGGAGAGGTCACCCAGCAGCTGGCAGCTCTAGTGAGGGCGCTGTGGACCCTGGACTACACGCCTCAACTCTCAGTAGAGTTTAAGGTGACCTGAGCTCGCACCATTCAGTCCTTCTTTATTGAAAGCCCGAGGTTTAGCCGAGGTGCTTAAACTACACTGAAGTGAAAGTGTTGTTATTACAACCAGAAAGAAATCTAAATCAGAAAATGTTGATCCCAGAGGAAATCTCAGTGGTTGCCAGATCTTTTATGGTCATGTAGTCCATGCATACCAACAGCCTTAACTATTTCAGCAAGCAGTGTCATCTTTTGTGTAATCTCACTTCAGGATAACATATTCAAATATTCCAAATATTCAAATAATGTGTGGACTGATTGAGCTGTCTACCTCATGTTTATCATGACACTATGACAAAAGAGATACCTTAAAGTTTAGTTTCCTGTTGTTGGTTTGTGAAGCCCTTATATTTTATAGAACATGCAGTGGTGGTCCATTGGTTAGACACATAATGAGGAGAACAAGATAAACTATAATATAAAGTCAAATTTAAACTCCAGAAGTAACACTATGCTGTGTGTGTATAAAATGCTGTGGTAGTAGAGAAGTGGAAATAAACTACAGATAAATAAGTAGCCTTTATTTTGAAATGTTTCCACCAGAGCCCAGAGCTCAGAGACGCTGAGAGTTGCATACACCACACTGTAGTAAAAGTGTTCTTATCAGAATCAGAAAATGTTATTGATCACAGAGGAAGTTGTTTATGCTACCACAGCGCAGACACAAAGATGAGAACAATATAAAATATACTATCAAGTCACAATAAAGGTCTCCAGAGGTTGCGCTATGCTATGTATGTAAAAGGCTTTTGGTCAGTAGAGAGGAGGATATAAATATTCTAAATAAATTAAATAAGTAGTCCCTATTTTGAATGATGTAGTACTTATTTTGAAATGATTTAGTCCTTATTTTGAAACGTTTGACTGAGGTGCTTAGAGTCGCATAAAAGTGTTATCAGAATCAGAAAATGTTATTGATCCCAAAGGAAACTGCTCATTGCACAGACACCTGAGACAAAAAGATGAGAACAATATTTAATATAATAAAACTACAGAAGTCACACAATGCTGTGTATATAAATGCTATAGATAAATAAGATAAATAAACAAATAATATTACTACTGAAACACACCTCGAGTCAAAGTAAAATAATATCAGGTATAAAAACCCGAGTAACAGAGTTCCCTACAGAAGTGCAGGGCAACTCCTTCTTTTAGGCATTTTCTTTGTTTTTTGGAGGTCTAAGCTGAAATGCGAATCCTTGAAAATGAGGTGTGAAAAGCAGCAAAGCTATCCAAGTGCTGAACCAACAGAACAGAATGAAGTTAAACCCAGAGACAAAAAGACATTAGGAATTCAGTGTGAATGTAGATTCTGTGTTTGTAAATCATGTGAAGACATTCACTGAAGTTACAAAACTTAAGTACATGGATTTGAGTGATCAGTGTCTTATTACTACTTGCCTGTGGTGTTTGGTGTCTGCTTTCAAAAACTCATTAGAGGCATTATACCCATTATACAGCGCTCAGATTTGTTCGTTTAATCCTTCAATGAAGTCCTGATTGAAGACTACCAAACAGAAGTTAAGTCTGTGGACCTCACAATGTGTCCTATTGTGTGCACATTTCATCTGCCATTTAAGTAAATACACCTGTGTGTAAAGTGATAGACTATTACTTTCACCGGGTCAGGTCAGAAATAAGAATGTCACAAGTCTTTTCAGGTTTTCATAAAATGAAAGTCAAGTTATGCACCTTTCTACACCAGATCCGTTCCTCAGGAATAACACCAACATAGTGTATATTTTTCTTTGATAATATTCCTTTGTACCTGAAAGCTAGATAGATGGGCAAATACAGCCTGTCTGTATGTCTTGACCTCAGCGCTGTAGAGCCCAAGTAATGTGTGCTTGTCTGCTGAAGTGGAAGTTTGGATTATCCGCTTTGTCAGTGTATCAGTTTATAACACCTTCTCAGTTTGCTGATTAACACAGAGTGCCTTCAGAGGTCTTTTTGATTGGCTGCTGTTAGTGTGTTGTGCCATAGACTCCAGGAGTTTACCAGGTGTGTGTGTGTGTGTGTGTGTGTGTGTGTGTGTGTGTGTGTGTGTGTGTATGCACTAAGCTGCGATCTTTTATGGTCATGTAGTCCACGCATACCAAAAGCCCTGACTATTATGGCATGCAGTGTAAACTCTAGTATAGTGTCGCTTCAGGGCAACATTTGGATAACATACCTTTGAAATATTCAAATAATGTGGGGACTGACTGGCCAGTTTACCTCAACTTTATCATGACAATATGACAGTAGAGACTGCTGAGTCACTGTCTTGGGGTGTTGGTGGCCTAGTCGGTAGGATACTTGCCTCTGGACCAAGAGGTCATGGGTTTGAATCCTATCTTCAGTTGCTCCAGGGAGACTATTCCCTGTAGTTAGGGAATGGAAGTCACTTTGGATAAAAGCGTCTGCTAAATGCCATGTAAATGTAAATATGTAATAGAATGTGCTAGTGGTTAGGGAGCTGTCCCTGTGATTGGAAGGTCATGGGTTTGAATCCCAGGACTGTAATTGGCACCACTGAGGTACACTTGTTGCTGGCTGTCATCTGCTTCACTTGGTGAATGGGTTAAATGCAGAGAACAGTTTTTCAGGCAGCTGGTGGTCAGGGAGTTGCCTCTGTGATTGGGAGGTCATAGGTTCAAATCCCAGGACTGCCAATGGCACCACTGAGGTACCCATGAGCAAGGTACCGTCCTCACACACTGCTCCCTGGCCACCCTTCTCGGCTGCCCAAAGCATCACTCGCGTGAATGGCTTAAATGCAGAGGACTCAAGTAATTTCTTCCGAGATCAGTATAGTATGTAAAATAAATACAATAAAAATTGTCATTGTCAGTTGCTGTTTACAAGGACACGTTGCCCTAAGATTACAGGTACTTTCCTCTGCGTAACCTAATACAGGAACTGATCCAATGTGCAATTACAGAAGTTCCATGATTAAGTACAAACTGAGTCTATGAGTCGGGCAGTGATTAATTCAACCTGCCGGTGGAAGCAGAAGCCTCAGTTTTGTACTTCAGTTATAAGATAAAAATAGCATAAGCTCGGGATCATCTCTAAGCATTGGTACTTCCACAGGTTCACGTCCCTTTGGACTCCTCCACAATAGGCCACTCCACAGAGGGAACAAATCTCATCTGCTTCTTAAGCTTTGTAGCAGGCTGAGGCATATATCTCAAGGTAGGAGGGACAGAACTGAGGAAGATACAGTGTGGGAGAAATCCACAGTGGATTACTCCACTGGAAATATTAAGGAGAGGAGGCCTGAGCCTGAGGGCGAACCCAACTCTCAAGAAACAAAAGCCCAATTCTGCATGCTGACTCGTGCTTTTTCACTCTTAGCACATATGTGCCTTTACCAAAGTGTCACCCGCCAGAGACCTTGTTGTCTTGCATTCTGCTACATGCAGTAGAGTTCAGTGCAAAAAGGGCTTACCTCCACGGGTCCCAGTTAATGCAGACCACTGGGAAAGGTGGACGACATGTTAACATTACTAAGGAAAGATCATTACTAAGGATAATCTTTTCTGAGCATATTGTGGATATCTTCATGTGCAGTGTGACACTTATTGTTCTTGTGATAAATTATGTAACGTTGCATCACAATATGCTTTAAGGCTACATCTAACAACTATATAATTTTTAATAATAATTTTATTAAAAAACTAAATGTTATTTCAAATTTACAGTATTACCACAAATAAAAGACCTATATATATGCATTGCAACTTGTGCAAAAGATATATGTTTTATGTTACAAAGACCGGAGCTGTTGAAAATAAGAGGAAATTAGAAATATTAACAAAGAAAAACGTAAAACACAACTAGGTATTAAAATACCTTGCAGCATCAAATAACAACAGGCCACAGACTATGGAAGCAGATTCTTCACAGTGGAACTGCCTATTGTCAGATGTATCATAACTGACCAAGTATCACTGCTTCTGTTTAATAAGATACACAATGCTACATAAAAATAACTTTACTTTAGGGCTGGACGATGTATCAAATATGCTCAATGCATTGTGGCTCTTTCTACGTTTGATGTAGTAAGTAACTACTTGAGTACCAATTATCATATAGTTTTTTTAATGACAAGTCTTGTTTTGATGTTTCGTTTCGTTTCGTTCACTACAATGGCTCTCCACCTCTAAACGAGAAAAAAAATATTAATATTAAAATTACTGGCAAATTAAAATTAAAATTGTGAAAAGTACTTTAGTGTAAAGGATCCATTTGTCATACATGGACACACCACAGCACACAGTGTGAACAGTGCAAGATTCTTCCTCTGTTTTCAACCTATTCACCAAGTGAAGCAGCGGGCAGCCAGGAACACAGCACCCAGGGAGTAGTGTGTGGGGACGGTATCTTACTCAATGGGTACCTCAGTGGTGCCACTGGTAGTTCTGGGATTCAAACCCACAACCTTCTGATCACACGGGAAACTCCCTAACCACTAGGTCACCAGCTGGTTTCAAAATATTGATATATGCATTGTATATCGCAATATGGCCTAAAAATATTATAATACTATTTATATGCCATATTACCCAGGACTTCTCTTCTTATGCTTTTTATACCACTTTAAAAAAAGATTTGCCACTACAGTTTTCCTCTTATATTTTGTATTAATATTTACCAGACCATACAAAAAAGGAATTTTCATGATACGCCATGCATGTGGCCAAGTTCAGAATCAGAAATTGGCCAATTTGTCACATTGATTTTTGCAGATTTTAAGAAATTAATAACTCAAGCTTGGTAAGCGAGCTCACTCTATATTTGAATAACCACACATACAAAATTCTAAGTGTACTTTCCTTGTTATGCTAAATAGCCAGTCATCTCTTTTTTTCAGTGAAGTGCTTTATTTGATTTATGTTTTTAATAGTCAGTTGATTTTTATTTAAGACTTTTACATGGCAGTTTTGTCCATTAGAGAGCAAACGATATATTATTCATATTGCAATGTTGGCTATTAGACAATGCTGAAAATATGCAAATGTGGTTCATGTGCTTCTGTGTCTCACACATAGTGAGTTTCAGGTTTAAAAAGGCTATAACAATTGCCTATTGATCAGTCTGGGTATAAAAAATCACCCAAATCAGCCATAAAAATGCACGATCATTTCTGCACCCCTACTCCTGACACATATTGTGTATCATGAAAATGTATTCAAATATTATGATATTATGATGATATTTTCCCCGACCACTAACTCAGATAATGCCATATAAACCCACTTAATCTGTCAGAGTCTAAAATAAAAGTGTTTGTCTAGAAACAAAATGTGTGCAGGCTCACTCCTTATTAGGTCATCAGCTGATTCACTTTTGCCTCAGAGAATGTGGTCGTCTCCTTAATCTCTTAGGAAGAATTGCTATCTCTGTAACATCCATTTACAGTTAGTGCTTTCTCATCTGAAGAGAATTTACATCATTTTAATGTAATACAACTCATAATATAAGCCCAACAAATGCCCAGGGTCTCGACTGGAGAGGTCTGTTACAGCACATATGCTTGAGTACGCAGTTACAACACATATGCTTGAGTACGCAGACTCTGGTACGTCTGATTGGCTTAATGAAGGCCTTGCAATAGGTAAAGAGAGTCATCTATAAACAGTTAAATTGCCCTATAATTTAAACCTCCTGCTGCGTAAAGTGTTTGGCAAAGCCAGCGTATTGTAACTATCAATCATGCAACATGTCCCGTCATGACAGAGGTAAGAGAAACAAATAGAACAGCAGGAATTGCAATCTTCATGTGTGCCATAGTGATATCAGAAAGTGTTAGAAAGGTTGGTCATTTTTTAAATAAACAGGTTCAAAATTATATAACGAGAGCATTATAAAGTATTATGAAAGAGGCTTCAGCTGCTGGTGGTAGTAAAACAACAAATAGCGTATAAGCAAAGGTTTCGAAAGGAATGGCCACATATAACTTTATAATATAAGTGATCCAAGTTAGATATTAATATGGGTTATGGCATTTGCACTGCTTTAATACACGTCCATTGAAAAGTTGAATTAGGTTTGTTCAGTTTGGGTATAGAAAAAAGAAGGTAAATGCTGTAAAAATGTAAGCTTGAACCTCCGCTCAACTGCAGGTCTAGTGTTTTGCCCTTGTTTCCCAGCAAAATTCTTGGCATAGTTTTTGTGAGATAAGAGTGTTTGGGAGTTTCTTGTGAGCAGAAACTCAAACAAAGTAACTGTTTAATGGGGTAGGTGGCCTGTTTGTATGTGAAACAGGAACTTTCATGGCATTTCATAGGTCATAGATTTTGGTTGAGTAGATAGAGTGCACCAACACTGATGGAATATTATAAAAGAGGATGGTTGTCATTATATACTTTGAAGATTGGATACTGCCAAACAGTATGTGAGCAATCAATTAAAAAAAAACAGTGGCAGGCCACATAAGCAGTGGCTGAGGACTTTTACTGATATGGAGGAATGATTAACTTTAATGAATTGAGAAAATGGAGGAAGATGACAAAGCTTTAAAAATGTAAAATAATCATTTCGAGGGAACAGCGGTACCTTGGAGTTACCAGAACCTGACTGTTGTTTCTGTGGGAGTGTGGGAGTGGGCCTTAGATCATGGAGGTGTCAAGATGCTGTTAATTTAGACTTTCTTCAAGGCCATTTTAAACAAAAGTTGGCTTTTATGTTTATGCTTCACAGTCACTCACTTAATAAAAGCAAAGGGAAAGTGCCAGCCGGACCCTCTCGGTAAAAGATAACAGAAAAATTTGGCAAAAAACATCACCTTAATGTACTATGGTTTAAGGAGAG
Source organism: Hydrocynus forskahlii (assembly GCA_037974365.1). NCBI lineage: Eukaryota > Metazoa > Chordata > Actinopteri > Characiformes > Alestidae > Hydrocynus > Hydrocynus forskahlii. The sequence continues at coordinate 14,007,031 of JBBPCX010000028.1, forward strand.
CATGACATCTTTCCACACAGTCTGGAACTTACACTATATGGTCAAAAGGATTGAGATGCCTGTACATTGACTTTAATGACATTGCATTCAAATACAGAGACTTTAATATGGAGTTGGTCCCCCTTTGCAGCTATAACAGCTTTCACTCTTCTTGGAAGACTTTCCACAAGATTATGGAGTGTTTATTGTGTCCATTCATTCTGTAGAGCATTATGAGGCAGCATCAGGCACTGATGCTGGATGAGAAGGTCTGGCTCACAATCTCCATTCCAGTTCATCCCAAAGGTGTTGGATGGGGTTGAGGTCAGGGCTCTGTGAGGGCCAGTCAAGTTCTACCATACCAAACTCATCCAACCATATCTTTATGGAGCTCGCTTTGTACACTGGAACACAGTCATGCTGGAAATGAAAAGGGCCTTCTCCAAACTGTGTCCACAAAGTTGGAAGCATGGGGTTGTCCAAACTGTCTTGGTATGCTGAAGCATTAAGATTGCCCTTCAATGGAAGCAAGGGACCTTGTACAAACCCTGAAAACTGGTGTGTCCCAATACTTTTGTCCATATAAGGTGTTAGTAACTTTTACATAGTTTACTGGACTTTTTAATATAAAATCTTTACACTCACATCTGCTTTACCAAACTGATTATTTAAAGGACCATCCAGATTCTTTAGGAAAGAAGACAAAGTAGTTATTCCATGGTATCACTCCAGTGAATCCTTTAGTCATCTGTGTGAAGATGACTTCAGAGTGCTGGATTGTTGTTTGACTGAGGTGAGCATTACGCACAGAGATAATGATCAGCCTTGTGTAGCGTGCAAGCCTCTGGAAACAACAACAATCTCCAAGTGACTGATTAAATGTTACACTGACTGACCACATCTTTAGCAGAGTCCCTTCAAAGCTATAATTTCATACTGTGAGCTCAGTAATATGATACTGTGGACAGCAAATAGCAGTTTTTATGAAAACAGCCTTGCATAAGTTAAGACTTCATTGTTCTCCTTCTTATTAAGACTATTTTAGGCAACGGCCTATGGGAATTTGTTACAGCACACGTGAATAAAAGAACCCTTTCTCCCCTTCTTTACTTCCAGCTAAGACATCTAGTGTACTCACAAGATCTGTCTAATTATACTTCACCTCAGAGATAAAGCTGTGGTACTGTAGTCTCCTGATACTGTACCACTGTACCTTCAGTAAGTACCAAGTAGTTCTTCGGATTCCACTGTGCAAACACCCATGAGTACAAATCTTAAATGTGTTAAATTGTGTTTGCTCTGGCATTTGTGTGGCGGCTGATTTACTTTGTGCTCGGTGTCAGCTTGTGGGCTGTGAGATTGGCTCAGTGAAAAATAGAGTTACATGAGGAGAGAGAGAGTGTTGTCAAAATGGCATAGAATGCAGTGACGAAGTTTTGTTCATTTTTATAGCTCACAGTATGTCATTCTGCCTCTTAAACCATACTGACAAGTTTCTTCCACTTTTATGAAGATCTGAAAGTAGTTTGAGGAGGTTGCGAGAAGTTTTGGTGATGTATTTTTATGGAAATTATGTTGGTCATTTAGGTGAAGACTAAGCTTTTGTGTTTGTTAGCAACGTTAACCTTGCAGCTGCGGTTCGGACCCAAAAAAAGCAGCATTTGGACAATAAAAAATTTTTGAATAATGAGCTACATCTGGGGTATGAGGACAAATGTGTACATTTTGAATAATTTATTTAATTTTCATTCTAATGTTCAATGTTATCACTACATTATTGCTGTGGTCTGACAAACTGACATAGTAGCATAAACAGCAATGCATTTAAACTGCAGGACAACAGGGCTGTGCAAAACCTGCATTTATTAAAACCTTTTTAATAAATAAAAAGATTTATAAAACATTTAATAAACATTTATTAAAAAAATCATAAATGCAAAACCTGCATTCATTAATACTGTATTTCTAGATTGTTTGTATAGTCTACTTTTTTTACTCTACATTTGGTATAGTGTTTATTTTATTGTTTTCCATTTTTGCTGCCCTTTGTTTCTTTCCACTTTCTGCCGTGACAATGCAAAATTCCCACTTGTGGAACTCATAAAGGTTTATCTTATCTTATTCACAGTCAAATATGTATCAGTGTATCAGAAATCTCATTACCAACTCTGAAATTATGGGCTAGGACTTCTTTCACGTCTGCTACACAGAATAACTTGCAAGGCCGTGTCACACACCATTGATCACAAATACCCACATCATTAGTTTTGGGGGAAAAGGATAATTACAAGGGATGGAAAACTGAACTTATCTGTATAATACTATAGACATGTCTTCTGTATGAAGGTGTGCAGAACACAAAAGCCTATTCAGTGTTAAAGCTCCATGACTGTGTTAGAGCTGTGTTTCTGACTGTACCCAATGTACTGAAATATTCATGCTTGTTTTTCAGCCAATGAGTCTTATAATCAGCCCTTTTTCCTTGAGAAGTGAATCAGCAGGCCCTGTCATATCTTAATAATTAGTGATCTCTTTGTGGATGCAGTGTTCACCTTGAGCGAAGTTCACTTGAGTAACTCCTTTGAAGATGAAATACCAGGGGCGGTTACATCCTATGGAGCATATCATTGCAAAGACAAGCTTACCTACTTTTGATGCACACTCTCAAACACACACACACACATTTTTGTCCACTGCTTCTCTGCACGACAGATATTTAGGATTATTAAGTTATCTCAGCCGCCAGTTCTTTTTTAATAATCTGTCATTTCCTTCCAGCTGTAAGCTGAAGTTCATGTGGTTAATACGAGCATAATTATTCTTTGTGTCAGTCAGTATTAAAATGGAGATTTATACAATACTATCTCCAGTCTCCAACTGCCTTGTAATTGCTCATTCTAGCAGGCTGGTTTTTGATGGCTGTGTACACCTGGTAATATCTGGGAAATCTGACAGTCTGTGGACAACTGGAAATCTTTGTTGGTTGCAAGATCAAGGCACTTATTTATTGTTTTCTGCTAAAGTTCACTTGTGGTGTTGGTGTGGCTTATGTAACAAAACAGTCAGAACATTATTTTTGCATAATCTTTTTTTATTATTTTTTATCCCTTGGAAGTAATCTCTTAACTACCCAGGCATATTCTAAGTTATTATTCTTATTCATCCAAAGGCTCAGTAATTACATGGAAAACAATCAGAGTTATTCTTAAGTCAATAATGAATAATGTAGTGTGTAAAAAATAATGTAGTGCTGTGCTTTGAAAATGCTTTTGTGTTACTGTGTCTGTACTGTGATCTTGCAAAATGCAGTCAGTCTGAAAACACACCTTATACTCTGTGTGTAAGCATGGAGCTTCAGATTGGATTATTTTTAAGTTTCCTTAAATGGTCTACACTGTAAAAATGTTTAAAATGTTGGGTGAACTGAATGTCTAATGGGACGTTAGCCTGTATGGACTGTGCAGGGAATAGTATGGTTTGAAACTTAAATAATGTTTACATTCCACTGTTGTGGAATGTTAGATTAAGAGCTGCCAATTAGAAAAGAGATATTTGCAGTAACAAAAAAGGCTGTTTTAAACTGAGGTTTAAAATGGTCATGCAACAATTAATGATGATTGTAAATTATATTTGTGAGACATAAACCCATACAAACATCATGGAAAAAATGTGAAAAAAGGAAAAATGGAATATGAGCCCTTTAAAAAACACATTGGCCAATCAGTGTCTTTAACAAAGACTGGCAAAAAGAATTTGACTTTTGCTGGATTACATGAAGACCTCGAATAATCACAACTCACAACAGACACCTGGAGCTGGATTGGTCACCTTGTTAAAAATACTGTACTTGGTTAGAGGCTCATTTGCAGCTTTCTGTAATATCTGTTTTGCAGAGACTGATACAGTGATAACAACTGATAGACATTATACTGTGCAGCCATAGTATTTTAATATCATATTGTTGAAAATTTGCCCTGTAACACAACTGATATTACAGTCCTTTCTCTACATCACTATACCTTGTTCAACTAGGGTGACTCCATTTGGATTGGCTCACCCTGGATCCACCCTGTCTCCACCCTTTCTGATCACTCTAACCTTCTGCTAATTTCAGGACTCATTACCAGCTATAGAAATGTACCTTCTCATGGCTTTGCTAATGGCAAAGTCTCCATCTTTCACATTTGAGTTCAGTTATGTGTGCTTTGATTGGTTGTTCCTCTCTGCATTTATGTACTGGATTGCCCTCAATTTAGCTACTTTGTGCACACAGCCTTCCTCTCAGCCCTTTACGTTGCTTCTTCATGTATCAAATAAAAAAATGCTCAATTCTGTATATATAATGTAAAATGAGCTATTTGTGAGTTTCATTTTGTCCGATTTGTTCTTGATCTTGACTTAAGATAAGATAGGATAAGATAAGAAAGAACAAGAAGAATAGTCTCAGCTGCTACAAAGTCTTGGTGTTGGCTCAGGGTCAATTTGTCCCAGTCTTGGACAAGTATTTCTGTTCTGAGGACACACACCACATATTATATCAAGTCCTTTTATTTCCCAAAGTCAAGAAATTAGTCTTTTCATGCTTTATGTTCTTTAAGATAGTCAGAGTGTAATTTGTGGATGGGATTATTTACACAATAATTGTAACAGGCATCAATAAATGTACAAATTATAAATCAGAACCCTTGAACCCTTCACTGTGTTGAAAGTATATTTAGTCCTTATTTTGAAGATTACAAACTACTCCTGCTTGCTGTGACATGCTATAAGCAGTTTTCTCTGGGATCAGTAAAGTTTTCTGATTCTGATTCTAATGCTAAGTCTCTAGAACTGATCCATGTCTATAATTCCATATCGCAGTGAGGGCAAGAGAAGACGGAAAAGCAAAACTGGTCTGAGGCGATGTTTCAGAGGCTGTCTCCAGAGATACGCTTGATAAGAGTGTTTAGGGACACAGGCATGTGAGAAATAGTCTGGTACTTCTGTTATGTGACAGTGATTGCACACTTCCTTTGCTAACAAAGCCATGATCAGCAGTGAATAAATATCATTCAACTATGCAGCAGAATGCAATTTACATCCTCCAGCTGGTCCCTCTTGCATCCCAGCTCCTAACAAGCTGTCAGTTGCTGTATCAGATTGCTGGCTGCTATTTTTGAATGCCACTTTTATTCTAGATTCAACGGACAGCACAAAGACTAAATGGATGCGTGAGGAAAATGTTTTATTAAGGAAACTGTACTTTGCTAACCACTGTTATTAAATAGTGCTTGTTATTTTTGTTATTATTTGTCATACGCACTGAGGTTAAAAAAATAACATTGTGATTACTAGAATCACCCTTATTTTGTCTTCCCAATTCCAGGTGATTGTGTCCAAGTATGGCACGCAGTTCCGAGGGAATTCCCAGCATGACGCTCTGGAATTCCTGCTGTGGCTGCTGGACCGCATCCATGAAGACGTCAACTCATTTTCCCCGTCTTCCTGCAGAAACAACAGGAACAAATCCTGTGGGAAGGTGAGAAAAACGGGTTGCCAGTTTCTCAAAATTTGAAGTTTTCTTATCCTTTGTGTGGTTCATTAAAGGGTTTTCACTCGAGAGATCTTTGCCGTGAATTAGAGCATACAGCTAAATCAGCATACACTATGTTAACTGTCTCAAATAATCTGCTTGTTATTTTTGACAGTTGATATAATAATAGATAATAATAACAAAAAGCTGACAAAAACCAGACAATTAAAACAGACTCAGCAGAATGGAACAGCCTTTCAAGGAATGAAATGCTTAATTAAAAAAAGATAAACTTGTAAAGCTTCAAAAACTCTCCATTACAATATTTATATATAAAAATACTATGTGGCATCCATCCAGCTCTGTTTGTTTCTGTAAAAGAGAACATTAAAGAGAATCCATTTTAAATATGCGTTATCATTTTGGGTATTAAGCTATAGAAATTGATTGCTACCCATTATAATAATAATCTCCCCACTGATTTGTCGGAGAAAGCAACCATTTCTATTTTTTAAATACCTTCCCTTAAACTTCTGCCATTCAGCCAAGCTTAAGCAGTTTGCAGCAGCCTGGGTGCCTGAATGTGGGCTTCCTCTCCTCTCTGAAGGTCCTCTGCCTCTGTGTACCCTTTGTCAGGACTCTTAAACAATGTGAGGACTGAAAACAAAAACTATAAATGAATGGTATTTTGCAAGGAACAAAGATTTATCTGAAGACATTATCTAATCATCTAAGACATGATCTAAACTGTAACTGGAATAGAAATGTTCATTTAAGATTTTCCATCATATGGAGCTTATCTTCAAAGCTTCAGCTGGTTTTTGATCAACATTACATTTTCTGTGACTTCCTTCTGTATATCATGTTACAGGATTTATATGACATGCATATGGTATTGCTGTGCGTAGGCTATAGATTCTTTTGGCAATCATGACCTATAATCAGACAAGAGCTCTGGATAAGCCTTTCCATATACCATCACATGGTTTTGTTTGAATTTTGTGTCAGAATGCAGAAAGCTGTTTCTCGCTTTTTAAATGGAGAATTTGCAAACAGTTGAAAAATTGTAATATTGAATTTGGACATATTTGTATCTTAACCCTCTGCAAATTATTATGTGCTACCAAAGGTGTCACAAAGCATTTTGTAGTCATATTGGACTTAAAAAATGTCATGGCCTACATGTCAGAGAGTAAAATTTCTGTTGTTTATGAAATTGAATGTCATTGCATTGCTAGAGCACCAAAATCTTTCATTACTTTAGGTCTGTATACAGCTGATGTAAAAGGAACAGAATTAACCACTTCGTTTTGTTCTGTCTGGTTTAAGAACATTCTGTTGGGATTGCAATGACTGTTTTTGCACTATGTAACAGCCCATAAGCATTAGCATTGAGCTCAGAGCAGCCAGGGAACTCTGGCTCCACACTTTCAAGAAACACTGTTTGTTGTGTTAATTTGTTAGGAGCTTTGTTTCTTATGTGTCTAGTCATAAAAAACCTAATTGTTCTTCTGTGTGCAGTTCATACAGAATGTGTCTAGTCTGCTGCTTATCACTAGACAGATAGTGGTTAGGGTGTTGCCCCTGTGATCAGAAGGTCATGATTTCTAATACCAGGACTGCTAGTGGCACCACTGAGGTCCCCTTGAACAAGGTACTGTCCCCACACCTTGTGCCCTGGGTGCCCCCCGTTGCTGGCTGTCCTCTACTTCACTTGGTGAATGGGTTAAATGCAGAGAAAGAATTTCACATTGTTCACACTGTGTGCCGTGGTGTGTTCACGTGTGACAATAAGGGCCACTTTACTTAACATTTTTAGATATACATACTGATATATGTGTGTGCGTGTGGGTTTTTTTCTGAGTGAGAGAAAAGAGAGAAAGAAAGACTGGCTAAGCTTTCTCTCTCTGCAGCTTTAGGCCATACCAGTGGCTATAGATCAGCTGCATTACCCGCTGGGTTGTACTTTTATACTTTCTGCTGTGTTCACACTCATTTTGGAGAACTTGATCTATTATTAAAAGAATGGTTTTGTTTTTTGCTTCACCCTTACTCGCATAGGACTGTCTGGGCTTCACTCAGAAGGGCTTAATGATGAAATGTAGTTACTCACTTATGAAGCTGATGAAGGGCAGGGGGTTCAGACATAGGCCAAATTGTTTGTTTTGCTATAAATATCATATTTATATCTATAAATATCATATTTCTATGTATTACACACCATAGCAAATCCACATCACAACCACATTATGATCAACAGGATTCACCAAAAGGTATTTTTATGTAGAAAATTTGACCTTTTGACCCTTGGTTGGCTTTAAAAACATACTTTGATGAACATAAAAAACATTGAGTTTAGAATCAACTGAAGACGTGATCAAACGGGGCTGATCTTTACTGGTGGAGCAGCGGTCAGCGAGTATGTCTGTATCAGGTCACCTTCATTACAGCACAGATAGAGCTGCTACTCTCAGTCTGCCATCAAAGATGTTCAAACAACTCACACTAGGACTTATTTGCCAAAACATTGCTTACTTCCGCTGACATTTCTGAATACTGAGTAGGAGTAGGCCATTTTAAAACATTTTATAATAGAAATTCAAGTCAAAATGTATGTCCCCATCTGCAAGAGAACATTTCTAACTAAAAAGGAACCATGTTAGTATGCCTTGAGATCCAGAGATAGCCTTTCCTTTTTATAAAATGTAGATTCTTGTATTATAATTAGACTTCATTTCTTCATTCATTCACACACACACACACACACACACACACACACACAAGTGCACGAGTTTACCTGGACAAAATATTAGTTTAGCAGCAAAATGCACATCGTTGCTACAGGGTCTGTTTCTGAGAAAGTAGCTTTTGCACTCAGGTGTGGCTGTTGATCAATTCAACTATGAAAGACTGCAAAACAGATTTTTTCTTTGTCTCACCGGACAAAACACCCCTTTGGATTGTTGTGGTGTTGTCTGGGAGTGTCTGAGAAACTGGTTTCCGCAGTGCATTTTGGAAGTCGTGGTCTTCAAAAATAAAGATCATGAAGGTCTCATTTGGAATTATTAGGTGAATTTCTCAGGCTGTGGTGGGCTGATTTGAACCATTCTTTTATGACGTGGTTTTAGAGACCCTAATATTGAGATTGTATAAGAACAGTAGGGAGTCAGCCCTTTAATATGTTGTCAACCTGTTTCCAAAACTGAATCTTTATTGTTTTTTGCCTTGAATTGATTTTAGTTCAATAGTTGTAGATACACTATATGGACAAAAGCATTGGGACGCCGAACATTACAACAACAGGGACTTTGCATTTAAATACATGGTTTTTAACATGGAGTTGGTCCCCCCTCTTGCAGCTATAACAGCTTCCACTCTTCTTTAAAGGCTTTCCACAAGATTTTGGAGTTTCTGTGGGAATTTGAGCCCATTCATTCTATAGAGCATTATGAGATCAGACACTGATGTTGGAGAGAAAGCCTGGTTCTCAATCTCCATTCCAGTTCATTCCAAAGGCGTTGGATGGGGTTGAAGTCAGGGCTCTGTGTGGGCCAGTCAAGTTCTTCCACACAAACTTATCCAACCATGCCTTTATGCAGCTTGTTTTGTGCACTGGGGCACAGTCATACTGGAATAGAAAAGGTTCTTCCCCAAACTATGTCCACAAAGTTGGAAGCATGGCATTGTCCAAAATGTCTTAGTATGCTGAATCATTAAGATTGCCCATCAATGGAAGTAAGGGGTCTAGCACAAACCCTGGAAAACAGGTGTGTCCCAGTACTTTTTCCATATAGTGTATATCTACAATCTCATACTTCATGTTCTGTAAAATATTTTGCTAATCTTGCAAACAATACATAAGCTGACAACAAATCATTCCATCATAGTTTAGCAGGTTGACTATACTGTGGAGGTTTAAAATACCTTTATAAAGTCACTCTTTATCTAATCCTGCACTTTGTTTTTATAATGTATGATTAAGCAGTAAACCTGGTTATCATTTAAGGTATAAAGGACAAATCGAACAACCTGCATAGCAGCTGTGTTTGTTCTAGCGTATAAACCCACACACTGTGGTGACAGTGTAATTACTTGGCCTTTCCTCTCTGCTCTGGTTTATTCATGATATATTTTTCCAGAATGTCCATAATAGACAACTAGTGGCTGGACTGTTGCTAATCTGGTTTCTGTCTACAGGGGCCTGAAACGTCCTCTTTTTTATGGAAAATGTGGATGCGTTCATATGAGAGATAGGACGAGTGCACTGCTTTTAGGCCCGAGAGTTTATTGTGGGTGGCATGACAGGTGTCCAGTTCAGAAAGGACATCATGAAGTCTTTTAGTCCAGTGATTCTAAATACCCCCACAAGTCCACCTGACCATTGACACAAAGTTGGGTGATACCAGACATCATTGCACTTCGAGTGCTTTTGTAGTCAACTCATTTCCATGAATATATGTGTTGAACTCTTTACAGAGACCTGATGTTGCCCCTAAAACATGAAAAAATTTGACACTGTTGGGTCATTTTGCTTACTGCCTCAAGAAAAACCTCCAAAAATGCAGCTTTCATCAACAAGAAGAGGGTCAAATTAAGATTGGATTGTGTTATTTAGCTATAGTAATACAAAAGCCGTGGAAAAAATGCCACAAAGAGAGGAATGCAAACTTGTGTGGTGGGAGTGAAAGCCAAAACAGAATGTGTAATGTTTTTGAAATAACTGGTGTCATATCATGGGGTGGGAGCGACATTTGCATTTTTCCTTTGCAGCAGAAATCACCAAAGATAACTTCATGACAGCTAGATTAGATATGGTGCAGATAATTCTGGGGTCATAACTCATTCAGTGAAAAAAGCTATTTGCAGCGTGATTCACTAAAGACAGTATAGAATGTAATTCAGTAGTTTTAGTTGGTAGGTTAAAAGTACATGTTTTGTACTATGAAAGTGCAAAAATGAATAAATAAGAGCCAGAATACTTTGGCTAATTGTTTTGAATCAGCAGAGGTTTAAATTTCTCAAACGCTTGCATACATACAAGTGCACCCAGAGGACTTTGCTCAAGCAAGAAAATCTTTTGTGACAGTTGTCTCTAATGTGTAGCCAGCCCCGTGTGGAGCGAGCCGTGCATGGAAGTGTGTGTAGACACCAGTGTTTCCATGCATCTCATTTTTATCAGCATGAAAACATGTGGGCTGATAGGGCAGTGCTTGGTACTGCAGGAATAATCCCAGCACTCCCACAGCACTGTACCTTCTAATGGGATTTGCTCATGCGGGAGGATCCCTACCGCTCAGCTTTCGTCCTCCATGTCTTCCGCTCTTTCTTTCTTTTATTCAGCCCTGTTCATGCTTCCCTGCCAATACAAAGACGTTTCCTTAGAACCTGACCCCCCTTGGAGTGGAACATGTGACAGTCAAGTGAAAGAGGAGAAAAATGGGCTCTTTGGACTGAGGAAAATCTCTGAAGGCTCTTCCTCAGCGTTTTACACAGCTGTGCTGAAATACTGTTTCAACGTAGAAGTTAACTAGCTGCAAGACCATGGTCTGTTTTTTTTTCTAGGCTTTGTTAGGTTTGGTTTTGGGATTCATGCTAAAGATAAAAGGTTTGGGCAAACTTATGTAATTGTCCTAAACAATTGTTCTCACCTGTAGTCCTGGGGTCCCATTTTCCTCCACTACAATAAGTAGTCCTTGCCCATCATACCCGATTCAACTAATGAAGGACTTGATCAGTACCCGTTGAGCAAGATCAAGTGTATTAAATCAGGGAATACTAGCAGGGTAAGGGGTCCCCAGGACTGGAAATGCTGCTGTACAGCAGTAGCATAAATTGACTGTACGTTTTAGTTGAGAGTTGGAGTTGAAGTATCACAAAGAAAACTGTAGAAGGCTGTAGCAACATTCCAGTTTTTTACTACACATTGTGATTTTTTTTTTTTGCAAAAACTACTGCAATTGAAAAATAATTGAAAATGATTGAAATATCAAAAATACATGAAAATTGAAATATCAAAAATGGAACTAATTATCTTTCCAGATAATTAAGAGGAATTAAGACAAAAATGTAATATTCCTGTGAGGGCTACACAAAGCAAACAAATAGCCATATTGTAGCTATACTGCTATTATATTCTACTTTACTGAAACTGTATTACTGAACCCATGATGTTACAGTTATGGATTGGCCTCCTTTATTTTTTTAACAAAATTGTTATGATTGGATGATGTCCAGAATATTATAAAAAATAAGTTGTGACTGGTCAAGATGCTCATAGGGCTTGTTTGCATAATAGACACTTCTGAAAATTCAGGATTGCAAAAGCTGATGTCTTGACAATAATTAAGGTAATATAGTGTCATATACTGTCTAACAGCCCTATGTGGTTGAAAACTTGAAAAGTATTTAAGTTGCATGGGAGCCTGCACTGATTTTGTGGTGTGAGTAGAGGGGGCTGGTTTGAGCTGATAATGCTGTTGTTTTTTCTCTGTCTGCTGCTCTGCCACCTAGCCGGAGCTCTAAGCTGTACTGCCACTGTCATCCTACTTCTGAAGTCCATCCCGAGTCAGCATGAGGCAGACTTCTAAAACTCGCCTCATTCACAATTCAGCGCACGTAATAGCAAGCCGGGGGGGTACAGCCCCCAGCCTCCCCTCTGCTCTTGTTTCTGTAATTGTTTTCAGCATATATTTGGTCATTTAGCAAGGGATAGACTCCAGAAAATAGAGATACATTCCTCATCTGTGGCTCCTGAAGAGAAGCAGTTTACCAAGAAAGAACTCCACAGAGATCTGCAGCCCTGCTGTTTCACTGTGCACTTCTCTGAAGTGTACTAAGAGTTATGTGGTTCATAAATAAAAAAGCCTTGTTAATTGGATTATTCTTTTCCATTTTCCAGTCTCTCTTTATCCTTTAAATTGAATTACATTTACTTAAGTGTTTAACGCTGATCAGCCACAACATTAAAACCTCTGACAGGTGACATGAACAACTGTCAGAATCAGAATCAGAAAACTTTATTGACCCCAGAGGAAATTGCTTCATTTATTATCTCATTACAATGGGATTAACCTGTCAATGGGTGGGATATATTGGTCAGTTCTTGAAGTTGATGTGTTGCAAACTGGAACATTCATCCTGCCACGCTGCAAAACCTGTTCAAGAATGGTTTAAGGAATTTGGTAAAGAGGTACTGGCTTCACCTCAAGCTCAGCAGATCTCAGTCCATTCAGTATCCGAGGGATGTGCTAGACAAACTAGTTTCATCCATGAAGGATCCAACTCACAATGTACAGGATTTAAAGGATCTACTGCTAAAGTCTCGGTGACAGATACCACAGCACACCTACTGTCACACGCACTAGGTCACGTGACGTCATCAGGCACCGGAATTGACTCACGTAAGATATATAAACAGGAAATAGGTTTTCCTCTGCACCAGACATTGGGTTAATGTCACTCCGACTCAGCCCTCACCTCAACTCAACTCACGTGAGTACTCTACTTTTCAGAACCGTTTATATATCTGTCTGTGTGCATGTGAGAACGCGGGTTTCCTGGTGGAAATCTCTACTCTGTGTTGGAGCGTTTTCATACTAAGTCGTGTGGCTTACCAGCTCACTCGTTTGTGTCCGCGTTTGGGCTTTTCCACCACGCCACACTTGGGCTTTCACCTCGACCGTCTCTGGTGTCAGTGTGTGGCCATGGATCCCCAGAATCTGGAGGCTGTGCGCTCGTGGCCCCTACCCATAACACTCAAACAGCTGCAACGTTTTCTGGGGTTCGCCAACTTCTATCAGCGATTTATCCGGGGCTTCAGTTTGACTGCAGCACCCCTTACTGCCCTCACCAAACCATCCTGTAGAACCTTCCATCTCACCACCGAAGCTATCCAAGCCTTCAAGTCTCTGTGCCATCACTTCACCATGGCTCCCATTCTACTTCATCCTGATCCAGCCAAATCCTTCATTGTTGAGGTGGACCCCTCCGATGTGGGCGTAGGGGCTGTCCTCTCACAGCGCGGTCCAGACCAGAAGCTGCACCCCTGCGGCTTCTTCTCTAGAAAGTTCAATCCCACGCAGCAGTGATACAGAGTAGGGGACCGTGAGCTGTTGGTCATCAAGTGGGCTCTAGAGAAATGGCGTCACTGGCTCCAGGGCAGTGCTGACCCGTTCACTGTCTAGACCGACCACCAGAACCTGACAACTATTCAGCAAGCCAAACAGCTTAACCCCCAGGCAGGCACATCCTACAGCTGATACTCCACAAGGTTGCCTATTCGTCCCCACTGACTTGCATAAAGAAGTCCTCCATTTGGCCCATGACTCGGCCTTGGCTGGCCACCCGGGAACTGCTTGCACTCTCAGCCTCCTCCAAAGAGTGTTCTGGTGGTCCAGTATGGCTAAAGATGTGAGAGAATATGTCCAGGCCTGCTCGGTATGTGCCCGAGGCAAATCTACTAACGAACCCACATCTGGTGAACTTCAACCATTACCAGTTCCTCGAAGTCCTTGGTCACAAATAGCCCTGGACTTCATGACTGGTCTGCCTGACTCATCCAGGAAGAACACCATCCTCACCATAGTCGACCACTTTTCTAAAGCTGTGCACCTGGTGGCTCTGACCGAACTCCCTACAGTTAAAACCACCGCTGAACTGGTGCTCAAACACGTAGTCCAATTGCATAGGTTGCCCAAGGACATTGTCTCGGACAGAGGGCCCCAGTTCATGGCCAAGTTCCTGTGTGCCTTCTGCTGTCTGGTCAATGTCTCCACCAGCCTCTCCTCTGGGTACCATCCTCAGACCAATGGCCAGACGGAGTGGACCAACCAACAACTGGAGCGCTTCCTCTGATGCTCGTGGCTGATCGTCAGCACTCCTGGGCTCGCTACCTCATCTGGGCAGAATTATCACACAATTTCCTCACCTCATCAGCCACAGGACTCAGATTGTGTCACGGATTCCAGCCTCCAGTGTTTGAACACCAAGAACTGGAGGTTGACGTACCATCAGCCCAACAGTTGATCTGCAGGTGCCGGCTAAGGACTGGACGAGCAGTCTTGGGTTCCCAGACGGTTCATCCTGGACGACACCCTCATCCAGAACTACCGTCCCAGCCTGGTCCGTCTGGTGCCAGTCCTGGGGGGGCGTACTGTCACACACACCAGGTCATGTGACGTGTCATCAGGCACTGGAATTGACTCACGTAAGGTATATAAACAGGAAATAGGTTTTCCTCTGCACCAGACATTGGGTTAATGTCACACCGACTCAGCCCTCACCTCAATTCAACTCACGTAAGTACTCTGGTTCTCAGAACCGTTTATATATCTGTCTGTGTGTGTGTGAGAACGTTGGTTTCCTGGTGGAAATCTCTACTCTGTGTTCGAGCGTTCTCATACTAAGTCGCGTGGCTTACCAGCTCACTCGTTTGTGTCCGCGTTTGGGCTTTTCCACCACGCTACACTTGGGCTTTCATCTCGACCGTCATCTCTCATCTGCCTCCGTGACATCTTCAAAGGTTTGTTGGAGTCTTTCTCAACAGATGAGAGCTGTCTGGTGGCATGATTGGGACCTACACAATATTTGGCATGTGTTTTTAATGTTATGGCTGATCAGTGAATATGTAAATGTCATCTGTTCTGACTGGCTGTCCTGTATCGTGCCGTATTAAATAGTGTTTGGTTTTGGCGACATCACAAAAACAGTGAATTCTAAACAGTCTGTTTAGATTTAACTTAATCAAAAGTTAAGAAACTTTGGTTTTCTGTGATATGTGCCCTTTTAAAGGAGGCTGAAAAGTACGTGCTTAACATGCAAATATTCTTCCTACACACATAACCACAGAGTCCCAGGGCCACCCATTTTTGGCATTCCCTCTGGTTTGTTTACGAGGCATCACTTTGGAAACAACTAGTGAGAAGCCATCTCTCCAAGGAATGAAAGCAGGCCTTTGTGAGAAGGCAGAAGAAAGAGGAGCTTGTTTCACACATTTGGGCTGAAGGAGAGTGAGCAAGAGAGATAGTGAGAGAGGGAGAGATGGAGAGAAAGAGATGTGAGAAACTTCACTGCCACCCAGTGAAGCTTGGCTTAGCTTGAGTGATAGAAAAGTAATTCAATGTATGAAATTGAGAAGTGCAGTAATCATAGCAGGAGCTAAAAATAGTTTTAGCAGTATAGACACATTGTTTTATTCTGTCTAGGTTTCTCACAGGCTGCTCCAGTGACATTGCAATCTGTTGATAAATGACTGGTAGCATTCTGTTGTCTGCAGTATGTAAAACTGTAGTCTTAGTCCTTCTTCATGAACTACTGTAGTAATGTGATATAGCTCTACTGAAAGCTGCAGCAGATACATAATGATATTCCATCGGAAAATCCGAGTGGAGAAATCGGAAAATAGCATGCAGCTATCTCAGGATTTTGTCTGCCGATAACGGCATGCGAATGGTGAAGCCTGGACCACAGCCACATCTCAGTCAGGGCAAGAAGATTGTTTGGGTGTGAAAGAGAACTGTATGTTACATTCATTGCTCCCAATATGCTAGCCATATAAAACTGTCTGCAAGTCTTGACCCCAGGTGTTCACAGGAAGAAATAGATTTTGAACTCCCAACGGAGAGTCTGGACTCAGCCCCATCTATTACTAAAGCAGGAAATTGGACCACAGCGCCAAAAGTGTTGGTGGCAAAAGTTCAACAAAGGAACAATAAAGACAAGCTTCTGGCACAAAGCAACTAGATGTGTTGGACAAAATGTTCTCACCAGAACCAAATGCTATCAGAAATCAGTTGCAGGGTATTTTCAAACCTTTTTAAATTTAAAAACCTGTACCAAAAATCTAAACCGTAATGATGTATCACATATCAAAAACTTGTTAAGAGATTTTTTAATACATATTTGCATATATGCATATTTTTAAATAATAACTAATAACTCATTACTGGAATCAACCCTGTGCTGTATTCACAGTTTTTAACCTGGAACACCTTCCAATGTGAAAAATGCTCCATAAACCACCAAACTCCAACTCTTTAAATGTTGGACACATTAGGCAAATGTAGGTTATAAAAAGCTGCTTTTTGTCCGTACCAACTTTTCAAACCTCAGAAAATGAAGCTGGAGTGGATTGTGACGTATGTAATGTGTACTATTAAAGTCTTATGTTATTGTATTTATACCACATCACCTACACCTACTTCGAGTGTTAATGAGTGACGAATGTAAACATAGCATATAGGGATTATGGCTCATGTCGCAGTTTATAGATTAAATCCCTCTGCATGGCATGTCCTTTTAAAAACATCAAATTCAGAATCCCCTGGCATCACAGACCCCAGGTTGAGAACCATGGTGTTAGCTGGCCCCAAGAGACCATTGAATCCTCAATATATCAGGGCATGCTGTGTGACTCTAGCTTCCATATGGTCCCTCTGTGATCTCTCTGGGTGAAATGTCCTCAGAATGACTTTCTGACTTCTATGTCAGTCTAGAAAATAGAAAGAACACCTTCCCTTCACTCCTGTGTATTGTGTTGTACACTGGGGCCTATTGTACAAGCCTATTGTGCCTGTGCATTTCCTTTTCCTCGTCTTTGATTTGCTGCACCCCCTATGATGTAAATGACTTCCTGTAAGGCTGGAGCCACCCAGCTGGAGCAGAAAGAAGTAAAATCAAAAATGATTACAGTAAACATGGACACATCTGACCTTTAAAGGGCCCACACAATTCTGAAATGAAATTTCCTTTTTTTAACGTAAGAATTTGTTACTTTGCAAAAGTTTTGGTAAGTATAATTTACTCCTCATTCCATTAATTATATGACTATGCAACACTTTATGAGTACGACATTTGTGGAACAATCTAAATGTTAGTAGCAAGCATGTAATTGGATATCCGGTTGTCAACAAACACTTTGGAGTGAGAAATGACTGTGGACTGATAAAGTTCCTGCTGTCTAGTTCATGCTGTCCTGTCATTCATTAATTTAACTAGGAGCTTTTAGCATCAAACAAATTATATATCCTGTGTTTGCTGAAAAATACACCATGTACGATTATTTTGGTTACGTATTGTGTTTGGTAGGTTTGCACATTTTTGTTAAAACAGGAAATTCTTGAAAGATACAGGATCTGAGTTTAAACAAGTGTAGTTTTATACAGCTTGTTGCAAAATTGGTTTTATCTTGTGTTGTATTTCCTTGACATAAAGAAATACAAGCAGTCTCTAATTTGTGAAACCAGGTTTGGGAATCGAATAATGTAGTGTATCATTACACATTTTAGATGCTGAGGGATTTGCTTCTGTCCACAAGAACTTTTAGCCACATGAGACGAGTGGATATTAAGTAGGTTATGGGTCATAAGGCCTGACTCACACTGTTACAGTTCATCCCAAAGGTGTGTTATGGTTTTGAGGTCAATATTTATCCCTAACCAAACTTTACAGTTTCCACATTTCCACCAATCCTGGTGCTGCTTAGCTCTATGCAGGGCTTGTGTATAGCTGTTTGCCCATTCAGACCTATTAAAATCTATGAGGCTCCCAATTAAAAGTTCTTATGCTGATGTTGCTTCCAGAGGCCTTTTGAAAATCAGTGATAAGTGTCACAGACAAGGACAGACTATTTTTACACACCAGGCACTCTAGCACTCAGCAGTCCAGTTCCAGTTGAGCTTGTGTGGCCTACGATTTCACATCTGAGCTGTTGTTACTCCTAGATGTTTCCACTTCACAGTGACAGCATGTAAGGTTGACTTGGGCAGCCTTGGACAGACTTGTTAGAGATGGCTTCCTATGCTGTCAGAGAAAAGATACTGTTCTGAAACATGTTAGTCACCTAAATTACAATATGGTGTCCTCAAAGGTACAGATGAAAGGTCATATTTGCACCTTTTCATAGCTTAAGTATTTTAAATTAAACAAAATAAAAGCTTGGAATTAAGACAGAGTGTATGGAGTCAGTACAATCTGAAATATACTTGCAGTACAATATGGTACAATTGTGTTCCCTAGCTAAAGTTATAGAAGACATAACCTTGAAGGTACTACAGTGACAGCATTTGTACACCAAATGGTACAGTCTTTATCGACAGCATATGACCATGCCACATAACCTTGCTGAGTGACAAAAGGTCACTTAGTTATTCGGTACAACCCATTCTATTGCCCAGACATTCTATTACTGCATGGCTGAATGCATAATTTTGTGCCTGTTAGCAGTGAGTGTGGATGAAATTGCTGAGCCCACTAAGTGTCCACATATGCATTTACATGTTTCCACTTTTTCAGTTCTCAGCAGTTTAGCTTGCCCGTTCACAGTGCACTTAAGTTTGTGAAGGAACGTTTTAGAATAAGTCTTAAAGGCACAGTAACAAAAACAGCCTGTTTATTGTAATGGCACAGCTGGAAATATTTAAAAACAAAAAACAAAAAAAACGACAGTTTGATAAAATCAGATAACTGAGAAAAATGTAGGGTCTTCAAATAATGTTTGCAGAGTTACTTCTGCTCTTAAAATTCTGCAGTTGAATCCTCAGCTTGATATATTGGACAGCGTCTGAGGTTGGTTGCGTGTCTGTTAAGTGTGTGTGTGTATGTGTGTGTGTGTGTGTGTGAGTGTGTCTAAGTATCTCTGTGCGTTCTTACGCCGATGTGGTTGTGTGTATGACGGTGTGCTCACTCGGGCGCGCGACTGTAGTCATGGACATTTAATGTCAAACTGCCTCCTCCTCTGCTGCCTGGAGCTTTGTTCTTGAAAAGGACCTTTCTAATTTATCAGCAGTCTACAGGGGAAGAGCACACTGCAGTTGCAGACACAATTAAACTCTGGGTGTCTGGAACACGCACACCTTTAGCTGCCACCCAAGGCCACTAATACATTACAGCACCGGCTAAGGACAGCGAGGCCAATATGTAGTCTTGGAGTAACTTCATGACTTTTTTCTTTATTACACTCTCATGTGCCCCCTGTTCCTTAATGTATTTTATGTTAATGAACCAGTGGTTTCAGTACAGGAGGCTTTGGACATTGTTCTCTACTATAGATGTAGGCTTGGGCGTTATCAGTTGTTTCATACCTTCATATCTTTCTGACATTACACAGGGGAATAGTGTATATTCCCAATTTTGTTGTAAGCTCTGCTTCAATGACAATAAAGGTGTTCAATAATTTTGTGTTAGTTGGGTTTGGTTGATTATTGGGGGGTCGTTTTCATTTCAAAACTGTTCTGAAACTGTCCTTTATACTAGTCCTGTAACATTATCCCCACCTCTCTCTGTCACCATGTTTCTCAGAGTAGACTGACATCCAGTTCCATGTACTGTGCACCACAGTCACAGATTTGTACATGTCCTTGTGTACTATAATACCTTGAATGAGGTATTTCTATTTGCGTATCTCACTATGTAATGAAATACACCAAGATTACATAACTTAAAAATGATGTGTTTCAATTATAATAATATAATTTCTAATGCTTAATATTTTTGTGGCATCAGTCTTGTCTGAATCTTTTAGTCCTCTTTTCTTGGTACCTTTTCTTAGTAGCGCTGGTAGTCTCATCATGAGCATAACAGCAATACTACTATCTCTCTGCCTTTCATTAGAGCCAATTTCTTCCCATTCTGCCACAGGTGCCGCTAAGAGGCAATTGGGTTTTATGACTGAATATTATTCATTTCAACATATTCATATCCGGCACCGAGTATCAGTGGAGAGAACTGAAATAAATGCTATTCTCTGTTTCGGTTTTGAAAGGCTGCCAAGAACTCTTCTCCGTTGAGAACTGTGTGTTTCTCACTGTCTCCCTGTCCCTCCCTGACTCTCTCTCTCTCTCTCTCTCTTTCTCTCTCTCTCTCTCTCTCTCTCTCTCTCTCTTTCTCTCTCTCTCTCTCTCCCTTTTTTTGCATCAGGCCCACTGGTATCTCCATAGAAACCAGCACTGGGCAGGATTCTCTCAAATTCTCTCAGGAGAGAGAGAGAGAGAGAGAGAGAGAGAGAGAGAGATTTTAGGCCGTCATCTCACCTAAATTGGACTTGCAAGCGAACAGCTGATCCAGAGCTGTTTTCACATAATCCAAATCTGCAAGTTCATGTTTATGTAATGATTGAATACTAGCATGGATTTATGAATCAAACGGAATGTGCCATTAATGGGATCATTCCGGGCCTGTGTTTTGATACAGATGGGAAGGTGAGTCAGTAATGTGTGAGTCAGCTGCTGAGCTGCTGAATGCAGCCTGTGCCAACACTCGCTGTGTGTTCGAGTCTGGGAGGTGGTGAATGTCTTGTAAAGTGCCCTGCTATTTCAAATACCAGTGCTGCTACAGAGCGGAAGAGGAAAGAGACAGAAGAGCTGTTGTTTGGAGCCACTCTTCACTCTTGCAAGCCAATGCCTTGTATGGCCAGTAAACGGTAAATGCAGCTGACTGTGGGGGACGCCCCTCAGAAAGTCACAGTCCAGTCTGACAGTGAAGATAATATTTTTGAAACCTGAAGAAAAGTCCACATAAAAATTCATAGTTTGCATTAATTTGATCTGAAATATGAATGTTTGATCACAGCGTGACATTAATGATGTTCTAAATGCTAATGATGTTAAACACTTTGTAGTGCGAATGTTGATGGACGCTCATTTTTGGCCGCAGGTTAGCTGCGTATAGCTGTAATTAAGAGGACAGTGTGTGAAAGCTTTTCCATGAGATGCCTGTTGTGCCACTGGTAGATACATTACCAGTAAAAGAACAAAGTGTAATAACAATATAATAGCAGAAATTTGTAACTATTCTCTACTCAGTGCGTAACGATACATACCTCTTTCAGTTTGATATGGATTTACATTTTTGGTTTGGGCTCAGAAAAAGTAGATTCCATTTATAGACAAATTTTCAAAGTAACGAAGTTCTGCAAAATACTGAGTTACAGTGTCACTGAGCAATAAACAATGCCAAAATTGAAATTGCCAAAAATAAAACCTCATATAGCATGTCTCCAGTTTCCAGACTTAAAATATCAATGCCACGCTAAATCTGACATTTTGAATTAATTCTAAGTTACTGTTTCAATAGTTTTTCAATTAATTAATTATTATTGAGAGTGATTTGCAAGATGGAGAATGAGAGATCCTCAGAAGAGACAGAGGGGTTTCTGTGGTAGTTTTAAATGTCAAAAAAACTTTTTTCAGTTTTCTAGTACTGATTTGAAACGATTATACCCTCATTCACTACCGCTGACACTACATATCAGACTGTGCTGTCAACAACAAAATACTTTCCCACAGCTGTGTTTAAGCCCTAAAGTGTGGTGATTTATGCAGCTTTTATTGTACTGGTTCCAAAAATAATCTATAGAGCATAGGTGAACTTTGGAAATGAGCTTAAACCAGCCAGTGGTAGAGCCAATTAGAGTATACAACAGTGATGCAGTGCCATTGTTATGGAAAAGAAAAGTATGTCCAAAAAACAAGAGACCCTCCAAAGAATGAGAGAATGAGAGACACTATGCTTATGGTTGAATTACCCCATCAGTGTTGGTCAGAGCTTACCCAGTAAACAAGCTCCGCTCATTAAGCTTGTCTTCAGTACCGGTTTGTTACTAAACTAGTGAAGCATATCAGTCCCTCCACTGAGTGAGTTTACCCCTAAGGCTCTTCACTTTATCAAGCACAGTCGTTTTAGACTAACCATGGGTTCAGAGGTTCTGCTGTGCAGATTTAGTTCTTGTTCTGAAATGTTCGATTTACTTTCGGTTTCCTTCCATTTTGCTGTCAAGTGTTGAGTTGATTACACTAAATAACTATTTAAAACAGTTGTACATAGCAGATAATTCAAATACAAAATGCACATTGTTAAGCTGTATATTTAGTTAACAATGAAGACTTACTGTCACTAAGAGACTATCTGAAATCTCCTGTAGAACATCAGCAATTACTGTTTAATATGAAATCTTCTCTCCAACTCCATCAACAATTTCCTTTTTTTCCAATTTTCTGCCAACTCTATCCAGTTCCACCCACTAGCTAGGACTCTCCCTATCACACAAACACAGAGAAAACACAGGGAAGGTGAATACCAATACATGCTTCCTCATGTGAAGCCAGTCACTGCTAACACAGTCACTGAACCGCATAACGCTTGGAGGAGAACACCAATTCTGTTACATCAGCAAGCCGAGTGTTGGGGGAGAGAGGGCAATCTAGCCCACTAAGTGTGTTCTCTTGGACTCCTGGCCATGGATTGTTGTCAGTGATTTCAGTTTTAAGTTGCTTCAGGATTAGCATATCAAGCAGCGAAGTAAATATGCATCAGTGCATTGTAGTGCATCAGCCTGAGGGGTGATTCAGCTGTATTAGTTTTACAGTGTTAGAATCAACTATAATTGATTATAAAACCAATCAGTAGTATAGTCAAATTCTCTGGCTATTTTCAAATTTAGGCAACTAAATCCATTGTCTTTCTTACAATTAAAGTAACAACTGTGGGTGCTGTGAGCATTAAGCACAGTGTATTTTTTAATTATCTATATTTTATATAT
>JBBPCX010000028.1:14034671-14059145 GCA_037974365.1 Hydrocynus forskahlii
CTAGTTGCACCCTGTAGCCAGGGGCACGGTGAGCAAAACATATAAATAATTTATAAATGCATGATAAATAATTTATTACTGAATCAAATATGATTTAATTAAATTGATTTGAATTGAATCAAATCAAATCAAATCAAATGTTGATGTGTGAGGAATGATGCATTGAATTGCTTTCTAAAGAATTGTTAAGTAATCAGATTTTTGTGATTTACACTCCTGAGGCCAGATTCCCAAAATGTATGAAGATAGAAAATCTTCATACTTAAGATACTGAGGTTAAGACATATGCTTCATGCTTGTCTTAGACTGTAAGAACCTCTAAAACTGACTTCTAAAGAGTTTCTCAAAATATAACAGTCAAAATAGAATAAGGAGGGCTTGCCTGATAGCTGTTCCCTTTAGATCTAATTCTTGTCCTTAAATGTTTGATTTATTTTTGGTTTTCTTCCATTTTCCTGTCAAGTGTTTAGAGGATTACACTAAATAACTATTTGTACATAACAGTTCATTCAAACTGTCTACATGACCATCAACCTATAGCCTACATAAGAAAAGAATTAAGAAAAAAAGAATGAAGACTTCCTTATTATTAAGAGATGAAGATCATGTTTTTTTTAACTGAAACAGAATATTCTCATTCTGTTTGCCTTCATTGGTTTTTCATAGAAATGCTTTTGTTAATAAACAATCATAAGTAAAATAAGCTGCATGTATATGAATTGTAAGTGGATTAATTTGTTGATTAATTTAATGGAACAGTAATCTGTTCTGCAGTTTCTTGTTCTTCTAAGGGTTCAGTTGACATACTCTGGATCAGTGCTCTCAAGGTTCCCTGACCTCCCAGACTCTTAAATTTAATTAAAGACTTTGAGGGGAAGCCTGTGGGATGTAACTGAATCACCCACTGCAACCACCTAATTAAATACTATAGAAAGCATTGCTTTCTACAGGCTGCCTGTTACTTTTAAGGAGCGTTATTTGCTCCAAAATGTAGAGGACATGGTTTGGATGTGCTATTTGTAAACAAGGAACGAATGGGACTCCGCAGTACATATCTGTCCGCGTGATCAATGGCTTGCCCCATGTTTGCCGTTTTCTACTTTTCCATTCTTGAAAGATCAGTGGGTAAAGGAACATGGAAAAGCAGGTTTACCTGACAGGCTGTCATCTGCTCATAAAAAGGTTTTTAGATGAGCATGACGCACAAGCAAGGTGGCAGAGTGGTGGAAGGGAACAGAAAAATGAAAAAGCCAGAGGTTTTTTCTCTTTTTTGAAAAAGAAAGAGCAAATCTGTCAGCTGCATGTGCATGTGGAAATCAAGAGATGTTGGAAATAGCCACTTTATTAACATTAATTATTTTAGAGTTCTGAACTGAAATCAAATTCTGCAGTATATGGTCTGACCGGTGTTCAGAGATCACACAGGCCATGCAAAGATAGCTATGCACTAATTCTGATGAGATTGTGCTATTAAAAAGCGCTCAGGCCGCAAGATTCTGATGAAGGTTAAATATGCTTGAGTGGTGGTATTAAATTCCAGCCAGACACATTTCAGAGAATGTGGGAAGAATGGCAAAATGTGTGACAAGTTAGGTAAGATAGCTGTAGTGTAGTGTTTCCCAGGGGGGCGGGGACACTACTAATGATTTTTTAAAGTGGGGGGAACACGAACATAATGACGCACATTCATTTTCACATTCATACGGGCGAGCAACTGATTGAAAAGGCCGTTGCTGAAAGGAACTGTAAGAAACATTGATAATGCAGTGCATATGGCTGGATTTTCACCTCACATTGGCAATGATTTTGTAAAAGAGGACAAAAAATCTGAACTTTAAAGTTAATTTCTTCCATGTCGAACCCATGGAGCCATGAAAAGCGTGAACCGTTATGACACTAATTTAGACCCTTGAAAATGCTCTTCAGGGTTTCTTCTCTATTATCTGTTTTATATTTCTTTAATGAGTCTTTCTAAATGCTTCCCTATAGCAAAAACTATTTTCCCTGTGCAAAGAGTGTAGAGGTACCTAATGGATCATTGACTGATTTATTATGTGTTGATTAATGGAAAAATTAAATAACTAGTTAGTTATTTAAAAAAGGGCTTGACCCAAGATATGAATGCTACATTATATTATATTTAGAGATACCACTTTTTTGGGGGAAATTAATGTGTTTCCAGTAAACATCAGATGACTTTCAAAATTGTCATAAATATATATATAAGAAATAAAATTCTTCCATTGCAACTTATATTTTGGCTCTCACTGTTTGTACTGATGCACCTAGGCTGTAGCTCTGTTCTAACGCTGCACAGTGAAAATGTCAGCCAAGTGGAAATTGTTCATGATATCAGCAGAGGACAACAGCAGAGTAGGCCGTTGCCAGATCATTAACAGTTGCATTTCTACCCAATGTCAACTATGCATGAACAGCTAAGGTTTGCTGGCTAATTACTGCATGTCTGTAAGGTGTCGCATTATGTTTATTCAGTGCCATAGCATCCTCCTTTTAGTTTCGTAGCAGTAATGTTTCCAGAACTTGTGTGTGTGTGTGTGTCTGTGTGTGTGTGTGTGAGTACACCAGATATCATATCAGATTGAAGACAACAAATATAGATTTGTTTAAACAGAGTACACAACTAAAATGATAATGTATGAATTTTCAGCTTTGTCAAGTCATTACTTATTCTAGATTCTTTACATATTCAATAATTGCATTGACAGCACTGAGATATTAAGCCATTAACAATATCAAATAGATTAAATGGCAGTAATAGCACCATTTTAGCACTGATCTTCAATTAACTGGATCTTCATTCAAATGCCCTGTTCCAGAGACGGAAAGGGAATTATATGATGACATTCAGTTATCACTATTATCATTAGTCATTAGTCAAAATTTGCCTATTCAGTGGTCTGTATAAAGAATTTGAGACAGCTAGAATTAGCAGATACCATCTTTAACCGTCATTGCGCTTGTTTGCTGCAGTGCAAAGTCTGGTTATTGTTACTGCTCACCACAAGTTTGTTGTTATCAGAATAATTGTCCTCACTCTCCCTTGTGAGTAGGATGGTGCCCTTTCTACCCACCGTTAGCATTGTTGCTAACAAGGGGTGCAGTACAAATTGGTTATTTGTATTTTCATCCAGACAGTCAAAAACATGCAGTGGCATTTCTTGATGCACATGCTTCTCTCAATCCTCCAGTGTTGGTGGCATTGTGTGTTGATGGGAGTCATAGTAAACTGGGGAAACCAAGTGTAGGCTTGTTTGTGAAGACCATTTAAATGGAAAGTATAGCTCTGATTTTAGCATGCGGCAAAAACACAGTTGGATCCCTTTAGGTTTTTCAGGACAGAATACAAACCTTGTTGTAAATACACTTATGGCCTTGTTGAAGCATCTATTTAGTGTTGTTAGTTTAATAGAATTGTTGTTCTAGTTGTCCTGGGAACAACTGGTAACAGAGTTCAGATGGTGGGGGCACCACTTTTCCTCTTACTATCTCTCTCCCTTCTGACAGGGATATTTTTAGAGAAGACAGGTAGTCTTGCTATCAGTAGAAAAAGAGGTCCATTATTCATTGCTGTGTGTGTGTGTTTCTGTGTCAGTGTGCTTTCTTCTTATCAGGGCTGCACTTTCCAGGGGCATGTGCCTATCCTTCTGTTTTCATGAACGTAAATTATTCATCATTATGCTGCTGCGGCACTATAAAATCTCTTCAAAATCCATCAGTATGATTTTCCAGATGCCTTCAGTCCATGACTGGTATGTCCTTCTTTTTGCACAACTTAGGTAGTTTAAAAAACGACAGGGTTAATTAGTGAAGAGCTGAAGTGGAGGACTCCAATCATCCAGCACTGATGATGTCCTTTGTAGGCACTAGGCCAAGAGCTGGGAATACGTGATCATCACTAATCAGAACCTGTAAGATGCCATCTCTGTTGTAGTAGGAAATCAGTGGTGCTGCTGATGATAACAGTAATAATAATAATGAAGATACTCATGCTTATGATGGCTGATTGAGTTCACTTGTCTGTCTCCCTATATCCCAAGAACCACCACATACATTTTTAATGTTGTCTGCCTTTGAAAAGGAGGTACTTTCAGTTGAGTCCACTCTTTTTATTTATGAATGCTCATAAAGTGAATGTCCCACTACTGAAGCAAAGCAATCAGGGTACTTCTGGCCCATTAGTTCAATTCCATCTACTGACTTCAGCCTGTGTATGGACAGGGCCTCAAATCAGCTTCCAAACTGCCTGCAATGGCCTGCTTGTTCACTGCTGTGGTTAATTCGTCATGCTAGATCAAGTTTGGTTTTGATGATGCAGAATTTTCCATCATAGTCTGGGGTTTAAATTGTATGTTAAATTGCATTTAGACCTAAACCTTGCATACATGAACCTTACCGTCCTGATCATTTTGTACAGTTGAAAGAAATGTGCCAGAAATGGACTCCTTTGGGATCCCCAGAGAGCCTTTCAACAGATGGTTCTTTAAAATGTCATTTGATTAAATAAGAATGTGAAGAATGTTTTTAAAGTTTAAGCTGTACATACAGACCACTGCAATTTATTTTAAAATCAGCATCTCTATGAATATGACAACCATTCCATGGCAGTGTCTGTTAAATTCCTACACAAGCACCTCATTCTGCTTTATGAGGTACTGATTAGTGTTCACCTAAATCACATCTTATTTAATGAGGAAAAGTATAAAAACACTGCTGTAATCAACACTCTCCTCTTGCAATTTGACCAGTTGGATGGTAAAACACTACTAGAAGTATGTCAAAGGTCATTATTGCCATTTTTTTTGAGTGAACAGCAGATTTGTTTTATTTGCACCACTGCCCCATTTCTTTTATTTTGATATATTTTCATTTCCTTTAAAATTAAGCTTTAAATAATGTTTTTTTGGAAATTAGAAGAAATATTGTCAGCAGTTCTTAAAAACAAAGGCAAAGCTGTTCAGTTCAGTACTTGTACCAATACTTGTAAAAGATCAAACCTGAGCAACTGAATATTTTTGTAGTGATCTCTTATTTTTTCTGGAGCTGTATAGTTTCACGCTGGAAAAATCAGCCTTTAGTTGTCTATCTGATAGATTAGATGCGTAATTTTCATCAGTGTGTAACCCGCACTGACGCTAACATCAACATGTTTCTTGTGTTTTTCATGAAAAAATGCTACAGAGCCTTTATATTGCACTCCTAAATATAAATGTGACATAAATGGGTTCCTTGAGTTAGACTTCAAGAATGTAAGGTATATGAGGTATGTAAGGGTTCTTTCCACCCAGTAATCTGTTTTTCATACAAAAGTGTTTCTTCTATTTGTAAAGCTATTTTCCTGGAACATTATTTGGTGTTTGTTTTTTTTTTTTTAACTTTAAAAAAGCTCACTACTTCTGCAAATCTCATTTATTAAAATAATTATTTAAGGAAACATTCATTAATTTTTTTTTGTGGTACCAAAAGTGGACTTACTAACTGTTTTGAACAGTTTGCACAAGTGTCTGAAGGGAAGCTTTGGGCCTTCAGCAGTATAAACAATCAGCATTTGTTTGCTGTGCCTGCAATTACTGCAAAGAGTAAAGTTGGCTAATATTTCAACACAACACAAAGCAGAGCAACAAACACATTGCTGCTGTGAAGTTGGATCACTGTGCTCTCCCTAATCACTAAATCATAGAGAGCTAGTTACACAAATGGATCACAGGATCTAAGGATGTCTTTAATGTAATGCCCACTTCACACCAAAAGCTTTGCTTAGCCATACTTCTAACAGAGCAGCTACAGAGACTTGAAGAATGGTGGGTGGTGGCATGGTATGGTGATGATGCGGTTATTATTGCAGACCCAATGACAGCTCTTGAACAGTGAGGCTCCAAATCAGCATCTTTCATGTTAGTTATTTGCTTTCTTTCATTCATTATGCTCATTTAAGCAGCTACTTCTAAAATAAACGATTAACCAAAACTTTCGATCTACTTACAGACTACAATAGAATGTGGTTTGGCAGAAAAGCACTTGAAGATAAAGCCTTGAGAGATCTTAAATATGGTTCAAAGTTTTATGTTGGTGATTTATCAGTAATAATATCATCAGGGCCTTGTTTGCTGTTCAGAATAAAAAGTACTTTAGATGCTACAAATAATGCCCAGAAGTTTGATTACCATCTGACCTGTAATTAATTGTCTTTAATCAGTTCTTTGTTTATAAATGTGTGGCAAATAACCACTGCTAGGGGCATATTCTGCACGATCTGCATGGCCTGCTGTGAACTCCAAGCCTTTTAAGTATGTATGAGTTCATTTCACATACACAGTCTTTACACAACAGAACTTGAGTCATTTATCTAAATCCTAGAAATCAATTACAGCAGTGTTGGTGCCAACGCAGTGGATTGGAGTTTTAATTTTCTTCCGGCCTCTCTGGGTAGCAATCTCACTGACATTTAGACTGTCTGATTACTCGCAGCTGACAATTCACCAGCTTAAAGTATTTTGGTATTAGCCTTCACAGCGTACCAACTCAATGAGTTCTATTTTGGGGAAAAAGAGGGAAATAACTGTCTTTTTCTTGATACTTCCTTTTGTTGGGAGAGGCATGTTAACTTTCATAAAGAAACATTTGTAACCCTGTAATGGGTTTGTGAATGTA
This sequence comes from Hydrocynus forskahlii, assembly GCA_037974365.1. Lineage (NCBI taxonomy): Eukaryota > Metazoa > Chordata > Actinopteri > Characiformes > Alestidae > Hydrocynus > Hydrocynus forskahlii. The sequence goes on from JBBPCX010000028.1 coordinate 14,041,341, forward strand.
ATGTTGTACATGAAAATTAGTTTTAAAGTGAAGGTATTGTATTTGGAAATTTAGTTGATAAGTTTGAAGTGAGCGTTATCTGGTAAATCATGTCGAGTAATCCCCGCCTCCCTGTGAAGTGACCATTCTGTTATATGTGAACACACCACACAGTGTGAACAGCACAAAATTCTTCCTCTGCGTTTAACCCATTCACCAAGTGAAGCAGCAGCCAGCCAGGAACACAGCACCCCGGGAGCAATGTGTGGGGATGGTACCTTGCTCATGGGTACCACTGGCAATCTTGGAATTCAGACCCACAACTTTCTGACCACAGGGTGAACGCCTTAACCGCTAGGCCACCAGCTGCCCCACTGGGAGGTCAAGCCATTTCTCAGTGCTCTGAATGCCACCTACTGTATATTGTCAAGCTTCACATGACACACCATGGATGATGAACAATGAACCATTTCATTATGTATTATGTATTCTCATTATCCACTTCATCAAATTAGTAACCTTGTTTTAAATCAAATGCCAAACCATCTTGACGCTCCATTAATTACAATATCCGTGCTTGATCTGAGCTGCCTATCCTAATCAGGGTCACTTGGGGGGGACCTGACGTGTAGTATGAAACACGTCAGGTTCTGTGGTTAATGACAGATGAAAAACCCACAGAACACTAGTTATCAAACGTAAACTCTTGGTTACTGTGGTGGTGAACTGACCCCTGGGTATGAATCAAGGCAACTTATATACACAAATGTCTTGGACATGACCCAATACAGACACACAATCACTTTAACTTAATTTCTTACATCTGTTACTTAACAACATGAACTTATGGGGGTTCTCCACTGACTGGTACCAGCTTTGGTTCAGTTCGGTTCTACTCTGTTCATTTTGGTTTCGGACCTACAGTTTTCCACTACAATTAAAGTATTGCCTTCATGTAACTGGTTGCTACAGCCTTACGTTCTGCCATAATTAATAAGTTTCCCAATGCTAACACTCACTGTCAAAAAGCTGAGGCAGAGAATGTAGTATCCTGAGGTACTTTAAAAATGCCGGACGGCTTGTCTGGGTTCAGTTAACAACACTGACGTAACAATCAATAGCGACCACCAATCAGTAACCTCCAATATGTACACGCTATCATTTAGTATTGGTTCAGCACGCTTGGAACCTCGGCCAAGGTGGTACCAAGAATGGTACTGGGCACCAGGAACCAGATTTTAGTTATGGAAAAGCAAAAAATGTGAGTAGAGTTGAACCAAACCAAGCTGATACCAGTCAGTGGAGAACCCCCATTATAAACAATGATACCAACCCATAATTTCAAAATAAGTGTCTTACAAATGACATGTAATGGCGCCCTCTAGTGGTCGCTGACTAGGGACGAGACACTGATAACTGATTTTAGGGACTAATAATGAATAATAATGTATTGAGCAGTATACTTTCAAATGGTTACGAAGTAAACAGACTCAATTAGTTTTAGTTAAATGGTGCTTTACTAGTATGAATGTCAGTCATCCATTTTTTTAACTTTCAATTTACAGTTTAAATGAATGTATTGTAGCGTGAGGATGGAGATTTCCAGCAGTTTTGTTGGTTTCTCTTCATTAGTTTTCATTGTTTTTCTGCATGTGTTACTACCCTTATGTGTTACCACTGTAGTGAGTTGCCACTGATAATATTTCTCCGCGGTGGCCCAGCATGCCTGAATGAAAATGTGAACGACAAATCGAAATCACTCCTCACATCACCACCATCAGTGAACTCCACTTTGAATTGAGTTGTCTGATCATTTTAAACTGACCTGCCTTTGAATTTTTATAGTGTTAAGGTTGCTGGTAAATACATTGCCCATATTCTCATCATCCAAGGAGTGAAAAGAAAACATCCCCCAGTTTCTTCCTACATGGACAGCAGTGTATTCTATAAGAGTCTGAAGGCTTTAGACGAATGAAATCAAAGCACTGGCCGAGTCTTCCTTTGTGAAGTGACACCTTTGGCAGCCTCCACGTTTGGCAGAGTATCAGATGATTGTGCTCTCCCTTCACAAGTGGACCAGCTCACTCACCCACCACCAGATTGTTTTTTCCCTCAGGGCCTTTGATGTTGTTCACCCTCCTGTTCTCCCTCAAAGAGAGATAGCTTATAGGAGTACCGGGCTGAGGAAATCGGCATAGATTAGCTGTAGAGCAGTGGCACTGGACCAAGCTATGCCTATGTCGGAAAGGATGGATTTATTTTACTCAGCCCACATGTACCGTACCGTACATTGCTTATTCATGAAACACACTCTTGTGAGTACATGTTGTTTTACAAGGCCCTGCTGTGTGTTGTGCCTGAATCCTGTAGATCATTAGCCTTGAAAAAGAAGCACCTGTTTTAGAGCTTTAACCTAGATAGATAAAGATTGTATGTCCTAAAACCTAAAGCCTGCATCTGTCTTATGCCCATATATTGTGTTTGTTTATGGATAACATTCAGTACAAAGTTCAACACTTGGTATACCTTCGAGCCTTTATAAGCAGGAGAATGGGGTTGGAGAATGAAGGCCCAGCTAAAAATCTCTGTAAAGCGGTGACTTTATAAAAATGCTTAGTTCTGAAAAATGATGGTCTTGCATAGGGCTATCAAAATTATTCTGTTAAATCTGATTACTTAATTTAAAAATATCAAATAATATTTAACTTCATTATGAAGTGACAGCATTTAGTATACATTTTAAATCATGAACAGAATGCATATGGGGACCTCGGGTTACAACACAATTCCATTCCTATGACAGTGGCGTAACCCAAATTTCGGTATGAGCCGAAATACACCCTAGCCAATTCACTTACCCTTATAATCTAGAACATAAAAATACAAGCATACTGGGGGACGCCAACTCCCTCACTCATACGCCGCATTACTGCGTATTCTTCCACTGTACTCAACCAAACTAGTTCGGCCACATAGTCCGTAAGTACGACAATGGCATAAGCCAAAATACTCAGGCCTGATAAACACACTCAATTCTGTGCTTTTTGGAAGCTTTTTTAAAACCTGATTATTGGATTTATCACCAAATTCACTGGCAGTTATTAATATAATCAACACTAATTGCCGTAATCTTACTGTGGTAGTCATATCTAGTAGTTAAATGCCTTTCTGAGGCACCAGGGTTTTGGCTTAATAGATTAATAAATCAATGAGTAATAACTGTATGTTGTATGACACGACTTGACATCATGATTAACTCCTGGGTCTTCCCCTTCACTGAATGGCTAGTTGGGATACTTTAGTGAGACGATAAGTCATCTTCCTACTGTCTCTGTAAAAATAACAATGGAATGCATTCATGGAACAGTGCCACATTTCCACAGAGTGATGGCTGATAAGGTGTGGCTTCAGAATTTTGCATGGAGATCTTTGTAGATATCAAAAGGAACAGTCATGTAATGTGTAGGAGCAACCACTGTCAAACTGTTCATACCACAGCATTGATCTACTAATCCAGACAACACAACCTTGCCTGGACACTGAAAATAGAGCTCCTATCATTTCTGCTTGGTTGAAGAAAGCCATTATCACATATTTCATTCTAGCCCTCTATATTAAGATGCTGCCTTTGGAAATGACCTATTAAAGACTGTCAACTTGCACTAAATGAAATGCTATTAAAGCAAACTGTCGATGCTCTTTTGCTTATGGCTGGCAGCATGAATGTACTTGGCCCTCCAGTCCCTTAATTCCACCAGTCTTGCTGAAACAGAGTGTAGAGAGTATTTTGTTACATTGTGTGTTCGAGTGCTGCTTTGCATGCACTTCAAGGCCCTAATTACTGGCTGAGGAGTATTAGATAGACTGAGGGATGAAGGGAGAGAGCAAGAATGAGAGGTAATGAAAGAAAGGAATAAGAGAGAGGAGACACTTAAAGAAAACACTAAAAAACAAGAAAGGCTAGACAAGATAATGGCTACTTTGAGTAGGTGAACATAAATAAAGGGAAGAGAGAGAGGGAAAGAGAGAGCCAAAGGAGTGAGAGAGAGAGAGAGAGTGAGTGAGAGAAACGGGGAATGAGAGAGAGAGAGAGAGAGAGAGAGAAAGAGTCTCCTGTGACACAAAGTCCAACATGGCTTCTGTGAGAATTTATGAGATTTGGATCCGTATTCATAAAGCTTATCTGAGTAGTAGTGCTGATCGAGGCTCTGTTCTTGTCAGTAAGGTCAATGCGAATAAGAGAGGAATCTGATCCTAGATCAGCACTGCTACTCTGAGAAGCTTTATGAATATGGGCCCTGGTTTCATTTATGAGACTGCCACAAACTGACCTCCTTATCAAATGCTTAAGCCAGGATTCACTCTTCCAGGTTAAGACGGTTTGTGTTGCTCTTTTGCGGCTGTAAATTCAAACCTGCATTTGAAAGAACAAACAGTCACCCCTCTGCAGACAGCCTGGGACATCCCTTGTTGAATTTCTCTTCTGATCACTGTGTAGGCTTTGTAGGATCACTTTCTTGATAGTAAGCTTTTTCGGAGAGTCCTATGGGCAAATAAATCCACAGTTTACTTTCCTGAAGGCCAAAATCACTCACACAGAAAAAGGTCAATAACAGCATTTGCAAATGATACATTGCTATAACATCCATTATTCTTAGTCTTGGGCAGTATGGCAAGCACATAAAAACATGATACTTCAAGCAATTTTCATGGGACACAACTTGTCTAGATATACATTTTTCTGACATATGATAGATAAGTCACAATGAGCAAAAAAGGACCAGTGGTTCCATACTTAAAATGCCATTAAATATTTTTACATTGCACAAATTAATTAATGGCTCTGTACTGCCCAAAAGCTTTGGTGAGCACAGTAGCATTCATTACATCTCCATTCAAATGAAAGTCAGTTTGTATATAGGACCTGTTTCAACACTGTGTCCATGAATTAATCATACATTTCACAGATCTGCATCTGTTTGCAAAAATTCTTGTTTGTTTCTTCGGCATGATGCAGCAGAGGTTTAGCCATATATTTGCAGTAGCTTCAGAACTACTCTAGTCTGTAGGTGGAGGTCCAGGCAAAGCTTCATCAGCAACCTATTGTGTTGTTTTTGTTTATAGCAGTGCGGTAAGACTCAGGGACCGAAGAATGAATTCTATTGTACACTATTGAGGATAAGCAGATTCCCCTGCCCCACTCTTCCTCCTTCTCTCTCCACCTCTTCCCCGCATCGTTCATAGGGCTAGATGCCTGTAGTGAGTAGCTCGGTGGCAAGCCATACCAGTCTTCTTCTCCACACTTATTTTTGACCTTGTGTCATTTGTGTGTTAGTTCTCTGGGAGTTTTTTATCATCTACCTTGTCTTTTATCTGCTTCCAAAGCTAGTCTCATCGGTCTTAAGGTGATTAAGTAAAAACAGGCCTATGGGTGTGAGAGCTGGATGTATGATCACTGTGAGAGGAGTTCAGATCAGGTCGTCTGTCTCCCTCGCCTTTGAAGAGCACTTTCCGCTAACAAACATGCTTACGAGAAGTCAAGTGATGCATATCAAGTTGTAAAGGCAACCTAGGGTTTCAAACAGAAACATAACAGAGCCAGGACCAGTCTTTTGGTCAAGGAACATTTCTTGTTGTTCGGGAGAGAACAAGTTTTTGGTCCAAATGTTCTCTAATGTTTTTCACTGTTTGACATGAATGGCAGCACTTTTTAAAAGTAAATTGCTGATATAAAAAGTACTAGCAGCATGTACCATCAATATAATCTTTTTATATATTGTCTAATTTGTACAGTGTTGAATTGCTGAAATATCCTTTGAATCCATGCCATATTTTTAATCATTTATTGAACAGTCTAAAGATTCAAACATTATTTAGAATAGAAATTAGTGTGATTAATTGCATAATTACTTTGAATTTAGTATTTCTTTCAAATAGCATTGCAAATCACTAATAACTTTTATTTTGGTGTTTCAGGGTCTTGCTGGAGGAGAGGAAACAGCAGCTTCTGAGTGTCCAAACTCAGACCAGCCTGGTGTTCGACACAGCTTTGTACAGGAGCACTTCCAGGCCCAGTACAAGTGAGTGTCTATACTCACTACTACACTACAACAACAAATATGACATATAGAGGTCACCAGTCTGCCTCAGCCTGGACTTGAACTTTATGTAAGTTGGATACAAGTCCACCAACATTAACCGTTACCTCTAGCTGACGGTGACAAGCTGTATAACAAGGCAGCTTGTCTTTGTACCTGCTATAGGGTTTGACAGCTGGGCTACCTTGTTAGGGCAACATGTCAGAGAACATTGATGCCAATAGAGCAAGCGTGACACAGAGAGTGGAGTGAACTGAATATATTATTGTAAGACCCGTAGCAGCTCGTTGAATTGTTACCTCACTAAACCCACCCTGTAGGCCCCTGGACTCCCAATACATGCTAATGAACTGAAAGGGAGAAATAAAGGTGAATGCATTAGGGTGGATGACGAATAGTACAATCCTAACTGTCCATGTGTCACACACTAATTAAAAATGGCAATTGTTAAGAATTGATATGGAGATGTTGTTCCTCTGGTAGGATCAACTTAAGTCATACCAAAATTGGTGGTGGTGTATTAAGATCTTGACTTAACTTTTTCATCCAAACATCAAAAATGTCATATGGTGTGACTGTCCAGCATGTGTGTGACCTTCGTAATAAGAGTGTATTTCCAAATAAAGTATAAATACTTTAAAGTTTTACAATTTACATGAAAGAATTGGGTGTTTTCAGTGACCACAGAAAGTATCAATGTCTATGCATCATGTCAAGTTCTAATCAAATATATTTTGTTCGTAAAATGGGTGTCATATGGCGTGACACTATATTGTATATTTTGAACGGGCTATAATCTGGACATCTTAATGATGAAGAGCCAGGAAGTTACGGTAACATCTCAGGAGTAATTGGCATGGTCAAGAGGTGAGTTCTGCTTTTTAGATTTTTAGTTACAAAGTTCTGTATCTAACATCATCAACAGTGGTCAAAGTTTTGTGTCTCATAGTGTGACATCATTTGCATAGAAAATAGTGATTTTTCACAAATCTTACTGAATTTTTTAAAATCACTGCTGCCATGTGGCTAGTAGCATGCTAAATATAGGCTAGCTGTATTTAGCTGTCCAGTAAGTTAGCTTAACTAATCAAAATGTCATATGGTGTGACACTGTGTCATATGGTGTAACCGTTTTTTCAAAACACACTGTATGACCCATCTGTCACACCACATGACCATATACTTTATTTTGCATATACAAAACATATATTTTAAAATAAAATATCACATACATATATAAAACAGATATTTTAAATGCAAATCTTCTTGATGGAGTTTAAAACCCAGATCTATTTTGCTGTTACATGCATACATTCATTAGTACAATGACTTTGCAATTCGATGACAATGACTTTACATGATTCTTTTAACTGTTATGTGAAAACACTAAAATGTGTCTGTAAATTTCTTTAAAAGTTTAAAAACAAAAAGAAACACAATTTTCGACATAATTTCTACGGTTTGCTAAAAAATGTACCATTGTTGTTTTGTTTGTTGAAAAGGTACCGTAACACAATCACACACTTCATATTTTTCAAATGTTTATGTCATTCAAGATAAATTTAATTTTTAAAAAGACTTTACCTCAACTGTTTTTGTTTGAATGTTAAATAAACTTCATTAAATACAGTTTTTTGCTCTGACACATTGTGGTGTGGTGCAGTTCATCATATGGTGTGACATTCAATAATGTGACAAAAAAAGGCTTTATAACTTATCATTCATAACAACATCAACAGACTACAAGGGAAATGGTATCAGCAAGAATCTCAAGAATTTTGAGGGAGTTAGGATCACTGTCCTCCTTGGTATGATAACTTGTTAAATGTTACAATTTTCTACTAAATATTCACAAGGAAATGTTGAATATCAAAGCAAACATTATTAAAAAGGACACTGACATAAATTTAAGAAAAAGTTCCTGATTTTCATTTTATATAAAATAATTTTCATGTCACACCATATGACAATTTTAGGCATTAACACAGCAAATCCATGTATAAATACATATTTCAATGCAAAATTTAAATGAACATTTTTATATTGGTTAACTCTAGAGTCACAGAAACACAAATAAACACTTCTTAGGGATGATATTTGAAGTAACAAAAAAAGGTTTTCAGGCTTATTTGTCATTCACCCATTAATGCTTTCTTGACAAAATGGCTGACCAGCTCCACTGTCAGTTGTGCTATGGATTTTTTTAAAGTCAAGAGCTTGTTTGCCTTTACCCTTGCAAGATTTAGAGCATTATGTATGTTTCGGTATGCTTACGCGTACCCACCGCTCTGCTCCAGGCCAAAATCTTCACCTAATTTACAGTAACATGCCAGGTGAAGCGGTTGCTAGGGGTGGCAGTGTGTTATTGTTGTGCCACTAATCTTTCATGATTACTCAGTTAAAAATGAATCGATTCACATTTTCATTGGTGATGAATTGGTTTAGTGATATTTCTTTGCAAATAGCAAATATGCAAGACATTATAAAGCTGTGTTCCGTGAGTAGGACCTATTAGAATTTAAAGCTGCAGTGGGTTACCCATGTAAAATATTTGTTAAAACTGTCCCTGTATCCTGAAAGTAGTACAAGAGACAGATAATATGTCAGCATTACATCGGAAACAGAATGAGTGTCTGAGAGAGTGTCATTCACTACTCATGCTCTCCTCACCTCACCCCACCGGGATTGAAAACTGATGCCAAATTAGCCATGTTTCTGCTTGATCAAGTTTCTAGCTAAAGTATAGCCAGGGAAGTCACTGTAAACCATATTATATCTTTGTGGAGTTTAGTTCATGTTTTTTATCATGGGTAAGAAAAAATAGGTACCAAACTCTGTATAATTGCATACACAACAGTCTCCTCTGCAGAGAGGAGCTTTGGAGGCAGGGCAGGCGCTGCAGAGAGAGAAGGCAGGGAGGGACCTGGAAGATTACATTTTCAGGTTACACTCTTCTCCTACTGCCTGCATTTTTAAGTCACTTTTGTGTGTATCACTGAAAGAGAGGAAATCCACAACTGTAGTATATTTCCAATGTGCTTTGGTCTGTAGATATTATGTACATGTATTGTGTATATATGATCACTCGATTACCAATATAATCAATGGTGACAGTCCTACAGTACACTTTTGTGAGCATGGGTATTGTCTCTACACTGAACAACTGCATGTTTTAAAACCTATTTAACACTTTGAGGCTGGTGCAAGAAGTGACCATTTAATCTGCTCTTCTCTGGTAATAACTCAATGTCTCACTGTTGATGTCTTTATTTGATGGGCAACAAATATGATCTAAAGCTGAAAATTTGTAGATTTTACATCATTTGCCTCACAGACTACATTTTTGAACAAGCAACACTTGAACAGGAAAATATGTCACTCTTCATTCGCATTTTTTGTTACTTCCCAGTCAATAATAAGTGATTCCTGATCGTTATTGCTCTGTGCACTCATTCAGAAAAAAATCATTAACAATAAAGCTTCATGCATCTATATACAGTGATAGAAAACAGGGTAGCGCACACAATTCTACACACTGATGTGTTTCACTGTTGCCAGTGTGGGCAGGCACAAGCTTTAATGTTTCTGGCATCAGATTTATTTGAGTTAAAGAGGTCATCGCCTCATTCTCAGAATGGATGACTGACTTTGTTCAACAATACAGTTAATTTATTACTACTATTAGATTTTTTCCTGCTCATTCATAAGTAGTTTAAATATAAAATTTAACAACATTTTAAACAGTTCTATTTCAGCTTGTTTGCAAACTTCTAAAACATATTGTGCATTGTGTTGTGTCTAGCGATCTATCTGATGCCATATAGAAGTAATGGGCTGATAATGTTAAAGCAGAGAGAAAAAGAATCAGTCTGACCTAACAGATCTGGCCTGATGTAGCATGCACTCATATTGAGCAATGCCTTATTGTTAGCATATTTCTTCCTGTGGGATTGTAGAGTGTTTTAGTAGTTTGAGCATGGTAACCTACTTTTAGATACTCATCTTAGGTGTAGTTCCTCTGTTAGAAACAGCTCAGTTTAATGCTTAGAAGTTTGAATCGGTCTTAGCAAAGAAAGCTGGTATCATGATGTTTGAATTCTGCTGTATGGCCCCCTCTTAGCTTTTGCTGTTATGGAGGAGTGCAGGTAAGTTGATGCTGTTTCTGAACACAGATCATCAGGTGCAAAAGACTCTTAAGCTCAAGGTCATGCATTTGAATTTCACACTAGGCCTCAGCTTTCTCAGAAATGTACTTTCAGGTCGAGCTTTGCCTTTATCCCTGCAAAATTGAAGCTTCCTTGGAGAAGAATGAGAGCCCCACATTCCTATTAAAAACTGCACTCCCTTTAAGGAAAGAGCATCTGAGATATGCTCTCTGTAGGACCTACAGTCCTGCAGAGTTAAGCCACAGTCCTATTCTTGCGCACCTGCTTCTAAGAGTCAGATGTTCCTTATGACTAGCTTTGGTAAAAGAATCCTCTTTTTCGGGTAACTGGTAACTAGTTAAAACTGGGTTTTGGAGATGGTGGTGTAACAAGTGGTGATTGCTAAGAGATGGAGAGGAACCCAAATGCAGTCAAGACAGAACTAAACACAAGCCAGGAGCAGTGGGGTTAAAACTCACTGCAAACAGGGCTTGAACTTGCAATGTGGGGTTTTAAAATGTGGGTGAAAAAATCTAGGGAGCAAGGCGAGCAGGCCTTGACTGAGCCACCAGGCCCGAATAGTGGTGGAAGCTCGCTGGGGAGCCTCTCTAATGGGGAAAGCCTGAAAAGAGACAGAAAAGGGAAAAAACAGAAACGGAAACAGCCAGGAGCCAAACTGATGATCATTTTGAAACATACTTAGACCCTGCAGTGTAGCAGAAGTGGAGTGGGAACAATTTGATTGTATTGTGACTTTGAAAAAAATGTGGTAGTTGAAAGCCAACAATCAACCAGAAAAATAGTCTTCAACTGAAATTGTCTGTTTAATGTTTGACTATTAAATTGTATCCGACAATATTTTTGATTATTGTATTTTTTTCCCTCTTGGAATCATTATTACAAAATTTTTACATCGGTACTCCGTTCTCTATAATGGAAAAGTCTATTTTTGGCAAACGCGTAACATGTAAAAGCTGTCAAAATTAATTGCACATTTGAATTAATGCAATTTGAAGCCATCTGTTATACTCCATTCTTGGAACTCGTTCCTTGACAGTTTTATGCTGCATGACTCAGTCGCGATTCTGTGGAAAGTCCCTTCTGCTTCCAGCGTGCACCATTAAGCACCTCAGAAACTCCATCCCTTCTTTGAAAAGAAGATTGGCGCTGCTGAATAAACAGCTATGTCCCTTGCTCAGAAAGTCACCGAAATAGTCGGTGATAATTTTCACTTTAAGAGGAACTCGAGATTCATGAATCTGCAGTTATGATTCTGTATCTAGTTATGTTGTTGTCATTATCCCAATTGATCCTAACATGTCTCATTCAAAAAGACAGGCTTTTCCCCCTTTGACTCATTAAAATCTGCCTGAATAGGTATGACACATCTATCAGCGTGTGTGCCACCATGTTTCTATCCATCTTTACTGGATGCAGTGGTATAATTGTCGTGGGAGTGGATTGAGATGTTATGAAGGGTTAAACAAATTTAAATTCACTTTACTCTGTAAAATACATACTTTTTCATTAGAGCGGCAGCTGTATATTACACCAACCTTTGGTGAACCCTTTGTTGCCTAAACTTGTCGAAACATCCACTTTAATTTCTCAGCACTTATCGACATGGTATATACTGTTTGAGAATATGATCCATTCTGCCTACATAATACTTCCTCCCCCACAAATCCTCATATTACACTGTAATAAGTGCTAGCTCATCTACACTAATGGCAATAGTGTTAATAGATAATATCAGAGCATCCTAAGGGAATGGATGGGGTGAATGAACCTTCATTACTTCAGCAAGGTCGCACATGTAATTTCTTCATCTCTGTGTGTGTGTGTGTGTGTGTGTGTGTCACAAAGTTCCATATATTCCAGTTGTACGCCTGTTACTTGCATCCACTTCATTAGTGTGTTTGATTGTTGTGATTGAAATTGAAGGATAAAATTAATTTGTCATCCATTTAGTAGTTTGGATTGAATCCCCATTAACACTTTGTTTCTGATTTAAGTGGTCAACTTTAGTGTTCCTTCAAAACTAATACTGACATAAAAAAAAGAATTGAATTGGCAGTTCAGATTGTTGTTTCCATGATGTATCAGATTACATCATGGTCTTGGTGTGTTAATTAACTGAGGGTTAATTGTCTTGCTTAAGTACACATTGGTAGAAAGTGGGGCTTGAACCTGCAACTTTGAGGTCATCGGGTTCATAAGCAAGTGTTTTACCCACTAGGCTGCTAATGATTTATGTCTGAGAAAGGTGCTATATAAATAAAATATGATTTTATTGTTGTTGTTCTTATTATTATAGGCACGAATTAGCATTTAAAAGAGTTGAGTAGTCAAGTGATCTTAAACAGACATGAATTTGTGGACTCAGAGTAAACATGGACAAACATACCCTGCACAGCAAGAACATTAGTACCAGACATCTTAAAACCATTTGACCATACTGCATTCTATTTTATATTATTATGTTTTTGCATATTAACCATATAGTTCCAGTTTGAAGAACCTAACACTGCACATGAGAGAACAGTAGAGCAAAACCAGTCCTTTAAGAGTGTGTACAGGAGTTAAGCCATTATATACTTAGGTTGTAATTTAGATTCATGCAGTTTTATGAGTCCTCATCACTGAATGTATATATGTGTTTTTATTTGCATGTACATCCTTAAATAGTTATTGGCTCTGACATATGATTCTAGAGAAAAGAAATGAACCCTTACATTACGTGGATATTCTATAGAGTTTGAAATGTTTGTTCACATTCACACATTGCATTAGAAAATATCTTTAAAACAACCATCCACTGAGAGGTTGTTTAGGGAACCAAAATTAGTTCAATAGCATCACTCCAAAGTCTTTGGATTGAAGAGTGTATTTTTCTTATTGTGGGGCTGTGTGAGTGAATGGTAGAGACATAGAGAGGTAGACTGATTGAGACACATTGAGGCATGGCAGGACTGACAGTGATTAACTGGGTGATGTTAACAGCGGAGCACCATCACTCTGGGGATCAGTATCCGTCTGTCCCGCCTCCCTCTCTCTTTCTCTCTCTCTGTCAAACTCTCTCGCTTTCTCTCTCTCTCTCTCTCTCTCTCTCTCTCAATCATGCTACTTGACAGATGCTGTGCATTTCTCCACAACTGTGTTACAGTAAAGTCTAATTTATACTTTTGGAGGAAAGAATTGTTGTGTGACAGAAAAAACACACACATCTAGTTCCAGTTCAACATTTTTTGAAGGATGCAGTCAGCACGCTTTATGAATTTTGCAGGGTTGCAGATGCCATAACATGTTGGGTTGCTTTGTCAGTCTGGGATTCTAAACATTGTGCCCCTCTGGACTACTACAACTGTTTAATAACTGAAAATGTAAGATGAAAGGATTCTACTTTCTCAGACTCCCTATCAACAAAAAGTTTTCCTTGAAGTCATCCAGGGCTATCACTATTAATTGAACAGTGAACCATGTAGAATCTTTTTAATATCTTTATGTTATGAATTTGAACTGGGAGGCCTTTGAGAAAGACTTTATCAGAAGCATTTAGAAGCCTAAAATGCATAAAAATACATCAGGTTGTGTTTCTTACTGTAAGAGATGTCAGTAGTTGACCAGCCCTAATCAGGTTCAGCTGCGCCAGCCCCACAGGTATCCATGATTTAAATGATTATACCAGTTCAGAAATCAGACAAGAAACAAATCTACCAGCCTGCGACAGACCATCAAACCATAAGCAGCAAAAATTAGCATTAGTAAGACACCTGAACAGAGAATGTAGGGTCTGAGTGCTGCCCAGTGCTGACCTGTGTGTTTTACACTAATGAAACCTTTCAAACATAACGATCAGCTCATGTCTGGCATCTAATAAACACTCTGAACACTTAAGTTGTCGAGATCTTTATAAACAGTACACCAAACATCTTGTCCATCTGCTCAAAACATGCTAAATTAGTGGTTTAGTGTTCAGTCAATGACGTGTCTGTCAAAACTCATCTTCGCTTGTCGTCTCCAACAGCAGAGATAAGTCAAGCCTTTCTTCTTCAGCACCTGTCATGCAGCCCTGCTGAGACTGTGTCTTTTACTCACACATTTACTGAACAGACTGACCTCAGTGCACCTTGATGTAATGGGTCAGTGCACAATACAGCCACCTTCACGCCATTATGCATGAGGACTGTTATTTAGGGTTAAGCCTCTTGTCTGATAATTGTTTTTGCTATTGTGTAAAGATACCGTGATGAGGATGGAATCGTGGATTGAGTTTGTTAGAGGAATAGCTCAAGCTGGACCTTTTGGAGGGAGAGTCAGAGAGGCGAGACAGCGTTGGTTTGGCCATGTGCTGAGGAGAGGCTCTGAGTGTGTTGGGAGAAGGATGCTGAGGAGAGACTCTGAGTGTGTTGGGAGAAGGATGCTGAGGAGAGACTCTGAGTATATTGGGAGAAGGATGCTGAGGAGAGACTGAGTGTGTTGGGAGAAGGACACTGAGGAGAGACTCTGAGTGTGTTAGGAAAAGGATGCTAAGGATGAAGCTGTAGGGAAGAGGAGAAGATGAAGCCCTAGTAGTAGGTTTATGGATGTGGTGAGGGAGGACATGCAGGCAGTTTGCGTGAGAGAGGTTGATGGAGACGGTTGATCTGCTGTGGTGAAGAAGAAGAATTGTGTAAAGGTACTACTGTCTGTGTAGGTTATCTTTTATCTTATAATGAGTGTGAATGTTTCATCTGAGATGGTGTACTATAACCATTAATAAGGGAAGGATCTGCAACAATGTGTTTTGGTCTACAAAGTGAAATGTTTTAGTTATTCAGTAGAAAATAACAGTAAAATATCTCTGAATTTCACCGCATTGTCCTAAGTTTAAACATGGAAGGAAACTCCAGAGTACTAACAGTGGGAATGCAGTACAAAGTAATACTTTTTCCTCACAATGTAGTGGAACACATTACAGATTAATTGTTTTCTGGCAAGTATTATATATTGTGCCTAACCAATTTAAAACATAAATACTCTTTATAACGCTTTCTGCCTTTTTACATTTTTTATACACATGTGCTTTACCTGTGTCAGCTGACTCTGCAACATGGATTATGGGTTTGACCCATGTACTGACAGAGAACCATGAGAGCGGATCATCCCAAAAGTGTATTTTCATTATTTTGTTTTGTCTGCAGGGAAAGATAAAAAGCTGTAAAGTGTAAGTTAAATTCAAGCGTTGAATTTAACTTTGAACTTTCCACTGAATTGAACAGTCTTTTGAGGCATGTAATCAGAGACGGCTTCCAAGTATGAAATGGCTTTAGAGCCATGTTCTGAAGAAGATACCACAAAGAGACCAGACTAGATCATTGCTTGACATTATTGCTTGATTTGTGATATTTACTTGCGAGAGAGAGGGAGGTCGAGGCAGAGGGAGGTCGAGGCATCTCTGCTGAAGTTGCCACACTTGCGACTCGGATCCACAGAAGCGACAGATGATGGATGGATGGATGGATGGATGAATGGATGCATGTATGGATGGATGGGTGGATGGATGGTATATCTGGCTGTCTTGTTCAGAGCAGAGGCATGGATAGTGAAATGCTTTTTCTCTTTACTGTGATTATTTCTCACTAAATACAGTAATGGACCAACTTTTTGTTCAGTTTAAAAGAGGTAATAAATAACATGTAACGGATTACTTTTGTAGAACATAGCTAAAATCGGCTTTATTTGCTATGAGTAACAGTAAGCAGGACTAGAGCAAAAACTTTTCCAAACGTATGGTTTAAGAACTCAGATCAGAAACAGGACATCATGCTGCTCTACAGGAAGTTGTCTTGAGCAGCACCTGTTTTTTTACACTATTTTAGCTCATACAGCAGTGGCTTTTCAAACATCATCTCTGCCAGGTTCTCGGCTGCATTAAAAGAACGCAGCTAGACAAACAGAACAGTTAGGACAGCGGAAGAGCAGCTTGTGGTCCTGTGCTCACTTTCATCCTGACATCCACATGTGGTTCCTGGGGTGTGTGTGTGTGGATTGAGAAGCTTCACTTTCAGCAGCATTAAATAAGGGACTGGGGATGAAAGCCTCAGATTCATGGGTCTGTTGTCAAATGCTGGTCCTGTTTGGAATTTAAATTGCTCTTTTTCCACCCATGTGGCCTTCACATTAATGCAGCATGGATACGCATAGCAAGTAATGAATTCACATTAGTGTCTTCGCAGCAGGTATGCAACTGGTTCCTTGAATCGCCTAGGGTAGATGAAGCTGGCAGTATCAGTAGCCATTCAGATATTTAACTCTTTGAACTCCAATAAACCAGTGTTTTACCACATATAATATCATGACTGTGATTGAGCCAGGTGGAAAACGGGTTTCATGGAAAATATTTGGGTGACTTCTAGACTTCTAGTGTTTATTAGCATTTTTAGCCTCGCAGTCCCAGTTCTAAATTACTCTCTCTCTCTCTCTCACTCATTTTCAGTAACTGCTTAATCGTCTTTAGGATCGTGGGTACCTGGAGCCTATCCCAGGGTCTATGAGCATGAGAGAGGGACTCACCCTGGCCAGGGCACCAGCCCACCGCAGGGCACAAACACTATTCACTCACACACTCACACCCACAGTCAATTTAGAATCCTCAATTCACCAGACACTCATGCCTTTGGACTCCTGGAGAAACTGGAGACCCCAGAGGAAACCCACTTCACTACAAGGAGAACATGCAGACTTCACACACACAACGGCAGGACCTGGATACGAATCCCCAACCCTGGAGGTGTGAGGCCTGTGCTACACACAAGAAGCAAAATTTGTTCTCCAAACATGTCTTGGCCATGTTTTGGTTAAGAGGTACACCGTTTGTTCCTCCTTGGAGCACTTTTGGTTGGTGATAACCACTGCATAGCCAGGAACACCCCATAAGACCTGTAGTTTTGGAATTGCTCTGACCCCAGAGATGCTCTTGCCATCACAATTTAGCCCTTAACAAAGTTGGCCAGATCCTTACACTTACCCCTTTTTCTTACTTCCAACACATCCAAAAATGACTGGATCAGCTTCAATAACTAACTGCTTGTGGTGCTAGAGTGGTTGAACCTGACGTGAGAGGAGTCTGGTAGTGTGTGAATTGTAAATGCTGCATTTCCTTTGGCACATGTGGTCCTCCAGCCTCATATATTAGGTCCTTATAGGCAGTTCCAACCAGGACACTCAGCATCTGTGCAGCTGCAGTAGGGACTTAGCATTGTTTGTATGCAGCGAGCAGGCGCAGCTGATGGGTGTCTTTTCAGGAATAGACATCTGTGGATGAGCTGCAGCTCTAACACTGTGTGTGTGAGAGAGAGAGAAGGAGGAAAAGGAGCAGACAGCTGGCTTGAGCTGAAAAGGGCTTTCTTAAGCCTCCCTCTTTCTCTCTCTCTCCCTCTCTCCCTCTCTCTCCCTCCCTCTCCCTCTCTCTGACCCCCCTCTCTCTCTCTCTCCCTCTCTCTCTCCCTACCTCCCTCTCTCACCCTCTCTCTCTCTCTCTCTCTCTCTCTCTCTCTCTCTCTCTTTCTCTCTCTCTCTCTCTCTCTCTCTCTCTCTCCCCC
>JBBPCX010000028.1:14060807-14078694 GCA_037974365.1 Hydrocynus forskahlii
AGGCCATCTTACGAGCCTTACGTTGTGCAAAATCGTCAACAATGTCCCCAATATTTAATGCTCTGGCTCTCGTGTTTTCAATGGACAGGATGGCTAACCCACTCAGTAGAAACAAAGATACTCTGGCATGACAGTATGGCGACAAAGAAAGATGATAACTTTATTTAGCTGTTTTTATTTGATGGTTGGATTTTTAATGCTGAGGGTTTTTTTTGTTTTTTTTAATCACTAGAGTTTCACCCCTATTTTGGCAGCCATCTTGGATTCTACATTACAACTTTTATAAAGCTCACAATTCCGTCATACTAAGTTATTATTGTTTGCGGTTGGACTCATTTCAAAGCTAAGACTCTGAAATTTCATGTGCCAGAGAAGTAAAATATGCCAACTTATTTGAAAAAGAGCAAAACAGGACAAAATCCAGAAGTATGTAATGCTTGAGTGTGAGCACTCTTAGAAATCAGCAATCGTTATTGTCCAAGTCCAAGGAATTTTTTTTTAAACAATGGTAATCAATAGTCACAGGCCTTGTGAACTTATGTTCAAAATTAGAGCTCAAAAGAAGAACACAGGCTTCTCTGCCATTCATTCTTGTTCGGAGAGTCACCCTGAATCGGCACGCACTCTCCGAGCGAATCGACTCCGGTCACCCATCACTGGACACGTGTGCGTTTTGAACGTAAACAAAGCCACAAAACACGACAAAACTCGCTCAAAACACAATAAAACAACTCCAAAGAAATTTGACGGCACTTTTATCATATCCAGCCAGCTTCTAGACACTTTTATTACATCCAGTTAGCTTATAGACACTTCTAAAGCGAAGTGTTGGAGCAAGTCGACTCCCCCCCGCCCACTGCTGGACCCGAGGGCATTTGAACGTAAATAAAGCCACAAAACACGACAAAACTCGCTCAAAACACAATAAAACAACTCTAAAACAAATCGAAAGCAATTATCACATCCTGCCAGCTTAAAGACACTTATAAAGCGAAGTGTCGTGATTCCCAGTCGCTTACTTTTGAAGAAATTCAACTCACGCGCTCCCGGAGAGTCTTTTCAGAGCGTCTCTTCGGAGCGTCTCTGCTATTTCCCTTGAAAAATCATATTTGCTGGACAATTATCCTCATCAAATGTCCTCGAAATATTCTGAAATATCCTTAGTATGGTCTTCTGTTTTTCCTTGGTTTGAGCCGAAGAAATCGACTTATAAATCCAAACGCTCGCCCCAGACTCACAGGCACCACTGATCCCAAATCAGCGCTCGCCGTATTTATATTGCCCAGAGAGAAGCCGAACCCACAAATGACATATCGTTGGAAAGCTATTTTTATTGGCTACACGGCTGTACATGCAAATTTTGGCTAGAAGATAAGTTGACCGAGTTATTGTCAGTCAAAGCCGGAGCGCCTGATTGGGTCCCTGGAGATTTTGGGCTCTAACTTCCCGTAGGAGGGTCGAAGAGACTCAAGCCTGGGCTCGTTTGAATCCTAACAACCTACACTATTGATTTCTGCCGAGATTTTGAAAAAACAATCACACGGAAAAATACGATTTAATACTACTGTCCCGCCGGCGGGACGGCCGCCTAGTGGTGAAACCCTAGGAGGCGGGTCTGGGGTTGTGATGGGCCCCGAGAGATCATGGGCCCGTGTGCGACTGCACCTGCTGAACCTGCTATAGTTACGCCACTGGGTTGAGTGATAGTCTAGTGACATTCAGTGTTGTTTTCCAAAATAAAAGTCTCTTTTGTGTGCCGCCCATTTTCAGTTAAAACAGGAGCCAAGATGTGTGACTGAAAAGCTGCTTCTAACAAAGGATCCTCTTAATCACAGCACCTCTCTCCTTGGGAGAGTAATGAGTACTCTCACCTTGGGAAGTAATGAGTATGACACAAAGGCGACTTGACCACAGAGAAGTCAGATACAATAAATAAACACATTGTGTTTCGAGTCCGCCTTTATTTGTTATGAGGTAGTTCTTCCTATAGGTTTAGTAATTCAATGTGTGGACGGCTGCAGCACAGCTTTATCACTTCAGCAGCAAAGTAACATTTGAGGAACAGTTTAATAACATTAGACAAATCATTTAGTTAGTAAATTCTAGGTTTCTGTGGATAGTCATGAATGATGTAAAATGTTCTAAACCTGACAAATCAAAGCTGAGAGCTGTATAAAGCTTCACAATATAATTATTCAAGGTAATGGAAGCATCACTGGAAGCAAATCATCTCCTTTGAGTCAACATGAATTAGTTTCCTCAAATAAGACAAAAACAATATGGATGCTGAACCAGGTTGAAAGACAGGGCTTTTGACACAAATTGAAGATGATACCAGTTAATTATTCCTATATTTAGAATTAGCAGGGTTGTTATAAGCAGTATTACCTGTTACTTGTTGAGGTTCACTGCATTTTGTTAAGGAGATAAATGATTTGACAGGGCTGTCATGCACTAAATGGTGTCTCTTCCCACAGGCTCTTCCACCCCCTCTGCATTTAATCACTGGATTGCCCGTCTGACATCTCTGACAGGGGAGAGCCAACCTTCTAGCCCAGCAACCAAGACCTCCGACTGTTCCTCTGCACCCGAGCCCCAAACACCAACCATTTCCGTCTTCCATGAGCAGTCTGTTAAAGGAGATATTGGTCAGTTATTCCACCATCCCTTTAGTTGATGTTAAATAAATTGCTTCATAAATAAATAAATAAATAAAAATAATTTCTAAAGCCCTATATTTAACCACCCTGACCTGTACTCTGAGCTAAAATTACATAGAAGCTTACCAGATGCACGCTTATTTGTGTTTTGTGCTGTAAAGTGCTTGATGAAACAGCTGCAGTGGCAAAATAACACCCAGGTGATGTTAAGGTGGCATGTATGCATATTTGTTTAATATTTTATTAACATTAATAAAGAACAGACATGTGTCTGGGTGTGAAGCTAACTTAGTTAAACTTCAGTTAGTTAACTGTGTGTTCACTGAATCACTGAACATGAAATATGACTATACAAGAAGCGGATTGCAAGTCACAAGTGCCGCGTGACAATCCTATTTGAAGCTGCCTCTGCTGTAAATTTCTGTAACCATGCAATGTTTCCATTGTTATTCCACAAAACTAAATGTGAAAAATTTGTTGTGCAAGGTCCAAAAGCTTAATCCTAATTTAGCTATGCTCATATGGAAAACATACAATTACTGTGTGCTCTGCTGACTTTTATGCAACCCGAATATATAGTATAACAGTAACACATAGCAGGGTTGTCATATTTTCATCTGAGAGAATGTTTAATTTTTGATAAAGTATATATCATAGATTTCAGTTAATTTCATGTTCTGTTAATATCATATTTCAGTTCATTTAGTTCATTTTAAATATTTGACATGTATTTAAAATTTCTCCATTCTGCACACCCTAGATGGATTTGAGTTTAAACCATTTGTCCGTGGCACCCAGGGACGCAGTGTGAGCATGCGTTCACCAAGCAAAGGCAAGGAGAACCTGGGAAAAGTGCTTCCTCTGCGCTGGTCTTTTGGTTCCAAGGACCGCAAAAAGCCCACTTCTTTCCCCCAGATTACATCAACTCAGCATGGTGAACTGGTGGAGTATCTGGAATCTGGACGGAGGCCACGTTGCACTAAAGAACCTATTGTTAGCCTGGTGGCTAGCCCTCCTCAAGTCAAAGCCCAGGTCCATGAAGGAGACTCACTCAGCTCTCCCGGTGGCAGCAGTAGCTTTAGTGGAGTGGAGCGCAGAAGCTGGCGTGAGTCAGACTCACCGAGAGTGCCTGAAGGCCAAAGCAGACCGGTTCCAGATAAAAGCACTGCAAATGGTCATGCTAAGGGACGAGACGAGGGCTCAGTAGCAAGGAAGAGCTCCAAGAAGAGCAGGCAGGAGCAAAACGGAAAGACTCAAGATGGTCAGTCCCACCAAGGCTCCACTGTAGGCATGCAATCAGGTGCATGTATAACCACTAGTACTGCTAGCATTGCACCTGCTAGTAGAGACTCTACATTAAAGAGACTGTGGAGCCACCCAGATGGAGCTACAAGGAATCAAACTCAAGCAGAGGAGACAACTGGAAGCAAGAGAGAAGTGGCTGGAGGCCAAGATGGTGTCCTGTCATTTATGAAGACAGCCACTATTAAAAAAGACATATCAAAAGATAGCGCTAAAGAAGCAGGTCAAGGAAAAACACTAACCAATAAGAACCCAAACAAGCTCTCGATGTCTAATGGAACACTGAGTGGGGTGGTTGCAGAAGAGAAGAAAGCCAGTGTTACTCATAGAAGCAGCAATGGACAGCACAGCAGTAAGGCGCTGGTCAGTGTAAGGGAAAACCATAATGGTTCTGTTGGCATAGCTGATATTAAGCGAGCACACAGCTCTTCTAGCATTCAAAGCAGGCTGGATTTGAGCCTGAGGAGGACGGTGTCTCTCCAGAGGAATGGCCCACTCATGGCTCCGCATAAGGTGCTCACGACAGATAAACTTTCCTTTGCTACCCTGCAGAGGACCAGATACAGCACCACCTCACTAGGCAGACAAAGACCTGTGCCTGAATCCTGCTTCTGATGGCTTGATAGCCAAGTGTATGCACATCTGTATCTGTGGTTCTTGTGTTTGTGTAGAACTAATTTGAGAGTATGTTACTCCTCTACTAAGAATACAGTAAGCTCTCAAGGGCGCTTCCATATTGTATCTGTTTCATCTGTTTCTTGGAGCGTTCACAGCCAGCTCAAATTAATTCTGAGATTAGCCCCAGACATGGAGCTGAGCTTCAGGTCCAGAGTACTTTTGTCACTAACAAGCAAGTACATGCGTGGCATTTTTATTATGGCTTCCCACAACACGAAACCCCAAAGCATATTATTTTAATTAGATCCAAATATGCTTTGTACAATTCTCACAAATTCCTCCATGAGTCTGCCCTGGCTGTGACTGTAGACGCAGTTTGAACAGGACTTATCTAGCCCGCTCTTATTTTAGCATCCTATCCAACATTCTACCCTGACAAACGTCCAAATATTGGGACCAGACCTATCAAAAGCTGGGCATTTGAAGCTCGTGTTCAGTCAGATACCTTTGCTGTCCGGGTTTTTTGCATATCCAGTCATAAGTAATTAGGTGGGAATGCGAGCAATAGACTGTAGGCTGTAGACTTTCTTCCAAACCTCCTGTCAGAATCTAGTAGGAGTCAACATGTCATTTCAAGAAATTTAAACTGTTTTATCCATTGTAGTTTGAAGAGGACAAGCTGTTTTTGTGAAAGTACCATTTGGAGTGCCTCATACATTGTAACCATAACAACGCAAGAAATTAGGAAACATGAGTGGCAGAGCTTTTTTGACCACCTTGCATCCGCTTCTCAAAGAATTAAAAAGCATGTTCTGTGCCTGAGCATGGCCACAGTTAGGCAAGTCCTGGTAATGGTAGAGGAGAGCCTACAGCGTTTCGGTCCTATTTGAACTCTTGTTCTTAGAACCAGAGGTCTCCCAACAGTTGGAACCACACATTCTCTGCCTTGTCACACATTGAATGTGTGGGATGAACGGTTGGGATGAACCGTCCACTCAGAATGACCTGCTTCCGCCTTAACTGCTAGGATGAAGAAATATTAAAGCTTTGCAAATGCTTCTTGACACAAATAGTATTGTTTTATTTTCAACTAAAATGTAAATAATATAGTTGAAATGCCAACCAGGGTCCTGTTCCATGAAATAGGATTAAGGGAAAGTCTGGCTTGCTTTCCCTTACTTTTCCTTGAAATAAGACAGATTTTCCCTTAATCCTGTTTCATGGAACAGGACCCTGGTTTTGAGCTGGCCCAGCATTGGTTGGTTGCTTTGAAAACCATTAGTATGTAAGATGCTATGAAGAGGGAGGCTCATAGGGGAGAAGCTGATAACTGTCCAATTAAATCGACATCCCCAGTGTTTGCCCAGCTAAGCAGTGATAATGCTCCAGGAGCTTTACTCTACAGGCTAGTCTCACCACGGGAGAAAAGACAGGTTCAGTTGTGTCGAAAAACCAGTATTTGTCAGTGCAATAGGCGAAGACTTGTTTGTGATGCACATTTATGGAAGTGCCTTTTTTTTTGTAATGGTACTCGAAAGAGCTTTCCGTTGTTTCGTTGTTTCTTAAATGTACATTCTCACAGATATGCTCTGAATGATTTGCACAATTACTGGTACACTGGTACACACACACACACACTTCACTTTGCACATACTGTTGCATTACTACTTAAAAACGTGACCCACTCATTGGACATTATGGCTTGCACACGTGCCCTTACTAAACATATTCACATCACAGTGCACATGTCACAATCCTTGCATCATCTCATTTGTTGCTATGCAGATACAATCACAGAGAGCAACCAATGTATAAATCATGTTCCTTTCCATCTTCTGCTCTGCCACCGATGTCAGTGCATCAGTCAGTAAGTGTAAATCTGAGCAGTAAATGAACAAAGCTTTCATTCTCTGAAGCAAACAGCATGCCCATCGTCACAGTCACAACAATTTTTATATCTCCAAAAGACAAAAAAACCTCTTCTCTTTAATGTACTTGTGATTGGACATGTTCTGTCGGTCCTTTGTCAGCTGGTGTTTTCAAATTCTGTCAATGAGGTTATGAGGTTTTAATATGAAAGCTATGTCAATCTGCACTATAGTAACTCAAGCTACTTCTTATGAGAGAACTTTTGCGAACATCGGCTAGTTTGCTTTTGGCCCGTTGTAACAACTTTACTAGCAATGATGTGTGAAATAGCGGAAACCCCCTGAGGCATCAAGTATTCACCATTCCAATGTGTTGAAATGGTTAATCGAATCAATAGAACATCAACAACGGAACTGACTTGAAGAAAAATGGCAAGAATGGGAAATTGCTAGTGAAGGAAATCCTAATTTCCAGTTAGTGAAAGCAATTTTGCTTTTTTTATTTCAAAGTTCTCTCCAGTCTCTTGGTGATGCATACAATCAGAGATTTTGGAAGCACCGCTAGCCATATAGTGCGTGAGCTCAGCCACATCTGCCCTGAAGTGTTCTACGTGCTTATTAAACCCCAGCTTTGGGTTGTCATGGTGAGCCGCCTTGACAACCATGTTAGAAAATGCATTTAAACAGCCAGTTGAGCCAGCAGTGCAGTTTGGCATTGCCCATTCAAACACAGTTCACCGGTCATACCTGTGACGTTTAGCAAACACCCAATACTGAGAGGCATGCTTTGCAGCACTTTCACTGATTTCATTTCTTCTCCATCTACTTTGTCTGTATGCATAGAGGCTTTACCCCCCTGGCTGGGTCATTTGAGCTTGATTTCAAATGAGTACATAAGTGGCCCTGTCTTGCTAGGTTATGCTGTCGAGGAGTTAATGGTGAGTTATCCAACCCTCCGAGCTCTACACGCTAAATGAAACCAACTATCCGGCTTTGAACTTCATTGCTGTACTGTCTGTCACGCCAGCCTGTATTTTAATCACATTCACACCCACTGAACTCCTCAGATTCGTGCAACGAGTAATTTCCAGCTGTGGGCAACACGGCTCTTTCTGGCTTTTCCCACTGCCCATCAGTGGGCCTGTTTCCACGTTCATTTCGCTTGCTTGTGAACGATTGCTCAGTTACTGTCACGGAACAAAGGTTGATGATGTATTTTTATGCAAAACTTTTGTACACAACATTTTTAACCGGACTGTAATTAATGTACATAGAGCTGTACAATGTGTAGTAAATGGTAATTGCACAGGCACTGAATAGATGGCAAAACCTTGAAAGACTGGTGTGAAGCACAAGTATAATCACTGAACACACTGAAAAGAAATACCTGTTTGTACTGTTGCTTTATATAACACATTGTACTTTGTTTTATTTTTATTATAGCAAATTAAACACACTCTTTGTCATGACTCGACATCTCTTTTTTTTGTACATTAGACTGACCTATTCAAATAGTAGAAAATGGTCTTTTGTCTGCTTTTGTGTGACTCTAACAAAGGTGAGGTGTAAGTCAAATGCAAATATCCAAGATGAGCACTCCTTGCCGTGCAGTACAAGGCATAATGGCTGTCCAAACTCATTGTACTCTCAGATCGTGATCTGAAGTGACCCGTTATGTAATTAGACATTAATTTCTGGCTACTTTCACAGTCTGCATATTATATGCGGAACAAGTACTTTCAGTTAAAACCTTTGTCAGTTAAGGTAATAGCCACACAAAATCCCTACTTGAGACTCTGAGAGATTCATATTTACCTCTGTAAGTATGCCAGACAGACCAACAGGGCCAGACAGAACAGCCGCAGTTTTGTTCAGGCTTCCTGGGGGAACCTTTGAAGCCACAAGCTAGCATTGATCTGTTTGACATATGATTTCAGTTGGGAGTGTCCCAATATACAAACTTCTACGTTTGAAACCATACAGTGATGTCTCAATTCAATATATTTTTCAAACACAGCAATCATAAGTAACGCCTGAAAATGTGCCTTGTGTTAACATGTTAATGTTCGTAATGTTCATGCCCATAGTATGGACAAGGGATGTAATTATTCACATAGTTTCAGGTTCAATGTGATTTTTCATTTTGAGATCAAGATTTTATTATGTATTTTTTTTTATTTAATTCCAACTTCTGTAAATTGATCACATTCTGCAGAGACAAAATCACTTCAACTTTTTTTTTCCTGCTCTATTATGTAGACTTCAGTCTTCCCTAAGGTAATCAGCCTTGCCTCATTGTACCCTGAATCACTTCATCAATTTGAGATACCTTTGTTGTTGCACTTCAGTATTGGCTTGTTGTTCTTTACACAATAAAAGTCATTCAGCCTCTCTTGTCCCTTGAATGGGGGCATTGAGCCTTCTGTCAGGACAGAAATGCTTCATCATAATTAAAAGTATTCAGGAAGGAGATAAAGAAATTAATCAAAAGTAGAGAAAGCATATGGGTAAAGTGCTTGATTGTTGCTGATTAACTGAAGGCAGTGGGAGTTTGTAGCTTTTTAAAACTGTTGATCCCAGGAGTGGGTAACAAAATGGCTCAATGGCATTTTACCCTGTATCGCTTCAGATCTGGGCATAAGATAAAACACTCCATCTTGTGAAAAGCCTTCCGAGAAGAGTGGAAGCTGTTATAGCTGCAAAGTGGGGACCGACCCCTATTAATACAATTGTCCCGGGGCAGGAGTGATATCTCAGCTGTTAAGGGTGGGAGGGCGGGTTGTGTGTGCTCGCAGCACTCTATGTTTCGGCTGTAGTCCGGGAGGGAAAAAGTGGGCAGGAGAAAACAAATGATTATTAATAGTTTACGCACCTATGGTGTAGGTGTCTCAAAAATTTGCTTTGCCACAAAATCTCTAACCTTGTTATGTTCTTGAGATGCCAAAATGCTGCTTTATTTACAGTTTTAATGTAATCACTAAAATGGACAGATGGACCCAATCTATGCCAACAAACGCTCCCCGCAGCACATCAGAGACACCAGACCCCTTTACTACAGGGGTGAAGCATTCAGGCCTGAATATTCTCTTAGCATATGCTACATATTTCCTCACTCGGCTATGGAAAACGTAATGATGTTTGATTCATCTGATCTGAACTTTTTCCTCCACACCTCCCTAAACTAGTGCTTGTAATTTTTATGCCACTTCTCATTCGAATGGTCAAGTTCTCATAAAACATCTCTGGAAGGGCTGTTCTTGGTGACACAGTCTGATCACGTCCTGCACTGACATTCCCAGCTGAGGAACACTAGTGCACACGCATCATGCTCACGGAATGTTTGATTTTGACATTCTCAATCCCTTTTTACTGATGTCTTTCCAACGGAAATGAAAGTAAATTTCAGTTGTGTCTCTGTTTCAGTTCAAACCCTAGGCAGCCGAGCGGTCTCTGTGACTGATTCTACTGCTTTTGCTGCTTCAATAGTGAAATCTCCTTCAAAGTCACTTAGATCTTTTCCTCTTCTATCCCGATCCAAAGTCATGGTCAGCTGGGCCTGATCAGCATTTTTACACATGCTGCAGAGCCTGGTGGGGGGATCTTGCAGGACATCTGGAGGCATATGTGTTTGTTTGTCCGCTCATTTATTCAGGTTTTTCCTTTAATTTCTCTAGAACTAAGATTCAATGTACAGTAAACTGAAAGTTTAGTCAAACATATAGATAAAAGGGCAATCAATCAAATTAAACTCTTCCATTGTACCAGCGTAACAATGGGCACCAAGGGATATGAGTGAAAGTCCAGCATCCAAAGATCCTCTAGTTCTTAAGTAAGATACTTAATTGGAACAGTTGGGTGTGTGCCTATATTCCCACTCAGTTTTTATTCCAAGAGCACTCACATGTCAGGGGGAGGAAAAGCTCCACCCACAAGTTTAACACATTTTGAATGGTCAGTTTAATATGATTATGAATAAACACATATGATTGGTTCATTTTCATCTGTTTCAGCGGATAACTCCTACCTGTGTTCAAGTCTTTAACTGCTAGTCAGTCGCAAACATGGCGGTGTGTCTTTAGGTAAAAAATAGATTGTAAATAAAAGAATATCACAATGTTATGAACATTAGCAAAGCATATTAATGTCAAACTAAAATTACATTTGTGCTGGTGTAGCCTACTGTCATGACACATAAATCCTGGGTAATATTCAAATCAATTCAATTTTATTTATATACTGCTTTTTACAACCGAGTTGTTACAAAGCAGCTTTACAGGGTCTGGGTCCGAGCCCCTACAGAGCAAGTCAAAGATTCAAGAATCAAGATTCAAGCCCAGCCACATAAACAAGTACACAGGGGGTTGAAATAGCGTTCTCTGAAGCAAATAGTGTAAGACAAAGACAGACAGAGGGCAGAGTCAAGAAACTGCTGCACCATTTTATTGCAGTATTATATTGCAAAGGTGACTGAGGTGAGTAAAAACTCCCTAAGCTGGAGGAGCAAACATCAGGAGGAACCAAAAAGGGAACCCATCCTTCTCTGGTCGAACCAGAGGGAAAGAAAAAGAGAGTCTCTATCGAGATAACAAAAGACAGCCTTCATGAATGAACTTATTAACCTATTGGCCACCTACGGCTAATAGGGTTGGCACAGTTAAGAGTCAATAAGGGTAGATTTTGTTGGAAGAGTAGCTGTGAGTCTCTAGTCAGTAACAACAATCATGAACAGGAACAACAATCACAGCCGGCTTTAAACAGCAATTGCCTTTGGATGGGGGAAGAGCACATGGGGAGTCATGGCAGCTGATTCAGCAATTGCCTTGGCACGGGACTTCAGCGACTGCAGACCCGGAAAGACGGTGGCCTGGCGTCATAAAGGTGATTAGTCGGCCTAGCCAAACACGCAGTGGTTCCCCTTGGAAAGAAACAGAGAGCAGAGTTGGTTTTGCTTAAGTTTACACTGTAGGATTTATAAGTGTAAGCAGTGCACGTTGAGACTCCACCGTGAACAAACCTGAGTGAACATGAGGAGTGGCGGGGCGGCAGCACCAGCATCCCAATTTACTAGAATTCTCTGTGCCCACTGCCTCCCTGTTCTACACCCTTCATCTAACAGATACACATGAATTACAGAAAGCCTGATTAAACAAATTCATTTTCAGCCTGGACTGAAACTGAGACTGTGTCTGAGTCCCAAACGTAATTCGGAAGGTCCTTCCAGAGCTGGGGAGCTTAATATGAAAATGATCTCCCTTCTGCTGAAGCTTTCATAATTCTGGGGACAAGCAAATAGTCAGCACCTTGAGTGAGCACGAAAGCTTCATAGAATGAAATAACTTCAAGGAGGTATGTGGGTGCGAGGCCATTCAAGGCTTTGAAATCAGAAGCAGGACCTCTCTTTTATCTGCAAAGTTATGTGACATTCAGTCTTTTATTGTAGTCTGCAATCTTATTTAATCATTTCTTATTATAGCATTTAAAAAGTAAATAAAAGAGGTCCTAAAACAGAACCTTGCAGGACAGCATATTTTACTTTGGTGGGTGCCGAGGATTCCCCATTAACTCAGTCAAGTAGGAGCTAAACCAGGATAAGGCTGTTACAGTGAAGATTTTCTAGTCTATCTAGTAGAATAGAGTGGTCAGTGGTGTTGAATCCCTCACTAAGGTCAAGCAGAACCAGCAAAGAGAAAAATCCTCTATCAACGGACAGTAAAAGTCTCTGCTGCGATGAGGCCGGAACCCAGATTGGAATTATTCATATATATGGTTCTTATGCAGTAACTGCTGGGACGCAACTTTCTTGAAAACCTCAGATAGAAATAGTAGATTAGAAATAGGTTGATAATTTGAGAGCTCGCATGGATCAAGATTTGTTTTAATAAGGCTTAACAACTGTTTAAAGGTTTTTGGTAAATTAACAATATGAAATGAGGAGTTTAGTACTGGTAGGAGAGGTCCGATTATTACTGGTAGGACTTCTTAAAGCAGGCTTGTAGAAATAGAATCGAGTGTAGAGGTAGAAGATTGCGAAGTGAGAGCAACTGCAGAGAGTTCTGTTTGTGAAACTGCATTAAAAGATGTAAGACACTCAAAATGTTTGAACAGTATCTGTGACTGCAGAATCAGGCAGCAAATGTGGAGTAGTCACATTTCTAGTTTGAATTTCATTTCTGTTTCCTACTTTATTGTTGAAAAAGTCCATAAAATCTTCACTACTATAGTTTGCACGTACCTGTGGTTCTGTTCCTCCCTGGTTCCTAGTTTAGAAATTGTACTAAACAGAAACCTGGGATTATTTTTATTAGCTTCAATGTGGGTTGATAAAAGGGCTGAGCATGCTGTGGTAAGTGCTCTGTTGTAGTCGCTACAGCTCTCCTTCCAGGCAGAGTGGAAAGATTCCAGTTTGATTGATCATCATTAAGGCACATGTTTGATCATTATATCAGGGGGTGAGCTTTTTCTGTCTGACTTTTTTTTTACATCTTAGAGGTGTGACATAATCTAGTGTGGATCGAAGAGAGTTCTCAAAGCACTCAGTTAGGTTATATAAGTCTGCTGGACAAGATGGAGTACCAAATAGGATTGATATTACTGGGAGGTTTTCAGTAAAACTGTTAACTTGTGCAGATGTTATTGCATAACTAATATGAATGCGGGGGGGGGGGTGCTTTCATTATGATTAAGATGAAGTTCATACACTACCAATCAAAAGTCTGGTCACACCTTCTCATTCAACGATTTCCTTTGTTTTTATTATTGGCTACATTGTAGATTCAAATTGAAAACATCACCTATTGCTCTGACAGCTGACAGCTTTGCACATTCTTGGCATTTTTTCAATCAGAATCATGAGGAATCGACCTGGAATGGTATTTAATTAACAGGTGTTCTTCATCAAGAGTTCATTAGTGGGATTTCTTGACTTCTTAATGTGTTTGAGACCATCAGTTGTGATGATCGGGTTGGTACATGGTTAGTGATCCTATTCCACTATGGTTCTACTCCACATAATGGCAAGAACCACTTAACTAAGTAAAAAAAAACAACAGTCCATCATTACTTTATTACAAAACATATTCTCGTTTGTTTAAGTCTTTTTTTGTTTACTGGCTAATTCCATTTGTTCCTTCATCATTTTGTTTTTTTTCAATGTTAATCTAAAATGTAGAAAATGATAAAAACAAAGAAACTTTTGACTGGTAGTGTGTGTAATGAGGTAGTGATCTGAGATTACTGTATACTGAGGAAGAATAACTATGGTATTCACCTAAACACCAAGGGTCAAGATTGAATCAAACGTGAAGTGAGTAGAATCAGTTACATATTGGGTAAACCAATCGTATCTAGAACTGAAGCAAATGCAGAGCTCAGAGGATCCTGTTCTTTTTCGAAGTGAATGTTAAAATCAGCAACAATTGTTATTTTATCACTGTGTGCTACTAAATTAGCTAGGAAACCGCTGAATTCTTGTAAGAACTCTGGCCCTGGTGGCCTGTAGACAGTAATTAGAGAGAAAGAGATCTTGTTTGTATCTGGATTAATGAAGTTAAGGAATAGAGTTTCAAAGGACGAGAACTTACTGTTTTGTGATTAATATTTAAGGCACTACTATATATGGTTCCTGTAGCTCCCCGTCTACCGTTTAGGCTAGGTGTGAGGTCCAGCCCTGAACCGGAGTCAGGCACTGACACTTCCAAAGAATCCTCTCCGGATAACCACCCCAGAGTTTCACACAGCCCCATAACAAGAAGATCAGGATCACCTGAGCGCTAGGCCTGGGGATGTATACTGCTCAAAAAATTAAAGGGAACACTTAAACAGTCATGCTGTTGTTTAAATGTTCCCTTTAAATTTTTGGGCAGTATATTTAGGCTTTAGAGAGTTCTCTCAGTGCTCAGTATACAAAGTCCTGCCTAGAGCAGCCAGGGCTTGGGGAGCTGGTAGCCTAGTGGTTAAGGCGTTTGCCCGGTGACCAAGGAGTTGTGGGTTTGATTCCCAAGACTGTCAAGCACCACTGGGGATCCCTTGAGCAAGGTACCATTCCCATACACTGCTCCCCAGGCGCTGTGTTCCTGGCTGCCCGCTGCTTCACTTGGTGAATGGGTTAAATGGAGAGAAAGAATTTCGTGCTGTTCACACTGTGGTGTGTTCACGTATGACCAATCTTTCACTAGATACCATGTGGTTTCCTGTTTTCTTGTATGTATTGCCTTCTCGTGTTTCTCTGGCCTTTTCTGGATTTTTGAATTTCTCTTTTGCCTTGTAAACTTGTCTTTGACTGCTTCGGATATGATTTATTGGTTTTGCACTTTGTTGCTATGTTTTATGGACTTTGCTTCTTGCATTTGGTTAATTGTGTCTTGGAATGAATCTATTCAGTGTTGTCTGCTTTTGGGTCCATATCAGAGTACACTAGGGCTGGAGGTGTGGCCTCATTTAGAACAACAAACTCGTCAGGTCTAATCCAGGTCCCTTAAATATAAAAGCACCAAGATTCTGATCAGTCATTATTTCAATAAGAAAAACAGTTTTAGGAGCTAGCGTTCTGATATTTAGCAGTCCCAGCTTTAGCTTTAGATCTAAGGTGCTGAACGTACTGGTTAATAGAGAGTAATATTTGCCTCAGCCCTGTAAACCTGGCAGCGTTTCAGTGGTTTAGTAAGCTATTAGCAGTTCAATATCTACTCCGGTTTAACAACTAATTTATACCTAATATCTTCAAAATCAGGCCAAAACATTAAAAGGATATATACTGCTCAAAAAATTAAAGGGAATGCTTAAACAACACTGTTTAAGTGTTTCCTTTAATTTTTTGAGCAGTATATATATATAAACATGAATGGACTGATGTCTGGACTTCAAGGCATTTACTAGACATACTCTTTATTAAGCACAACTGGGAGGTTGCTGGCATTGACCAGAGTCAAGTCACAGCAATGCAAACCCATGTATATATAAATTTAGGTGAATGGGCTGGTGCAGATTTTTTCTTAGGACTACAATATCGAGTCCAAGCTCCCACCAAGGAATCCAGATGCATCTTCCACAGAGCAGGCAGCACAAACGTTGAGAGGAGCCAAAGCTCAAGGAGTGACCGAGGCACCTGTAGTATTAAAAATGACTAATGGGAGGCACCTCAGAGGAAACCAGCCGGTAATAAACCTTTTTTTAGTCCAACAGACTCTGACCACATGATGACGGTGGTGGTTAGTCACCCTGGGAAAGCAAATCAGTAATCATGCTGGTGAAGGTCTGGATTTTCAGGTGTAACAGGAGAGTATGTTGGTAGAACAGGTCCAGAACTGGTCCATGATGGTTGAACTGGTCCAGAGTGCAAGCAGCAAGAGCACCCAGTAGGACATGCAGCAGCATGTCACCAACCAATCCGATCTCACGACTTTTCATGCAGCCATCACGACATACAATGTAATCAAAGTATGTGCGGCGGTCGCGGTTTAGAGATTTTTTCACACTAGGACAACGCTTCACTACCCTATGTATTTTAATGCGCACTGCGTAACACCGCTAGTGTGTAACGTAGAAATGGATAAGGTGGACGGGAAACAGCAGGAACACCCAGTCAAGAACCAGCCATCCATAATCAAACCAGGTATCAAGGGCAGGAAGTGCTTAGAAAATGAAAGACAGGTAGAAATATAGAGAAAAGAAGGTATACAAGACAATAATAATGTCAAGGGATGTCTTAGGAGTCAGCCAAAATGTGTGAATAAGAAAATCAAATCGAATCAGTACAATCAAATACATGTCAAAAGGCATTAACCAAACGCTTGTGTAAAAATGTAAGCTTTCATGTTTATATGTAGATATTTTAAAGTACATAAGCGTTTAAAACCAGGTGCTCTGCAATTTCACAGGTGGAAAAACAAGGAGACAGTTCCCTCTTAGTTGTACCTGATCGGATGTAATTGGTCTCTACGCACAGCTGTTTTCTGGATATAAAATGGAGAGGTTCAGATTGTGAATCTAAAGCAAATGTGCAGTAACAAAGACTGAAGAACATTCCACAAGTGAGTCATAGACATGGATAACTTAAGAACAGGGTATAAATAATACTGAATGTGAAATGAGGGTTGGTGCCATTGAAAACTCAGCATCTAAGCAAAACAGAAACCAGAAATAGAAAAGCGATAACGTCGAAGGAGCACCAGAGTTACATGGTGGAAAGTGGAGCTTAAATGTGCACTGGCTCACAACAGCAGTAGCCTAGAGTGTAAAACACTTGCCTGTAATCAGGGGCGGCCTGGGACAAAAAAACGGCCCTGGCAGTTTGGGGTAGAACAGCCCACCACATACACGTATGCACACCGCCCATCTTTGCGCTCCCTTTGATGTGTATACCAACAAAGTAGTATTCAATAAAAGTAGTAATCAATAAATTGTGAACTTACCCAGTCAGAAATGATGCAGCTGAATCTTTCAATGAATATTTGGGAGAAAAGAGAGGGCATTCTGTATGTGTGCGCATGAGAGAGAGAGAGAGAGAGAGAGAGAGAGAGAGAGAAAGGCAAAGAGAGAGAGAGATTTTAAAAAGTGTGGATATCTTTTATATCTGTATATTGTGTACCAACAGAAAAGCTTCCTCTAACACCAAGCCCCAAAAGTTGCCTTCTACTCACCCCACAACCAATAATAGATAATCAACCTCTGTCTCACTGTTAACGCTGACGAATGGTGGTCAAAAAAATCATGTTCTCACTTTCAATAAGATGATTTAGCTCAGCATGGAAGACATGAAGGCACTAACTTAAAGGTCTATTATTTTAGCCCGTGTACACAAATAGCCATTCTCCTAGCAGTAACACGGATGATATTATTAGCTTATTTCACCCGTGTTCGTAAACGTAACAAGACAAACTAGCGCAGCCGTAAATCTATTGTGTTATTGGCAGCGTCTGCCTGAAGTGGCCTTTTTTTTTTCTTGCAGTTTCTCACCATCTCATCCACAGACACTGCACACTGACACAGAGCCAAAAGGGGAAGGTGTTTAAAGATATGATTGGGCCAGCCCCGTGTCAGTAAAGAAAAGAAACAATGGGCCACAGAGGAGTGTTTCATGGGCCGGTGGCGCTGACTTTTACATTACACAGGCACAAGCACCGAAACGAAAGTGGTGGTGGTGTTTAAAGAGTTAACTTAACCTTAACCCTCAGTTGCTCCAGGGGGACTGTCCCTGTAACTAGTGATTGTGAGTCGCTCTGGATAAGGCCTCGTTCATACGGACGTCTGAATCAGGCGTTTTTCAGGCGTTCGTGGCGCCAGGCGAGCGCGGACTGAGCGTCTATGGCAAGCCGTTTTAACATTTAATAGCCAAAGTGGATATGTACGTCAGATATCCCTAATTCATTTACATTTACATTTACATTTACATTTACGGCATTTAGCTGACGCCCTTATCCAGAGCGACGTACATCAGTGCTC
>JBBPCX010000028.1:14087955-14100234 GCA_037974365.1 Hydrocynus forskahlii
ATAAATATGATACAAATTGTACATATTGGTGAGACTAAACAAACATCTAAAAGCTACCTTTGGGAAAGTTTTCACATAAGATAAGATAAGAGAGAATAAAAGATAATAAGACAACAGCATGGAAAGATATATACAATAGTATAAACAATATACAAAGTATAAACAATAGTGCAACACAATGACAATAACATTAGTGTAACAAATAACAGTGTCACACTGACATTCCTGTGTGTAAAGATTGTTGCACTATAGCAGCAGATGGTAAAGTAATGAGATTAACATTCAGTAACATTCAATCAATTCCCAGATTAAACAGCTGAGTTGTATATTGCACAGATCCAGTACAGAACAAAATAAGGACTTAAAAACTTAAAAGTCAAAGCTAGGGTATAAAAGGTATGTTTTCCAAGATAAAAGAAAAAAAAGAAAAAAAACATGAAACACATACACTATATGAACAAAAGTATTGGGACGCTTGTCCATTACGCCAACAGGGACTTTAAATACATGGCATTCAAATACATAGACTTTAATATGAGGTTGTTCCTCCTTTACAGCTATAACAGCTCCCAATCTTCTTGGATGAATGATGTTGGTCAGGAAGGCCTGGCTGACAATCTCCATTCCAGTTCATCACAAAGGTGCTGGATGGAGTTGAAGTCAGGACTCTGTGTGGGTCAGTTAAGTTCTTCCACATCCAACTTATCCAGCCATGTCTTTAAGGACCTTGCTTTGTGCACAGTCATGCTAGAATAGAAAAGCTTTTCCCCCAAACTGTGTCCACAAAGTTGGAAACATGGCATTGTCCAAAATATCTGGGTATGCTGAAGCATTAAGATTGCCCTTCACTGGAAGTAAGGGGCCAAGCCCAGAAAAACAGGTGTGTCCTAATACTTTTGTCCATATAGTGTATAAAGACGTGTGGGTTGTCTGGTAATTTTGGATAGTACATAAAATGTCTATGCTTGCGTTGTAGACAGGGTGACTTCTGGTTCCTATTACCACCACTGTCTTAAAGAAAGCCAGTTTCTTCACAATGAGTCGTTTTGTTGCTTTGTGCACTGGAGCACAGTCATGCTGGAGTAGAAAAGGGCCTTCTCCAAACTGTGTCCACAAAGTTGGAAGCATGGCGTTGTCCAAGATGTCTTGGTCTGCAGAAGCATTAAGATTGCCCTTCACTGGAAGTAAGGGGCCACCAGAATTCTTTAAGTAGGAGGTGTGTCCCAATACTTTTGTCCATATAGTGTACCAGTATAAAAAGATTAACACCTTAGCAACTTTTTGCCAGTTTATCAAGGGCAATACGTATCTTTGTGTCCACAAAGTTGGAAGCATGGTGTTGTCCAGAATGTCTTGCTACGCTGAAGCATGAAAGGCTGCTCTTCACTGTCCCAATACTGATCACGCAGTGTTTTCCTCGGGTGTTGGTGAGAGGTTGGTCGGTCGGGGGCAGGCTGAGCCCATGTTACTGAAAGACCAGCTGCTGAGGAAGTGGAGACACACGTCCCGAGTCTGGAGCTAAACAAGCTTCATCACGGAGGAGCGGAGTTTCCGAGGCGCAGCAGCGGTTAAATTCTACTCAACTTGGGATTTAAAGTGAACTAAGAAGAAGAGTAAACCCCTCCCACGAATGTGAGTAAAGTTTATTTCTGTATTTCTCACCTGAAAAGCTGCCTGAAAGCTTTTATTCTCGGTCGCCTTAGAAAACGTAAGCAAGCGTGCTAACGCGGAGTTAGCAAAACAAGCTAGCGTCTCAGTCGCAGCGGCCCGTCTGAGTCGCTAGGTTCCCCTGTGCTTCTCAGGGTTTAAAACCATAAACAACGACCTCTCCCCGGCCACTTTTTGTAGAACACATATTTGTACATTCAGAGTGACCCAGCTGACTCTGTATTTCGTTTTATTTTTGAGTCTTTCTCGCTGATAATGTGCCACGTTAGCGCGGTGGCACAAATGAGTTGCTCGCTTGGCTAGCCTAGCGTGTGTTTACACCCCAGTCTGTACGATAAACACGTTGGATTATGTTATATGTGTATTTTTTTCAATCACATTACATATTTGACTTATTTTATAGTAGAAATACTTTAGAGACTTTGTAATAGTTCTCGACACGGCTTGGGCGATAGTGACAACGTTAGCCAGCGAGCTAACGAATGTTCTAGTTAACGTTAGTGGACCTAACTTAGTTCTAGGCTGGATTTTTGATAATAACTCAACTTTATTCAGTAATTAACCTCCGTGTTTAATGTTTTACATTTTTGTGTAGTGCAGACGAGTATCCAATATCCTCCTGTGTTTGTGTTTTTAACTTAGTGTGGTTAATATGGATAGTATTCCTTAGTATGTGCTCTGTGGCATGTTTGACTGTGTAGACAGCTGTGCTTTGAGAGGATTTTGTCAACTGAGATAGGGGGGATTATAATGCTATCGAGTGCTTTCCAGAACAGGTTGTGCAGTTTTTAGTACTATTACGAAAAGAATAAGTAAATGGTGGCTGCAACGATCGAGTCACTTTCAGTGTCCTGTGGAGTTACAGTCAGTAAATGTAATTTTTTCTTTGTCTAAAATGGGTTTAATGCGTGAAATGACAGCTACAGGATCTCTTTAATTAAAAAGCTGTGCATATGTATACATGGCATGTCGTCATCGAGCTTCGTCTCTCTTATTCTAGGGGTGGGTTGGGGGGTGTTAATTCTGACCAGCTACTGGTCTCTTGCCAGATTGCCTCCGTATTGATTCTCTGCCTCCTTATTGGCTAGTTTCTCTCTCTGCCAGGACCTGATTGGCTGGCATGCTGGTCTTGGAGGACACAGTTGGTCTCTGCAAATGTCAGACGGACGAGCTTCCTTCCTCTTTATAAGGGAGCTCTGGGCTTTTTAATGTCAGTCGTATCGTGGGCGCGGTCCATTGAGTATCACAGATCCAGCTGTTCATTTGTAGCTTCGGTGTGACATTTCTTTTCACACTTGTCCTCTCCTTTGCAGGAGCCTCGCCTTGACCTTTATGTGAGCATCGAGGCGGGTCAGAGACTGGAGGAGTGATTCGGAGCCACCGTGTGTACCATCTGCCCTGGATCTACCCCCTCCTGCACACACTTTGAGGCATCTTTTGTCTTCATTCAGTCCTCCACAGGGGAACAGACTTTCCAGAAACAGACCTTTTTTGACCACTGTGCTGTAGTTTAGTCTCTTGTAGTGGTATCCTGTCACGCTGAATCATGGAGGCCATTGCCAAGTATGATTTCAAAGCAACTGCAGACGACGAGCTAAGTTTTAAACGGGGAGAAATCCTTAAGGTAACAAACCCTTTTTTTCCCTTGTATACTCATCTACATGTAAGTTGATTGCACTATATGGACAAAAGTATTTGGACGCCTGATCATTTCACCAACAGGGGCTTTAACGACATCGCTTTCAAATACATAGACTTTAGTATGGAGTTGGTCCCCCTTAGCGGCTACAGTATATTGTAGTTGCAGCCTTGCATGCAAGACATTTTAAGGCAAAATAGTGCTCTTGTTTTTCATCTTTACCACTATTTTTACTGCATACAAAACCACCGTTGTATTCCAATACATAACTTTAATATGGAGTTGGTCCCTCTTTGCAGCTATAACAGCTTCCACTCTTCTTGGAAGGCTTTGGAGTGTTGCTGGGTGAATTTGTGCTCATTCATTCTATAGAGCATTTATGTGGTCAGGCACTGATGTTGGACGAGAAGGCGTGACTTTGTGCCCTGGGGCACAGTCATGCTGGAATAGAAAAGGTCCACAAAGTTGGAAGCATGGCATTGTAGAAAAAAACTTGGTATGCTGAAGCGTTAAAATTGCCCATCGCTGGAAGTAAGGTTCTAGTCCAAGCCCTGAAAAACATGTGTCCCAATACTTTTGTCCATTTAGTGTTTGTGAGATATGGCACAGTACTGTCATCTGATTTTAGCCTACCACAGTCTCAACATTTTGCTCCAGATGTCTGCAAAGAGCACAGGTGACTGTCAAAGCCTGTCTGAAATCCTGCTGTATCATTAAATTACATTGAGTTAAAAAGGGAATGACTGTATTTGTCAGTTGCTTCTTATAAATGGTCATTTCTTTTGCGCATCACATTATGTCTTGTTTGTTGTTTCATCCTTGGCAGCCAAAACAGAGCCTAAATACCTGAAGATGTTTGGATTGTATTCGTGTGCTGCAAGCATTAATAGCTGTTTCTGTCCAAGATTTTGGCAGACATGCTACAGAATAAACCAAAAAAAATTGAATTATCTGTTATCTAAATATGTGCTTGGTACATTATAAAGTAAGACAGTGGAGCGTTTTGCAATTACACAAAAAGTCATTAGTTTGAAAATCCACCTACAAAAGAATATTTGTGTTTTATTTTCCATGGAGAAATTTAAGAACCTAATTGAACACGACCTAGTAGGAGGCCACCGCTGTGCCACAGGCATCTCACATCCATCCCTCTGCTCCTCCAAATTAGTGAAATGTGACACATATATAATCCTGTTTGACGCCTTAAAGCAGCATACCCTTAGGATGATTAACATTTCTTCCTTCTTCTTACAGCACTAAACATTCTGTTGTTCTGCTTCCTAGTCTGTTTAACATCAGACTTGTTTATTGCTCATCGAAGTTGTCACTTCGATGCTGTATTTTGAAATCAGAATGGAGCAGAACTATCTTAAAATACTTTAGTTCCACTTCTCTGTTTGCTTGTATGCTTGAATGCTTGTCTTCACTGCAGTTTCTGTAAATCTTTTTGGCCCTTCAGGCTGCACATCATTGAACTGAGTTCTGCCTCAAAAGACTTCAAGCTGCCTTCTTTGAGCAGGATTGTAAAGCCTGGCGTAGAAGTGGGTTTTTGCCCCAGTGCTCTGAGATTTACATGCAATCATTGTAATCCCTCTCACTGGACGTCATAGGGTTTTTGATAAAGAAGGAAGCATCAGCACTCCACATATATAATATCCCTTTTCATCTTGAGTTGATGGCCTGATGTTTCTCTGGTAGGAGCCAAATAAAGGAACGGCAAAATAATATAACCCCTCGTTCACCCCCCCCCAATCGCCTTATCGTATCATGAGGGATTAAAATAGCCATTAGTGCAGTCTAGATTAGGATTTTTTTCATGCAGGCAACTTTTGGATAGTAGTTACATAATACCACTTTAAGTTGCAAGAACACAATATCATAGGCATTTAGGGAAGGTTTATTTATAGTATGTGTACACTTAGCATTTGAATAGTCAGGGTTGTAAAAGCTGTAGCAGGAGGCAACATAATGTAAATGGTTTTACAATTCATACCTGCATTTTTGACATATTTGGTTATTTCTGCAGCTACTGATGCGTTTAGCTCCCCGTAGTAGTTCTTAGGTATGCTTGCATTTTTAACGTATTATAGAAAATGCTACCATCATAATACATTTCTACATATAATGTAGTTGTTAGATGTAATGAGGTTGTTCTACTGTAGTTAATAAAGCACATCTTTTGCCAAAAAGCAGTTTTATTAAATCCTCACACCCAGGATTTCAGTCTTTAAATGCGTTAAAAGGTAATGAATCTCAATACTGCATACGCAGATTGAAACTTTGTCAATGTGTGAATATATTTAAATGATTACTTTTGTTAATCAGTCATTTGTCTGTCACACATTTGTCCATGACGCTGACCAGATTACTTAAAATACTTATTTTAAACATATCTCTGTGGGTATGTTCTGAGAGAAACAGCTTAGTGCTGTGATAACAACCTTATGTCAAACGATATTAATATTAGAAATAATTAAAGTATGTGGTTTATATAGCTCAGTATTTTTGTTTTAGATTCTGATGCATTGGTTTTTGTTGAGGTTCATTTAAAAAAAACCTGTATTTGCAGAAACACTTTTTTGTGCACGTGATGCCACACTGAAATTCCCCCCTCCATCAAGTTAGCTAAAAGAATTGGAACTGTTTTTCCAACATACAGCTATTATCTGTAGTTTTAATTATGGCGTCTGGTAGGAATGAGGTCTGTGGTCTAACCCTTACTGTCCACTTGTATTAACTACTGTTGTATGTTACTTCTGTCATTATTGCTTCTTCATTTCTTTAGCTTTGTGTGGCTTCTTTGTATATTCATCCCAAGAAAAGGGTACCTGTTCTCTGAACAAGGAAGAGATTCTTGGTAGATTTTTTGGAGAAATTGGGCTTCTTGCATACAGGAAGAGGAGAGTGCTGTGTAATTAATCAACTTATATCATGCTGTCAGTCACTGATTACACACTAATGAATGCATACACTTTTGGATACACCTTGAATCTGATTACATCAGCCCGCCTCCCCTAATCAGACGTTATGTAATTGGAATGTAATTTGATATCAGAGTAGATTGCAGTTTTAGATTACATCTTCCTCTTTGAAATACTTTCTTGCTTTGTCTAAAAACAGGCTTGAGGAAACATAAGCGACAGCCGTTCCTCTTGATTGCTTTTGACCCTTTTAGTCCTCAAGCTTCTTGGGCACCTTTTCCAAAAACTGAGGTCATTTTGCTAAAAGATCAGTTTATTTTAAACCATTTTAATAATGTTGGTTGGCATTTCTGCAAAAACCACAGTGCTCCAACCCCCTCCTTGGCTATTACCAAGAAAAGCAGTGAAAGAGGAACACCTCCCCATCTGCACATGGCATCTTAACTTCAAGTCTGTCATGAAGTTGCAGTTAAAAATGACGCATGATACGTTTGTGCTTTATTAATGTGGGTTTACAGCAGTTGTGGTATTTTGCTGTTGCCATCTGTTGTCATAGACCTAACAGTGCATGGCTGCTCCTTTTCCGCACAGCCAAAAGAAGTAAGCGTGCAATCGTCAAATATTTTACACAGTTGTTTGATGTCTTGAAAACAGCTTGTGCATTTTGAATGGGTAAATACTTTGCACAGCCGCTAAACCTACATTGGCCAATATGTTACTGTACTAATGTTACAAAAAAAGCATGTCACAGCTTTACTTGACAGTGAATGTTTATTTTAAGGCTGTTGAAACATCTTATTAGTGCAGATCTAGCAGGTGTAAAAAGGGCCTAATTGTGATGTTAGACCACTGAGTCAGAGCCCCTACTAACTGGCAGGGCTTGTGGCGTGTTTCCAGTATGCCCCAGTAATGCCTACTAAAAGTAGTGCATAGAAGGACGTGACCCAGTCATTGGCGTCTTAGGATCACCGTCCCCACACACTGCTCCCTGGGCTCTGTGTTCCTGGCTGCCCGCTGCTTCACTTGGTGAATGGGTTAAGTGCTTTTCACACTGTGTGCTGTGATCACATATGACAATTG
Source organism: Hydrocynus forskahlii (assembly GCA_037974365.1). NCBI lineage: Eukaryota > Metazoa > Chordata > Actinopteri > Characiformes > Alestidae > Hydrocynus > Hydrocynus forskahlii. The sequence goes on from JBBPCX010000028.1 coordinate 14,095,264, forward strand.
GTCACTTTACATGCTTGACTTACACTGATGCTTGTGAGGAGCAATGTTTAGCTTGTCTGGTCCGGTCCCACAAAAAAAAAAAAAAGCTACCGCAGTAAAAATTGCTGAAAAAGTTGCTGCCTGTAAAAGAAAGTTGTCGGAACACAGTGTATTATAGCTTACTGTTTTTTGGGACTACATATTTGTAGAATGATCAGAGTGCCCATGCTAACTTCTGTTCACTGCCAAAAGTGCCTACAGTGGACATGTGAAAATCAGAACTGGCCCCTGGATCAATGGGAGAAGGGGGCTTAGTCCAGTGTCCATCATCTGCATGGCTGGTTGCATGTCTTCGCTTACCTGGGGAACAGATTTAACCAGGATAGGAAGTAAGCAAGCTGACTGAGGCAGTGTGATGCTCTGGACAACGTTCTCCTGGGAAGCCTTGGGTTTTGGCTTTCAACTGGATGTTACTTTTACACGTGCCACGTAAACATTGTTGTAGACCAATGACACCCCTTCATGGCGTCATTACTTCCTGATGGCAGAGACCTCTTCTAGCAGGATATTGAATCAAAGCTGGTTTCAGGGTTTCCATGCGTCTGTAAAATTCTTAAGCTGACCAAATGTCTAGAAATAGAAAGGGCATGGAAAATTTGAATTACTGTGGAAAATCATTGTAGCATCATCCTATAAGACGTCACATCACATGGTCGCACAAACAGACTGGGTGACATTACAAATTAGGTGGCTAAAATTCTGAAGAATGTAAGTTACATTATCCTTCAAATGTTAATATTAGTCATTGCTAGCTTTTATTGGGTCTGTAGATTAATGTTGCAAATTTTGTAGCGTGTTTTTAAAAAGCTGAGTAAAGTTAAATTGGTTAGCATGTTTTGTTTAGGTAACATGCTTACTACCTTGTTATGCCTGCAGAGGTAAAGGCAGTGCTCTGCCTAGGAGCAGTGGTTTCAGATGTGTTTGGCGTCATTGAGCGAGTTGATTGGGAAGTAGCATTCAAACAGTGAATGGGAGCCCATCTGTATGTTAGTCAAACATCAGCTAAATACTGAGGAGTCTTTTGGGTGGCTGGTGTTTTGGTGGTTAGGGAGTTGTCCTTGCTATTGGAAGGCCTTGGGTTCGAATCCCAGGGCCCCAGTGGCATCACTGAGGTGTCCTTGAGTAAAGTACCGCCCCCACACACTGCTCCACAGGTGCTGCGTCGCTGGCTGCCCACTGCTTCACTTGATAAATGGATTAAAAGCAGAGAAGCAATTTCCTGTGGGACCAATATAGTATATAGGATGTAATAATTAATTGATTAATAAAAAATTCACTTAATTCTAGCAAACTATATTTCACAGTATTGTAGGCTATGATCCCTGTCTGTCTTTCCAACTAGAGCTTCTCTAAAAGTGACCTGGAAAATGATCTGTGGAAAATAGTGGGCACCCTGCTTCCGGTAGCACGGTATTAGCCAGGTGTTTTAATGTGGTTCCTGATCAGTGTATATATGATAGCCACTCTTGCACAATTGACATAAGTGGTTGTAGCAGACGTTTGTTTCCTTTTGATGTCTTGTCCTGCAAAGCTTACAGCATGGGGTAGAAATGGGAAGGAGCAGTCAACAAGCAATGGCTACTGTTTTGTTTCAGATTTTTAGGTGTCAGTCATACACAAAGATTAAGCAGTTGTTTTAAGTCCCATTATGCCAGCTAATCCTGCTCCCCCATGGTGCACTTTATAAAAATAGGCTCAGACATATCAGCTGGCACTTTCACTTGTTTTTAAGTTAATAATCATGTTCAGAATTACACTGACATACTCCCAGGTGTCATGTTTAGTATTTAATGTTTTAGTATTAATCATTGTTTCTGGAATATGGCTGCCTTTTTTTTTTTTTTTTTTTTAACAAATGTAAATGTCTTATTTTGTTTCAAGCATGTCCCTTATGTTCTGTAGTTTTCTCCAGTGGCCATAAGACTCTTTATCATCTCTACTAAACATCAAGGTTCAGCAGGGGCATCTAGATGTTTTCCACAGAAAGGGCAGCTGCTCTTGCCTTGACCCGTTTTACTCTGACTTAATTCTGACCCTCCGGGCTTGGTGAGAGTCTGATTCACCAAGCTTGCTTCATTTATTCTGCTCTTCTGACTTTGAAGTGAGCGGGAGCGACTCAGTCAGATTGTGCCCTCAAGGGTCATGGTCCTGTGGACGCACGAATTGTGTGGAGAATTGGGCTAGTGGTGAAAAAAACCCCGTTTCCACATGCATGGTTGCATCTTTGTTCCTGGAAAAAACATGCCTCAAACACGTCATTATTCTTTAAACTTGCTGCTGGGCTGCTGCATGCATCTTGTTCTTGGAATGTCTAGTGTCATCTTTTTTTAAGGTTTCTTTCAAATGGCCACTGATCATCATGAAAGCATATTTTATGGCTATACCTTTGATGTACAAGCAGGAGAATTTGGAGTGGACAGATGATGAAAAATCTGATAGGAAAATATGAGTAATATCCTGATCCTTGCATGTCAGTTTTGTGCTGGCGCATTTGTGCTGTTATAGTTTGACAAAATGTTGAGAAAGAACTCATTTCTTTGTTTTAAACAGCAGATTGTGTAATGCTAACTCTAGAACTCACCCAATCATTTTGACAATGAGACTGTTTGGTTCCTCCTTTTTTTCTAGTGCTGTCTTTCTCTTCTTGTCATCTTTTCCTTGCTGCTTCCTCCATCCCCACAAAAGTATGACCATTACCCTGACCATTACCCTGACAAGGACTTTAATAACACTGCATTCAAATACATTTTGGTTCCTTTTTGAACAAATGTACAGAGCATAGCATCAATTCTGTGTGTGTACTATGTGTCCATATTGGCATATGGATAAATTCAGTTTAATCCATGGGTGATCTTAAGACTTTTCTGGGAAAACTAGCATTTATAAAGCTTAGTCTGTAAATCCCCCTCCCCTTTTAATTCGGATGATACACGGGATTGTTTGTTAAACAAAAAAATCTAATAGTATTAGCATTAATCTTAGTATTGTGATCTAATTTACTCTGCACGTTACACTTATCTCTCATTAACGCTTTTTGGAAGATGAGCTGTGTAGTGTTTGCCAGTGTGTATAATTTCAGTATTTTTGAAAGATTGCTGAACTTCCCTTGATTGTGGTGTATGTATTCTTAAGTATAAATTAGAGATCCAATATCTAATTCCTAAAGGCCTGTGTTCATTTGCCTTTGATCATGTAGTATTTTCCCATCATGGTGACAGTTTGAGGATGACTGCCAAAAAAGAACCGGATGTGTCCTGTAGCTCCTTCTGTGAATGTCACCGATTGGTCAGAGAAGGAAAGTGCTTTAACTATTCATTATCACTGCAAAGAGCGCAAGTGAACAACCAGTAATGACTGTCCAGGCTTTCTCAGAAGTCCTCAATTTTTTATTTGGTACAGACTTCGAATTGCAGGAACAGACAAGTAGGGCGCTTCATAGTTTTTGTTGGTTGCGAAACTGTTGCTGTTAAGCAGAACAGGGCCTCTAATAAACAAAAACTTTAGATTGTTGTTGAATACAAGAAATTGCTAATGCACCAGAAAGTAATTTCCTTTTTGGTGGTGTTATTTTGGAACTTCAGAAAAGAGAAGCATCGAAAAGACTTGCTGAATAAGACGCTCTTGTCACAAGTTTCTCACCCTCCAGATTTCCCCAACCGCTTTAAGCCCTGTTTATTCATATTCTTTCTCTCTGTGTCTCTCTCTTGTTCTCTGTCTCTCTGTCTCGGTCTCTCTCTTGATTTTTTTTCTTTTTTTTCTCTTTTTATGAATCTTGAATGAGTGCATCGTTATGCTTTTATTCCAGTGACTCTTCCCCTGTGTTATTCTTATTGTGAGACAGTCTGTTTTATGTAACTTGTGATCTGGCTTTGTTGCTGATGGGATTGATAGAGGACCGGGGTCAGATTCTAAGCTTTTTTTCCTGTAGCATAATCGCCTCAGAGGCACTGGTATGTATGTCCTTTGTATCGTTTTCTATCATGCACCACTGGATCCAGGAATAAATCTACTCATAAGAAGTTCAGACTAGGGATTTAACGTGGTGAATCATTGATAGACGAACTTGTTTCCTGTTAAAATACTTAGGCTTTATGTGGGGGAAAGATGGGAAATTTTTACAGGGCTATTTTAAAGCAGAAAGGCAAATGCGCTTATAAGCAGCAGGGTTTAATTATTGTTTAATTTGATTAATTTATAAACCTGGAGTTTCTTCTCGTCATCCAGTCACTGATTTCCACTGTTCATGGGGTTTCCTCCCTTATTTTATCTGTCAAATTTACTAGCAGTTTGTAGGTCTGTTTGATGATAAACAGTGCTTCTATGCTATTTTGTTGGTGTAGTAACAAGATGGCAAAGCAAGGAAACTGTAGTTCAAAAAAGTGACTGGTACACCTTGTTTCCAAATCAAAATTTCTAAGAAACTTTAAGCTTTTCAGACATGGCCTTTGTTAGCCAGAAAGAAGGAATGTTTTTATCCTCAGAAAGCTATAATTATTGTCGAATTCCCCCGATGGTGCTTTTATTAAGCCAGTTCCAAACGTTAATTTAGGATTATTTAACTTGCCTCAGAGGACGTACACAATTCTGTTCAATAGACGATTCAGGACTCACAGTTCAATCTACTCATATTTAACAAAGTAAGACTGGAAACAATTCCACATTCTCACAATTTGATTGAAATTAGAATGACAGTATAATGTCTGTATTCGGTTGTGGTACAATTGACTTATGAAATAGAGCTGAGAGGTGGGGGGTGTTTTATGATGAATGTGATGGGCTGAGTTGTTGATTAGCTGTGGTTGAACACTAAACACTGCAGATGCATCAACATCATAATTAAAAGACTGCTTATTCACCAGGTGTGTGTGTGTGTGAATGCAGCTCTATTATTTGTATAATATATGTGTGTGTGTATGTACGTGTATATATATA
>JBBPCX010000028.1:14104480-14127886 GCA_037974365.1 Hydrocynus forskahlii
GTGTGTGTGTGTGTGTGTGTGTGTGTGTGTGTGTGTGTGTGTGTGTGTGTGTGTGTGTGTGTGTGTGTGTGGAGAGAGACTGAAAGAGAACTAGAATGCACAGCTTGAATGCAGAAGTCACTTTTCTTCCGGGCTCTCTGTTTAAATGTAGTGATGTATGTTATATTTAGCTTTAAGTCCTTTAGTTGCAACATACACACACACACACACACTTGATGCACTACAGCTATATCAGTGTTGCTGCTATGCTGAGAAAGATCTACAGCCCAAATTATGCCTACCCTTGTAATAATACCTGTAATTGTAAACTACAAAGTGCATCTGTGTGGTAAGAGGAGCTGATAAAATGCACAGTGAGTGGACTGACTTGACATTCAATATGACATCCAATAACCAATCTGTAATTACTAGGGGCGCTGGAAGCTTCTGAGTATGCTAATTATAAATATGTGGCTAATTATAATTTATTACAAACAAATCTACAAGCGTGCTTGCTCCATCTCAGTGCTAACTTTGCATCATACATAGCTTTTTTTCCCTTTTTTCTTTTCTTCCATCTCTCTAAAGCAGGGTTGTGGTACCACTTTGACGTGGTGTCATACAGCTTTGAAAAGCCTGACACAGTATAAGCTTCACCAGTTTGTTCTCCATTTCAGCTTTAATTGGGTCTTGACATTTTACATGTCGCTCCCACCTATGTTCCATTACGTCGCACTGTCAAATAATTGGTTACAATTGGAAAGGACAGCGGCACATGGGTTCGAAGTACAACCAATTTCAACTTTGAGTGGAGTGTTACAAGACCTAACTTGAACAACGCTGTGTTGAGTTCAGAACAGAGGCATGACACTCTCTTAACAGGAAACCAATGCCAAAGCAAGTGTTGGAAGTTTTAAGGTAGTCATGTGTAAGCACGCAAGCAGTCAAGATCAGTTTTACCCTTTCTCCGGTATGGTAACTTTAAATTCTCTACCGTTCACAGTATTTATTTACCATAAGAATAAACTGCTCTTGCACGCCTATTGAACCAAGCACATTAAATCAGTGTTAGTTTTGACACTCATTTCATGTTTTGATAAATGTGTTATGTATTTTTTAAGGTGTTTATGAGAATGGAACCCTAACATTATCATTATAAGCGAAAACAAAGTGTTAGGCCTCGTCCACACGGACATTTGAATCTTGGATAAATGAACGTGCTCTGAACGCCAAAGGCATTTTTGTAGCGTTTTGTATCTGCGCTTGATTGGCGTTACACTTGCGTTTGTCTGACGCTGTTTAACGCCAGCCTGCAGCCCAATGTGTAGTTTTATGTATTCACCTATGGGGGCAGTAATTATACTCTCCAGACTGTTTACATGTTGGGATTTGTAGTTTTACTTTTTCCTTCAAAACTTGATTTGTCGCAGTTCCCAGAACAATTGAATCATGGGACATATTTAGTCCTCCAGAACGTAAATGCAGTACCGGTGTTTTCTTTGCATTCAGCAGGATTTCGGCGGAAATTGATGCCAAGAAAACGTTTCATGCAGCATTTTTTTGATGGCACACGAACACGCAGCTGACCAAGCGCCGGTGCTGAACGTCCGTGTGGACGCTGTGATTTGCTCCGATGAGCAGAAAAGCGGTCGCCACTCAGTCCGTGCTCACCTGGCGCCATGAATGCCCAAAAAACGCCTGATTCAGACGTCCATGTGGACGAGGCCTTAGACTGAATATTTGTTTAAAACAAAAACTAAAACTCTTTAGAATAAACAAGATTGCAGATGGTTTTTGGAAACGCTGCCCCCATATTATATTTATCATACGTGTCTGTTACATGACTTGTGGGCATTTAATGATCTCCACCTGTGGCTGTTTTTCCTCTATGTATGCGGTTCTTCCTGACACATATTGTACACTATTTAAAAATGTCCTTGAAATGTTCCTCTCGTCTACAAGATATAATATGTAACTTAATTTAGGAACTCTCAGCCTATCGTTTTTTTAAATTTGATACTGAATTCACAATTCAGTATTTTTCTCAACCAAAATTAGAGCAAAGATGAGTGCTGACTGTGATCATGTTGGCCAAGTTTAACAGCATTACAGCTGTGAAGCAAGAGGAATGCTGGACTGGGATGTTTGCAGACTTGTACATGCAGTGCAATGGCATCTGATTTGTAGAATGTGCATTCTCCACTATGCACATTTTCCGCAATATGCATAAAGAAGCTATGCTCACCATCTCTGCGTCTGTGACTCAGTTCTTCAGACGGGCCCTTCTGAAGGAAATAGTGACTCAGTGACAGGTCGCATGCCAACCTGTCAGGACTGAGGTTTAAATCCTATACTTGAATGTCTTGGGCAACGGATCAGTCAGCTTTCGTCTATTGAGATGTGTGTGTGTCCTTCATTGATTTGGTAATTGTTTGAACAGCACCTTATTACCAAAGAACTTCAACAAAGCAAAACAGTGCATCAAAAAGAGACCAATTTAGTGATGAGCCATAACAGCAAAATATAACATTGTGATACCTGGACATTTTCATTATGGACAAATCATGCTTTTTCATTACATTGAGTTTTTATTTGGAACAGACCACCAATACATAATGGCACAATCAATTATTCAGTCAAAAATATGTATGAAGGGCTCTTCTGAACATAAGGATATCAGTTGTCATAGGGCCCACCCTTAGGTTATTTGCTATAGGTAAAGATGCAATACAGTACACAATTCACGTTTTGTGTTTTTTTTTTTCCTTTTTTGCTCCATTTAAGCTGAGATGGATAAAAGCAGCTCCCCCTCCTGCAGTGATTACTAAGCTGTAGTCTCATTGCCATGAATTGTGTTGCAAGGCCTGTAGTGCTTTGATAGGCTGCAGTGACACATACTGTCTTAGCCTCGGCATTCAGCAGAGAGATGGAGAAAAAAGGAAGGGTGATGCAGGTGTTCGGAAAGTGAATTTGACTGGTATTATTGATGTTACAAGAGGGTAACACAGAACAAAAGATGAATAGCCATCTCAAAATGAGGCTGAATGAGGAAAGAGCGAGTAATCGGAAGTGTCGGGGGACAGACTCGGCATGTTTGCCGTACTGTAATATGTAATACTGTAATTCTTTGTGTGTTCTTGTTAGAACACCTCTCCTAAGTTGGAATTGGCATGGCCTACTGCTCCTTGATCGTTAGCAGTCATTATAAGTGTCCTAAGATCTTTTCACCCTTCATCATCACTGTCAAAATTACAGGTCTAACAGTGCAGCCACATCACCATCAGAAATGTTTAAAAACTTCCGAATGCATGCAATTCACTTGCACAGCATGCTGCATGTCCTGGTTTCCAGTCTAACTGGCAATAGTTCTGTATGTTGATCATACACACATTGGACACTGTCATTATGTAGCTTTCTTGTAAAATCTTGTTGAAGGGCTCCAGAGGGCTCATTAATCATGTTACAAAGACGACACATGTGTGGAAGACATGTACGATTGTCTCTGATCTTTTACTGTAGATATTAAACACTTGGTTGGCTGTAAGAAAGAACTTTCAAAGGCTAATGGGATCAATGAATGTCCATCCATTTAAGAAATCTGATTCCACTTAACTGCTAGTTAATACATCCTTCATGAGCGAAATCAGCCAGATTAACGCAAAAGCAAAGCAACAGTTTGAAAGGGCAGTATTAGTGCTGTATGGAAATGGTGTATGTAAGAGTTTGTCCCCAGACGAGTCATGTTTCCATCTACATTTCAACCAAATTTTCAGTGAAAATGAAAAGCAGTAGAGCTGTTTTCTTCTGGTTTGTATCACCCAGAAATTAGTACTGTAATGGTGAACCCCACAAAAAGTGGAAATGGCCTGTTCCTCCTGGGTTGCAGTGACCTCTGTGTTAAACCAGTAATCAGACTCCTCCACATGGGACCTCTTGACATGAACTGTGAGCCAGCAAAAATTAAGGCTCTGTCTTGTCTCTTCAGATTCTGTTTTGCTGTTTTCCTGTGAATCCTTCTTGCCTTTTTTGGGAAATGTCATGTCAGTGTTTGTTACACTAGCACTGTAATATCTGAACAAAACCTGCAGCGTCCTTGCTCACAGTTTTCTCTCTTCCATTTTTTCTGATGTTACTTTATCAAAGGCCGCAGTTCCCTTTTATTTCCTTTTGTTGATTCTGCATGGCCGGAGAGCTAAAAAGTAGGATTTATGGGGTTCTGTTTGTTCTAAACTGATTGTGTGTGAATGGCTTAGAGTGCTAAGCACTTTTATACTTTTTCTTTTTCCCTCCAAAATAGGTGTTTTGGTGACCACTGAATGACCTTTCAGATTATATAGGAAAGAAAAGGCTGTCTGCTTTCGATTGGCTACAGTTTTCTAATCTTGCCTCAGCACCATCGATAATGCAGTTTGAATGATGTTCGTTTTCATCTCTCTGATGATGCTCTAGTCAGCAAAAATGATGATTACTTGCATGTCAAAGTGTGAGATTGCCACTTGGCTCTAATCAAGGCTGAATCTGGGTAATCGCAGTAATTTCTTGTGCAGTGTGCCCTTGCCCTGCTCCTCCACAGGGATGTTAGAGTAATTAAGTACAGTCATCTTAGAATTAACTGATGCCTGGAGATGGAAGATGAGCATAATGAGAATTATAAAGAAATCTCTTGGGTGGGCTTTTTTTTTTTTGGTTTTTTTTTTGTTTGTTTGTTTTTTTTGTTGTCTGTGAGCTTGACCCCAGTGTGAAGTTCCAGGGAAGATGTTAATATTTGTGCGATAATAACATTGAGTGTTATATGGAACACCAGGGTGTCCGCGGGGTTTTTAAAAGTGTTAAAATGTGATAAATCAAAATTGCCAAATTTAAGGCCATTAAAAATGTTACATTTGGTTTTAGGGTTAGGGTTAGAGGTATTATTAAAAAAAAAAAAAGGTATTATTTTTTCAGACAATGAGGTTTCCTATTTTGAGTGAAATTCTATCTGCTAAAGTTTGCGTTAGTTCATTTAAACATAGGCTTTAGCGTATCTGGGCACCAGAGATGGGGACTCGAGTCTGGAGACTGAGACTCAACACTGAAGTCACACAAAGAAAGACTTGTGACTTGACTTTAGACTTGCCCTCAATGACTTGAGACTTGACTTGGACTTGGGTGTTATCACCCATGAGTCATAACTCGTAAACAATGTTCATTTCATGGAATTATTTATTTATATTTTGCACTCTTTCCAATGATCCCTCGTTTGCCATAATCCGGAGTTATTAGCCGAAAATGTTCACCTCACCTGGGTGTGCCATTACTTTTGTCCGAGCCCTATCTAACTGTGAAGTTTCACATTTAGAGAGCGAGATATATTTTTCATATTTAACATGTAGATTTAAGATCATTTAAGGCAAATCCTCCATGTTGGTGAGGGGATATCACAGCACGCAGTCCAGCCCCCTCCTCTAAGTAACAGCCAATTGTAGTCACGGGGCGTGGCCAATTAGTATAACTTTTAAACATTTAGAGCTCAACATTTAGAGCACAAAAATCCCACTTTTAGAGTCGCGGTTTGTAAAAGTGCTAGATTTAGATTTGGAGCGCAACATTTCACAGCAACGCAGAGTTCTAAATGTGCAATATGTGGTCAACATCAGTGAGTCTGTAAGTCTATTCTGATGTATAGTGTTATATATGTCAAAATCTGCATAAACGTTGGAAAAGTCGCTGATTAACACTTGCAACTCAGTGTCATGATGTTTTTGGGTTTTTTGTTTTAATTCGAAGGTAGTAAAAAAGGTATTAAATTTAACTTAAGGATTGCTGTATATGCCCTGAACACCCACAACACTGAAATAAGAAGTTTGTAAAAACAAGACAGAAGCATAATATACTTATCAGACCTATCCAAGAACTGCCTGAGTGTAGTCCCAATTTAAAGAGGAAAGACTTGGAGAAATGACTGAAACAGACTCTACATTTGTAGGCCATGTTGCAAACTATCCTGTGTCCATGACTCATCCAGTTCCTTTATCACTTTACATGATGTATGTGCATTAGGGCTGCATGATATGGACAGAATATTACTACTGTGATTATAGTGCTACATATTGTGATTGTGATGCCAGTCAGTATATTAAAGAGCCCATATCACACTTCTCGATTAAAAAGGCTTGGTGTTGTAAATACTGTATGATCACTCTCCCATCCACACAGTCCATATAGACAAACTGAACTACAAAAGCAACTTGTTTTTAAATGAGTTTCTTCAGTGTCATAAAGCAAGCACATTCACATATTCCCTTATTCAACATTTCTCAGTTTAGCACTTCATGCTGAAGTTGTAAGGACAGTTTCAGCCCCATGCTCCTTTTGAATGGCCATAGTACAACACAGCCTATCAGAGAAGAGATCAAATAAAAGTTAAGTGAAGTGGCCCCTTTGACTCACATGTAAACACAGCACACAGTGTGAACAAGGTGAAATTCTTTCTCTGCATTTAACCCACTCACCAGTGGGCTGCCACCAAAGAGAGGCACAGTTTGTGGGGATGGTTGCTCAAGGGTACCTCAGTTGTATCACTAGCAGTCCAAGGATTCAAACCTACGACCTTCTGATCACAGGGTGAACTCCCTAACCACTAGGCCACCAGCTGCCCCACATAATTTACCGTGATCAGTCTTAGTCAAAGAAACAAAAACAGACTGTTCTAAGATGAACAGGTTGACAAATGGTCATATGAGAATGAATGATGAGTAATGAATTATATTTTGGTACACAAACCCACACTGACCTCATGGAAAAAATTAAACGGAAGGAAAATATGAAGTTTGGGCCCTGTAAAAATACCTTGGCCAATCAGTGTCTTTAAGGCCTTGTCCATACGGACGTTTGAATCTTGGATAAATGAACGCGCTGTGAATGCCATAGGCGTTCTTTTAGCGTTTTGTATCTGCGCTTGATTGGCGTAACACTGGCGTTTCGTGTATATAATGATTCTCTTCAGATTGTTTACATGTTGGGATTTGTAGTTTTACATTTTCCTTCAAAACTTGATTTGTCGCGGTTCCCAGAGCAGTTGAATCATGGAACATATTGAATGCGCAGCCGACCAAGCGCCGGTGCTGAACGTCCGTGTGGACACTGAGATTGGCTCCAATGAGCAGAAAAACGGTCGGCGCTCAGTCCATGCTCACCTGGCACCATGAACGCCTGAAAAACGCCTGATTCAGATGTCCGTGTGGGCGAGGCCTAATGGTTGGAGATTTGGCAGTCATTTGACTTCTATTGGATGGATAGCTCAATCCATCAAAATACGCAGCTCTCACCTGGAGCTGTGATTGGTCACCCTGTCAGAAACACTAATGGTTAGAGGCTCATTTGCCTATTGCAGCCTTCTGCAATATCAGTATTGCAGAGAGCTGTGTCATGACAATGATTTACAGATGATATAACATTCGTCTTTGTAATGTTGACATGGCTGGTTGAGCAAACGACAGGCAGACAGATGATCTGGCTTGTGTTTGCAGTTGTTAGCTCTCTGGGAAGCCAGTTTTGTTGAAGGAGCCACACTCGGCTTTGTGGTAGGTGAGAGAGCGCAGTCTTCACAGTTAGTGGAAATCTTGCTTGTGCTCTTAGTCATCATTGCACCACATGGGTCAAACACTTTTGTAACTCGGAGCTCAAGCAGGGCACGAAATCTTGGCATGGTTACAAGAGTTCATATTCTCATTTCGTCTCGGGGCTTGGGGGTTGAGCCAGATGGTGTTGGGGGTGGGGGGATGTATGACATCCTTTCTAACCCCTGAGTTGATAACAGAAAGAACGGGTGTAGTTCATTAGTCATTTCAATCTGCTTGCCGTTGCGTTTCAGGATTCTAATCCCTTATGTCGTGTGTGCGTATTCACACACAATCATTTTCCCTTTTGTACAAATGAGTAAATGTTCAGATCAGAAAGCTTTAGTAACATTTATTTCTTAGCACATTATTGGATCCATCAGCAAAGGTGTGAATGTCATTTTTAGCGATTGAATGTCTTTAATGATCTCTATCCCTTGTATAGTCAGTTCTCCAATTTGTCATGAGCTGAGATACAGAGAGGCTGGTACTAACATGCACGCTCCAGCATTGTGAAGGGAGTCATACCAGTGAAAGTAAGCCTTGTTTTGTTCGCATCACTGTTTATTGTGCTGTAAAGCTGTGCTGAGGCAGCCTTTTGTTGAGTCACGGATTGGAGTGTTGATAGTGCAGTGTTTCAAGAGTGGCTGCTCTGTTCTACCCAACTGTTTAAATGGTATTAATTAATTAATTTTTTTAAGTAGGTGAAAACATAAACTCAGAGTTCTGCCAGGTGAACTGACCAACTCTGTAACTTTTCTGTCAATAGCACAAATCTTAATCCAAACCTGGTGTTCGCAGTGAGGCATGCACTCACGAGGAACACCTGCCTGCTGTACTTTCCAGAGCATGATAAAAGATCATGGTTGGATAGCACTTAGGTTGTAAACCACTTACTAGCATTAGTTATCATTGCTCTGGCAGTTTCCTGTAAACCTTAGTCAGAAAGGAAAATTTTAAAGCAGAATTTTATCATTTAAAAACTTTTATTAATAAGGCAAATTTATTGATATAGCACAATATCTTGGACAGAAGTTTGTTTTACAAAGATAAAATCAGGATAAAAAGTTGAAAATATGCAATAAAGTCAATAAGGAAGAATAAAAGTATGATTTTAAAAATATTAAAAAGCAGAAATGTGTAGTCCTTTTATTACCAGCAGCACTCTTTCTTTTTGAGATTTTAATTTGAGATTAAACCATAGTACGAAGTAGCCAAACAGTTTTATTTACTAGCCTTTTTCTTTTTTTCTATTTTCGAGGTATAGAGAGATGTAGAGCAAATCCCCATGAAAAATAGTCGTGTTCAAAGGAAGAGAGAAAAGGCTAGAAGCTGAAACATGCATCCATCTCCAGCAAATTAGATTATTGTAATGCTCTTTTTTTCCTGAATTTATTCAAAATGCTGCAGCTTTTTACCTTAAAAGTGACCAGATCAGATTCTTAAATCATTCAACTGGCTCCCTGTCAAATGTTGAGTTGATGCCATCACAGTGATCTGCCATCACTGGATCCTCGTTCTCCATCACTGGATCTTTTCCAGTATTTCTCAGTAAAGGCAAGACCATACGTGCTAAACTTTTTAAGCTTGTTCGAAATGCACTAATAAATGATACGCACACGCTGCCTAAGCATGGCTTCACACAGCAGGGTTTAATGCCAAAACATTTTGTACCTTTTATTTGCGTAGTGGCTGTGGTAAAATTAACACCTAACCTGGTAATGAGCATTTACCTCTGCGTCGTCATCATGTTGACACTGTTGAAGCTCTCTAGATCAGCACAGGCATTAAAGTATCATTCTTAGCTCTGAGTGTTAGTTTGAATGTTGACTCCTTCAGTGGAGATTTAAACTGAAAGCCTGCCTCTGAATATTACTGGAGACTGTACTTAGTCTCCTGAGGACACACAGTATCCAGTTAGCTGATGGGTTACGTCTCAGCATCACGGAAAAAGCGTGTGTTGACTTAGACACCAACATAGAAACGTCAAAGTGAAAGAGACTTCACATTTCATGATTTCTTGAGTGATAAATAAACTGACAAGTAATACGTGGAACATTTTTATTAGGTCTTCATTGAGACCCATCTTTTTACTTGGCCCTTTATTTAACTAAAATGGTATTTACTTCAGTGTGTTTTATTAAATTGCTTTTAACCTTTGGGGTTTTATTGTTGAAGTTATTAAATGTATTTTCAATAATGCCACTTTTGTTTGATCCCATTTTTATTAGTTTTCCTCTTGTTTTCTCATGATTTATTTTGTTAGGGTCTTTTGGTTGTATTTCCTGTATGAAAGGGCTCTAAATTAAGTTTAGAATTGTAATTTATTTGTGATTGTGTACTTGTTTTCATACTGAAGGTCTGTGGTCAGTCTCTAGATAGAAAAGTGTTTGACGAAAGGCAGAAACTCGTTATCAGTGACAGAACATGTGGTCTACAGTTGGAAGGGGCTTTGTCCAGTGGTCTACAGATTAATTCACACTCTTGTATAATCCTGTCTTGATTTATTGCAGCCCTCAGTAGATTGCACAGACGTGTGCGGAGCAATTATTCTCATTGCAATAGACTAAGAAAAGTGAAGTACTTTTTGTTTCCCGTCATTTATAAATCAATACTGGAAATAAATACAATATTGGACCATTTAGAAATGAAACATACTGTTAATTTGTGGTTCAGATTATTTGACAAATTCATGTTTTTAATCCTATCCAGTACACAATACAGCAATAGTGATTTGTGAACAGAAGTCAAAACGACTGCATTTTTCTGAATCCTTGTTTCAGATTTGATTCTGTAGTGATCGCAGTAATACATAGCATGTTGTTTTGTGATTCTGATTACATAATTTCTATGAATCTGATACGATAAATAAGGACCTTTTTATGAGTTTAGTAAAATTTCAAGATAATGCGCATGTTAGTAGAGGGGTCAGTCAGACTCACATTCAGCATTTCATGTCATGATGTCATGACATGAATGTTGACGATAGCAGTGCCTGGTGAGTATCCTGATGTGATGTTGATGTTGTGTTGTTGATCTGTGGCTTGGTGCAGCAGCAGGCCCTAACAGCTGTGGACGAGATTATCTCTCAGTCCTCGGGCACAGGAATAGAAACTCTCTATTGTAGCTCGGCAAGATTAAAAGACCGAAAAATGGTGAGAGGAGGCAGTTGTTTCATTGTTCCCTTGGGCTATTTAGGGCTGAAGTGAATTTAGGTTTGTGGGGGCATGTGATGTGTGGTATAATAGAGAAGATACTTCTAAGCACAGGACTGCACTGCAGTACAGCCCAGCTACAAAGTCAGACGTTCCTTTCTGGTCTTCTCGTAAAGTTCAGGTCCATTTGCGCTCACAGTTTCTTCACCTTCCTTTATTCCAAGACTGAAAGGAAGCATGTAAATGTCTTGGCTTTTCCTGTCTTGTCAGTATTCTTTCCCTTTGTACTACAGATGATATATCAAATGGGCAGCATTACAGAGCTTTATTTAAGTATTAGATATGCACTGAAAAGGACTCGATACAATAACCAATAGTGAACAACTTATTGTTGTCATTAATTATATGGACAGATAAAATTTAAGGCATTTAATTCATTATTTTTAATTTTGTATCCAAAAACCATTTAAAAGTGTGTGAAAACAAGTTCTAAAAAGTAACAAGGCTATGTGATTAGCTGACTGCAGCAACTGTGACGGTGTTAAAGATTCAGTAACTGTAAACTTGATTCGAAGCCCAGCCTTGTAATACTCATGTTGCTAAACACAACATCCCCGACCCAGCTACAGTTTCACAAAAGGAAGTGGTCCCCTGTAAGTTTTTTGTTTGCTCTAGTTTTGAAAGAGTGCATCCCTTGTTAGTATTTTTTAATCCGAGGATTAACTGCCAGGTGTAAATTTTGTAAATTGTAAATTTAGTTAATGAGCAATTATAGTCTGTTGGTTCTTACTGCTGTGTTGGCCTTTGTAGTACTGATCTCAGTGTTACAATATGCACATCAGCCCTCCAACAACTCTCAATTCTTGCAGCCTAATCAGTCAGATGTTCCTGATGTTCTGTGGCTGATTTGATAAACTGCGATATCAGCTTGATCTAGTCAAATTATTTTCACTTGCACCGTAACCGCTTAATCCATAGTAGGGTTGCCGCCACCTGGAGCCTAACCCGGATTCAGTGGGCTCAAGGCAGGGACTCTCACACACCATTCACTCTCACACTCAAACATACGATCAATTTAGAAACCCCATTTCACCTGACGTGCATGTTTTTGGACTGTGGGGTAAAGTCAAATTGAACCATATATTTTGGAAATTCTGAGAGTTTAATCTCAATAGTGTTGTCTAGCTGTACTCTTTTCTTTGGTTAATCTGTCTAAATAGTTTTGTGTTACATGCCACCAGTATTATAATATACATTGTTATAGTCATGGGAATGGCCCCCTTTTTCTTTATCCCATTCATTTGATGATCACCTCAAAGGGGGGTTTTGAGCAGATTTCCTGTATACAGATGGGTGTCTAGTCATATTGAAACCAAGCTGTTGTTGTGGTGATGATTTATTGAGTCCACCTACCATGTAAAATATTAAGACTTTGTTTAAGCTTTGATAAGGAAAACATTGAGTTTTTTGTGGGGTTTTTTTTCATCTGTTTCACATATTTTATTTGTGCATAATTAAGTTAAGATGGAAAGATCTGAGTGGTTTGTTGTAAAATATTTTGTTCTAGAGAAATATGCCAAGTGAGAATCAAACATCTGAAGAGTGTAACTTACAGCAAACTCACAGCTATGGTTACAGATAAGTTGCCTGAGACATTGTTTTATGATACTGTTGAGGTAAAGTTTTGGCCTAAAATGTGTTTTTCCGTGCAAGGCTTTGTAAAGTTAACTGATTATGTCTGTTGTGGCTATACTTGTGATCTACACACCACAACCCAGTTCCCAAGTAACTTCCTCAGGAGATCAGTAAAGTTTTCTGTTTCAGATTCTGAAGTTGATAAGCTAGTAAGTTTCTCTACAGCTCTCGATTTCAAGCTTCTCTGAATGACTTTTTCGTCTCATGGGTTTAACTATATAGAAATTCCCATTTCCAATGCTAAGATTATGAAAAGTGCAAGACAGATTGGACTGTAATGTATGATAAAGCATTTCTCAGAAGGTCAAGAGAGGCTTCAGTGTACAATATTAACATTAATGAGGCAGCTGGCTATATTAGGGAATGTTAGGAACGTATGCTATCTCTACTAAAACATCCTTTTTAGTACAAAGCTCTTGGTAAGGTGCAGTACTATATTTGTTTTTTTGGTTTTTTTTTTTGTTTTCCATTGCCATGGATTAAACTTGGGGGGATTCATTAATGTGAACATTCTTGTTACCAGAATGGAAGCAGCGTATACTTTAGTTTCTGTTTTAGTGTGGCTGGGTTCTGCTTATTAGCCACGTTCTCTTATATATGCCAGGGTGGGGCTTTCCTCATTAGCCATGCTTCGGTGAAGCCATCAGACCATTTCTCATTGTGTGTCCCCTGAGCCTGCCCTCATCAGTGCTTATTTTCTCCTCGAGTAAATGGTGCATCTGCAGCTATCCCTCCTTATCGGATACACTGAGTGGATAGTTTCAGTCTAATTGCTTTTCTCTTGGTCTCTGCTCAGTTCCGCAGAGAACTACAGAGAGCTGTTTGCGCTTCATTATGCTCTAAAAAGGCGCAAGGGAGATGCCTCCTTAACAGCTGTATACCTTAGCAGTCGATATTCTCTCTAGTTAGAGAACCCCCTCCCGCTAAACTGCAGTGCTCGAAGCATCCACTTCACTCAAGCTTTCAATTTAAATCATTCGCTATGAATGTCAGATTGTCAAGATCTACAAGACAAAGAAAAGCTTGCAAAGACAAACACAAGTGTGTAAAATGAGGTGTGGTTGGGGTTTTTTTGGTTGTTTTTTTGGATTGACTGAACAAGGCTTTTGTTGTAGGTCATGCGCCTTATAGGGCCGCATCTAGTTCTGCTTTTGGGGTGTCGGCCACATGTTTTGTAGAGTGCCGAGGTGTCATCCATGAAGAAAGGCCACATGTCTTTTTTGTGTGTAACCTGTTTGTTGAATTTGACAATATGACCATTTTATCATGATTGTTATGGCACAACCGAAGTATATATAAACAGACTAGTTTATTTCTAACAGTTATTTGTTAAAAATTCTCTTTCTGATTCTTAGTTTCTTTTTGTTAAAAAAAAAGCACTTTCTTATATGGCCGTTTTTTGGCTGGTACTTTTTAAATAGTTTGCAAACTTCAGAAAAACAAAACAAAGGGGGTCCTCGGGTCACGAGGGTCTCGACATGCGATATTGAGAGTTTACGATGCTCATGCGGGCAAACTAGTTTAATGGCGTGTGCTGGAAGATACGCAGAATGCACAGTAACGCAGCGTATGAGTGAGGGAGGACGCTTATCTTAGTGCGAGTGTTGCATTGTTTTGCAACTTTTTGGCCTTTATCATGGCTTCTGAACTCATTTTTTGTCATTTTTTTCTGTTACTACAGTACAGTGTTCAAGTACCGTATATTTGTCTTTTTCCTTTTTCTGTTACTTAGTTGTGTTTTTATGTTCTAGATTTTACAACTGTGTTTCGACTTACACCAAAATTCGGGTTACATCACTGTCCTAGGAACGGATCTCTGTCGTAACTTGAGGACACCCTGTATTGTGAAATTTGTATTGTGTTGTGAAAATCTTCACATTGGATCAATTGATTCATGCTTAGTGATTAAGCATTGCATGAATCAGAGGACAGTGTATATGAGTCTTTAGTGTACAAGTGCAACAGTCTGAACTGCTTATTTTAAAAGTAAAAGGTTTATTTAGGTTACATTTGAATGGTGCAATGTTTGGACCGGTTTGATGCATAATACTCCCTCTGCTGAACCTCCGCAATGGTCACAGAAAAAAAAGCGTCCTCTGTTTGCTTTAGCGTCCAGAACTAGTTTTTTTTGGCCAGCGATGAAGGAACTCTATTGAGCGTTTTGGCAACTGCATGTGTAAAGAAAACATTTATTGAACTTTTTCAGCGTTTCGGCACAATAGCTGTAATGTCGTGCTTTGTTTGATTGATGTATTGTTTTTGTAGTAACCATAAATAATATTTGTGGCTTAGGTGTGATCATCTCTATTTTAGTGACTGGAAGCAATACTTGCAACACAGTTTTTTATTGCAGTTCTTCAGCAGCTATAACTCTGAATCCTTTTGATATGCCATTACTTGTAAATGCATGGAAACACAGACATTTCAGTATGTTGTAATATTGGTTTGTGGTAGGGGAGTAAGTGCTGTATTTCATACTGTATTCAAAATACTTTCAGTACATAAAATGTGCATAATTCAAATGCTGTGGGTTGAACTATTTGGGGGGGCTCATTTACATATTTCTTACTTACTGGCTGAGGAGTTCTGCTGTTCATGCTGTGAAACTTTTCCTGGGAGACATGAGTCACTAACCTACAGTTTCACAGAAACCAGCTAGACGGATGTCAGACATCTGCCACACAGCGTTTGAGCACTCACAAATAGACACACGTCTTAATTTCACCAGCCCCTACGCCAAATGAAGAATGCATCTCTTATTGGTATTTGCATCATACACAATATTGTGTACTGACTGTTTATGTGCTATCATGCTTAATTTTTGCTGTTAACTTTGTTGCATTCATAATGATTTCCTATTTAAGTGATAGTTACATTTGGCTGTCACCAGCTGATCATTATTCTGTGAAAATTTTCATTATGAACGAACCACATGAAATGCCTCAGAATTAGTTGGAAACGAATATTTTTACATTTACTTAATATTATTCGTGTTTTTTCTTTCACATGTAAAGTCATTATTTTGGAGATCCAGAGTTTTGTTCTGGCATCAGCACCATGCTTAATGACCCACCTTTAACCATTCTGAATTTTTTTTATTGTAGGTATTAAATGAAGAATGTGACCAGAACTGGTATAAGGCAGAGCTGAATGGCAAAGACGGTTTCATCCCTAAGAATTATATAGAAATGAAAGCACATCCGTAAGTACAAATACTTCCTCTCCTTCACTTCACAGCTGTTGTCCGTTTTCATATGACCCTGAGCTTATCCAGATCTTTCTGTCTCTAGTGAGTGCAGTTTCAGGATTGTGTAGCCTAGGCCAGACACATCTTCATTTGAGGTTTAATCTTCTAATCTGTGAGAATGGTCAGTAGGCCATCGTGGCTCTGCATTGCAGCAATGTAGAGTGAGAATTTCTAATGCGGCTCTCAGCATTAGTGGTGAACTTCTGTTGTAATCACATCAGCAGATCCCAGCGGGGGGGGTCTGAGTGCAGCTCAATCACAGCACAGATTCTGCAAGGAGAGTTCAACATATATTCTGTGTGTCTACACACATTCCGTCAGTGTAGACCTCCAGTGCTGAACAGCAGTTAAGTAAAGGTCCAGACTTGGTCTTGATGTTAAAGGAGTTCATAGCAAAATCTAATTTATATTATTTCACTTGTACTCCAGATGAAGTCGATTGGCCAAGACATAAGCTGTGTCCGAAAAGTGCACTCATTCACTATGTAGGGAACTATGTAGTGAATCAGCCATTTTGTAGTGTTGTCCAAAATTCCAAACGTCAATTTCACCCACTAGTTAGGGCACTACAAAAATTGCCGCGCAGCGCCAAAATCTAGTGTCCGGACACTGTACACTACATGAATACACATCATGCACTGCGTGTTTTTTACCGTGCCCTGTATAGTGAACGAGTGCACTTTTCGGACACACTGCACACTACTGTTATCCCGCAAAAGTCAAGAAGAGGAGCGAGGCGGAGGGAGGAGAGACGGGGAAAGTGGAGCTTCAAACAGAGGAGATTCAACCACACTTGCACGTTCTTTCTCTCTCTCTCCACAGAGGGCAGTAGTACCCAGGGCTGGACTGGGAAAAATCGGCCCGGGCATTTTGAGCCACAGTCCGGGGGTGGGTGTGGTGCACGATCCGGGCCGGCAGACGGGATTCTGCGCTGACCCCAAAATTGACATCGGCCCACCGGGCAAATGCCCGGTATACCCGATGGCCAGTCCAGCTCTGGTAGTACCCCCCAGACGGATCTCTGTCACCGTGTCCACCGGACCCCGCCTCATGTGCGGGCTGTGTCTGAACTAGAGAGACAAGACGTGTATTTATGCAACAGAGTTAAATTGCCAAGATCCGGCGCACTATTTAAGTAACAGTTAGTAAAAACGTAACATCCCGAATGTCCGAAATTAACTAAACGTCACCTCCCTTTGTTCACTAGTTAGCCTATATAGCAAACACTATGTAGTGAACGAGTAAACCAATGAACAAGTGCACTTTTCAGACACAGCTGTACACTATATTGACAAAGCTTTGGGACACCAGACCATTGCACCAACGGGCATTGCAAATAATGACATTGCATTCAAATACATAGACTTTAATATAGAGGTGGTCCCTCCTTTGCAGCAATAACAGCTTCCAATCTTCTTGGAAGTCTTTCCATAAGATTTTGGAGTTTCTGTGGGAATTTGTGCCCATTCGTTCTGTAGAGCCAATATGGGTCAGACACTGATGTTGGATGGCCTGGAAGGCCTGGCTCACAATCTCCATTACAGTTCGTCCCAAAGGTGTTGGATGAGGTTGAGGTCAGGGCTCCAGCCATGCCGTTATGGACCATATGGTGTCTGACTACAGTCTGTTTAATTACAGTCTAATGTAGTTATAGGTGTCAAGTGACATTACTAAACTACTTTAGCCTGATGTATGATTTTGTCACTCCCACCACTGAAAAATAAAAAAACTCCAACGTAGATCTTATTCACCCAGCATATGCGTGCAGCTTTAAAACTTTGAAGACTGGGTCTAAATTAGGAGCTGAGAAAGCATAAGCAAACAGCGCTCTCCGTATTTTAGCAGTTGTTTCTTCAGCATTGTTCCTTGCCCATCAGATTCACTGCAACAGTGTCAGAATGAATTACCATTTCTCATATACGCTTAGAACTTTTGGATGTAGAAATGCAGCCAAAGTCTGAGTGCTTTCCACTCTTTTGTTCTTTGAAAAGAGGACAGACTCAAGGAGGTTGATGACTTCCTCTGTGACATTGCTGTAGTCATTTCAAGCTGCTTTCAGAAAACATCTTAAACACTGAACATGCTTACAGGATTGGATAACTGTCCACAATGTGGAAGTGTGTCCGCAATTTGCTAAATTGATGAACTAAGTGTGTTCATCCTTCTTGCTCAGTGGGAGCTCAGACAATTGGGATGTAAGTGCACCCCATGTGTTTATCCTGTCAAGTTAGTTGTTCAGAGCAATTGTCCCTGTTTTTGGTTCCATCTACCATCAAGTTGGAAGCATTTCCCTGTCTAGATTCCCTCAGGGCCTTAGACCTTTAATTAAACTTTCCACTTTACTCTCTCTGTTCAAGTTCAGTGCTGTGGGCTTTATTGGCATGCGTTGTTGTCAGCGCAAGACAATATGATGGGCAATATGGTGCTATTTGTAGTTTAGGATAATAGATCATATTTTCATTTTGTCATTGATTGCAACCTTTTAATTGCATCTGTTAAAACAACGTCTGTGTACTTGCAACTATGCAAATACATGTCAGAATGCAGATACACATCGCAAAAAGATAAACAAGTAAACATTACTCACGTGCCTTGTTTTCCTATCACAAGAAGAGGAGCCATCCCATCTGATTTGTTTTTGTTTTTGTTTTTTAAACATGGTGTTTGACATTTGACTCATGAACTGGACCAACTGAGTGATCTGATAAAGTTTAGTGGACAGTAACGCATCAACAGAAAAATCGACTAGACGACTTCTGAGGCCCAAGTCGACGCCTCCTGAGAGAAGTCGACTAGTCGTGTGTTTTTTTTCCTCTCTCTGTGCGCACGCTTGTGTACATAATGCAGTTTCTGCCTCTGATTGGCTGACGCTGACACGCATTCCGTGACTTAACCAATTGTTATAGTCCCTTCATAAAAAAAAGGGCGGTAACGTTGGCGCGAGGGGAATCTAAACACAACAAGACGAGAGACACGGCAGCAGAGGAGACAGACACACATCACATGTGTGGAGATACTTCACTCTAGACACACAAACAGCACGGTGACCTGCACAACCTGCAAGTCGGTGTTAAAGTGCAGTAACAGTACCGGCGTTCTGCTAACATGGCTAACGCTAGCACTGCAGGAAGTCGTCCAGTCCAGAGGACGCTGAGTGGCGCCACGGCTTAAGCTGTTCCCATTTTCTGTTGTGTACTTACATTTAACAGAAAATTCAAGGTATCAGCCTTTATTTTGTTTTTCATGTTGACTGTTAATGTTACAGAGAACTTGTGTTCCTCCACTGCGTGTGTGATGATGTCATCAAACGACTAGTCGATTCGACTTTGACTATGATGACAGATTAGTTGACTTGAAAACTTCAGATGTCATTAATGCCTTAGTGGACAGCCACATTGAGCAGTTTACAGAAATTAAGTCAAATTATGGAGTTTCAGAGCCTGTCAAGACTTGATCCATGGGATGCATCAGTGGCTCCTGTTTTTTTTTTTTCTTCTTGCTTTGTTATTGTTGTCTTTTCACAAATGTAATTCAAGTAAACCTGCTGATGAATACAGTTTCTCAAGTTATGCCATGGTTCACTAATCTTAGCTCCAAAAGGCCAGTGTGGCTGCTTTCTTTGTTAACATAATGAAAGTGAGGATGAAGAATTTTTTTTTTTAGTAATACATGTTAATTTAGTCAAAAATAGGAGGAGAGTGATATGCAATACATATCAAATTTTAGAAATATCAAGCTCTACCCTGTCAGTGCTGCTGGCAATCCACCAGATCCTCTCAAGGAGTGTGAGAAAGAGGGTAGCTCTGTCATTCCTCTGCCAGTCAGTCATTTATGTGTTTTTTGCATAACTTTTGTGTCAGTGTTACGCGAAGGTAAAGGAATGGGCACTAAGAACACCTGGGCTTTGTAGGAGTTTGTGTCTGAAACACACGTCCTGCCTACTTGGACAGAGTTCTGAGACAGGAAGCATGCGGTCATGTCTAAATTGACTGTATGTATGAAATCATCTTCTCTGCTGAGGTTCCTCATCTTGGCCCTTTATTTTAAGTACTGTAGATCTATCCTTTGATGCATTATGTTTCTCATTATCATGTGTATCAGTCCTGATATGGACAAGTGCACCAGCACTGGCATGATTAATTT
This sequence comes from Hydrocynus forskahlii, assembly GCA_037974365.1. Taxonomy (NCBI): domain Eukaryota; kingdom Metazoa; phylum Chordata; class Actinopteri; order Characiformes; family Alestidae; genus Hydrocynus; species Hydrocynus forskahlii. Next base: position 14,124,298 of record JBBPCX010000028.1, read on the forward strand.
ATTCAGAATTGGTTTAACTGAATATTTTCTTTCTAATAAGAAATAGCCAGTGTAGCTTTTTTATTCTGTAAAAATCTGTTGGTAAATTAACATTACTTGTAACTTAACATTACTTAGCACAGGATTTTTTCCAAGGATTTTTAAAACCTGTTTTTTTTGTTTGGTTTTTTTGTTCTGTAAAATCTGTATTTTAACATTACAGTGTCTATTCAGACAAGTTGCTGCATTTATTAAGGTTAGGCAGCAAGTAACTTAATATTTCATTTAGTTAGACATTTTACTACAGTAAAATTCTTGTATTCAGCCGTTTTAACTTTCCTATTACATCATACAAACCCCTTTTTTACAATGTGGCCTTAGCTTGTTGCCCAAAGTAATCTGACTGATCTTGGCTAAACATTTTTAAATATATATTTTCTTTTGTTCACAATTTTAGAACAATGAGTGGAGCAGCTTTTGAATGTGTCAGTAGATTTTTAAATGTCACTATTTGGAGTGCAGTACAAAAATGGCTAAGCTGTTGGTATCTTGGCAGCGTTGAATATCACTGCATTTTGAAGCACAGCCCAAGCGTGGTTCGTCACAGCACTCCCTTTTAAGGTATAGATTCATGAGACAGCTGGGCAGCAAGGTGTCAAGACAGCTGCCTTTAGTTTTAGACACAGCCCTGTACAGTGTTACCATGGCCCTGGGGGCAGGGAGGCGTCCCTTATCAGGCCCTGGGATGTAAATGTGTGTAATCACACAGAGTGGCGTTTGTGGGGCTGACCTGATGGCCACTTCCTCAATACATGCTCTGTGGTGCTGCACTACTGATGGGCAGGAAACAGCAGGAGTGAGACAGCTGCTGTTTTTAGGTTCATCAGTGTGTGAAAGTCAAACGTTACTTACAGCTTCACGCTATTATTTTGCTCCGTGTATTTTCCGGAAGATTAATCGACTCCTTTCCTGAGTCAAAATCAATAGCTGAATGATCGGCTTGATTAAATTTGGATGACGGTGGACAAACAACCTCACTGAACAAAGTTTACAGAGAAGAGTAGATAAAAGGATTTAATGTGTTGCTTTAGAACAAATAGATCTTGACGCTTCAGTCCAGTATCATAGTCACATTTCTGGACAGAAGGACCACCTGGACAAAAACATGTTTACGTTGTTGCTGTCTTTAAACAGAGAGAGAGTGAGCATGGAAAGAGCATTGTCTTTTCAAAGCTGCATGGAATCAGAGCAGTGTTAAAGCCAGTTTGGATCAAATTAATCTTGTGGCATAGCCAGGCTCGATCGAGAGCTAGTGTTGGGAATTTCGGCTCTTTTAATGAGTCAGATCATTTGGATCAGATCACCAAGAAGATCCGGCTCTTTTGGCTCCCAAACAGCTCTTCATTTTAGTCAAAGAACTGACTCGTTCGTGACAGATTGAGTTGTGTTTGAAACCATTTGCACGGCGTGGCATCCTGTTGCAGAGTGCGTTCTAAAATACAAGAAAAATAAACATTGACTACACGAGAAACGCTGTTTTACTTTGGCAACCATGTTGTGATTTCTTGTTTCGTTTTAACGCTCTCTACGTGGGGTAAAACTGGAGACAAAATGTGCAGTGAAAATATTTTTTTATTTATGTCACATTCGACACAGATTATGGCTCCTAAAAAAATTGTCTCCCAAATATTTTTGGGGGGTTTTTTGGTTTTTATTTTTGTTTTTGTTTTTTTTGTCTGGAGCCTTGCTTATTCATAGGCCTGTCACAAATCTTAACTGAGTAGCTGTTTTAATTATGTGAGCTCATCACAGTCATTTAAGGTAACACAACACACAAATGAAATAAAACAGATGAACCATTTATTGAGATGTGGCATGGGTCTTATGAAAACACACCTTTTAGGAGGCAGCAGCAAGTAATGTTTATTTAATGTTTGTTCAATCAATGTGGGGTAAAGATACTAATGTTTATACATATATTAATATATGTAAACCCTTAAAATCCATTGCTTTATTTTAGGTTTTAACATAAGGATGTTGTCATTGTTTTAGACACACATCACTTAGATGTTGTCCAGTGGTAGAAAACAATGCCAGCAAATGCAGCACAAAATAGGGAAAAATTTTATGATTTAGGATGGAATTTGGATTCTAAAGACAATAATGAAACAGAAAATGTACAGCTTCTCTTGGAATAAAAAGAGGAAGAGTAGATAAGCAGAGCTAAACCAGGACAGTCAAACCTGCTGAATTAAACTTTTTATTTCTGCTTTAGTTGATTTTACCTGATCTCCCTCGGCTTTCAGTTGCTGGTCAGATGTCGTCCCACTGTCCCACTGTCCCACCACACACACACACACACACTCACACTTTCCATGACTGTTCTGGTGAATCATTTGTATTCATGGGACTGATTGCAGAACTCTGGGACTGATTTGTTGATGAGCAATGTAGCGGCACAATTGTTTTCATATCGGATAATGTCTCACTGTGATTCAAAATGAAAAGGCTGGAGAGCAGATATCAAAAGCGAACTAGTACTTGCTCAGTGTGAAGGGTTTATTGAAGTGTGACCATTTGACGATACACAACACCGGTTTTGAACTACATGTGGTAGAATCTTTTCCATTTTTTTTACCAAATAAAATGTTTTTCGTCTTATTTTAATATTTGAAAGTATTTTCGACATTTTAAGGTCAGTACATATTACCAGTTAGGGCAACAATTGCTGTTTGTTTATTTGATATTTTATGTTAAGGCCCTAAGGAACACTTCCACACTGTTGTTTTATGTATGAAAGTTTTGATGTGTATGTCTGCAAGATGAACAAGGAGGTCCTCTGCTCCTCTGTGCTGATCGTCTGACCCTCTTTATAAGGTTTTTTTTTTTCTTTCTTTCATCTATCCCAAACCTCTCTGTACAGGTGAGCATTAGTGCTGAGGGCATTATGCCCCGTTCTCTTCATTATTCATCTACCCTTACGTGTAGGCCAGATTGCCAGGTTTGACAGCTGGTTAATCATTAACTTCCCTTTGCTCTCCCGCCTTCGCTTGTGCTTAATTCATTTTTGCTTTTAAGTGTTTAGTTTTTCTGCTTCTCCTTTTTCTAGACCTTTCTGTGTGATTTGCAGAGGTTGTCTCGTCTCTCAGATCTTTATCTCCCGCCACTCCCACACCGGGTGTTTTCTCTCATCATGCCTAAAGATGTAAACCTTAGTTTACTTCTAATCTGAAAATAACATTATGTGGTTAGGCAGTACAGGTTGTTTTCACAACTATTTTGAGCCATCAGTTAGTGGTCTGTGATATATCTATGCCAGCGTGTCAGAAGACTGCACATTATGAAGATGATTTTCCAGTAATAATTAACAAGAAAAAATGGTGCTAGTCAAGATATTTTAGCACTGAGTAAAAAGATCTGTCAATATTGATAAGGACGGGTATTTCTGTCCTTATCAGTATGAGCTAAATGCCTTAAATAGTGAAGCCTTGGACCATTTTCTTAAAACAAAGTGGTCCTCAGTTATGAATTTGTCCTATACAATGAATAGTCACTGTCTGAACAAATGCTTGTGTCTCAAGATTGTAGCTTTACAGGAGAAAGAAAATCA
>JBBPCX010000028.1:14127986-14137986 GCA_037974365.1 Hydrocynus forskahlii
ATATTTATTTTTTTAAAGATCATTTTCTCTGAAAGTTTTGCAAGGTCCGCTTTATGTAAATTATGTAAAGGATAAAAATACAAATGTAACTCGTCCACTGTCCGGTGCAGGTGTGTGCCCCACTGGCTTTTTGGTTTATCTCGTCACAGGTCTGACACTCTGATTCAGGGGCTGTGTGCTAATTTAATTGTGTGTGTTCATGCAGGTGGTTCTTCGGGAGGATTCCTCGGGCTAGAGCAGAGGAGTTGCTGAACAAACAGAGGCACGACGGCGCTTTCCTCATCAGAGAGAGCGAGAGCGCACCTGGAGACTTCTCCCTGTCCGTCAAGTGAGTGACCGCAGTCAAGGGATCCCCTGTCCTTCTTTTCTCTTTCATTCCGTCTCAATGTGACTTTCACATTTTTATAGTTTTTCCTCCCACGCTTTCTCTTCTTTGTTAATCAACATTTCATTTTTGACAGCGTCTATCTAGCACTCTGATTTTATCTCCTTTACCTCAGATGCACACCACCGGTGAAGGTCACATGCTGCTGGTGGTTCTGCATGACACACAGGGTCGGGGCTGTGGCTGCATCACAGATGCATCACAGATTTCTCTTTCATACATACAGTTCTCTGATGCTTATGCTGACTATTTGAAATGCAATGGCAGGTGTGATTAGCATGTGAATGACTAACTTGACAGACAGTTCTTAAAATCAAGGACAATGGACAGGAACTGAGGTTTTATTTGGACACAGTCCTGGCAGACAGTGCCAACTCTGTGCCATACACTCGAGCATGATGAATGCAGTTGAAGAAACGCAGACTGGCTCTTTGTTATGCATTGCTGTAAAACAAATCTTGTCATTTTGCTCTTGGGCATACTTGTCAAAGGTATACTGACAAATGACAGCCTTCATAAACCACCTTTATGGAATATTTCATTTTTCCCCTTGTTCATTCGTAATTATGGCAGTGTATCCATGGCAACTCAATCATCCTGTTAAATGAGTCAGAGGTCAGAGTAACACTAACCTCATTCTACTTACAAGGAAATAGATATAAGATTTATTTTTTTTTTTGTTTGTCTCTTTTTTAACTACATGGATAAACTTTTAAAAGAGACTTGTCTGCATTGCCACTGGCCTAAATCTGCTGAACTGCGGCTCTTCTTTCACTCAGACATCTCCCATATCTTGAAAATCAAGTGACCAGAGCAAATACAAGTGTATAATTCAATGCAAAAACCACATTCTCCAAAAGTTTGACTTTGAATCAGTTTAATAGTTCACTTAGTGATCTGCTTTGGTACAAGGTTATGTAAATTGCCAGGAAAAGATGTTTTTAATTATATTATTTTATAGTTAATACTTCTTTTGTTGTTTCATCTGCTCACCTGTTTGTTTCTCTCTGCCTCTGTGTGTTTGTGTGCGTGTCTGTGTGTCTCAGTGCGTAGGTCCTTTTCCTTCCACTGTCTGCTAATAAGACATGAGGCTGTTCTGGCCTTTCATGTGCAGTTCCATATGTAAAACAATCTTGATTGGCATCAGTATAATTGCTCGTTTAATCCCAACCCCATGTGCCTGTTCTCCACGCTGATAAACCCATGCACCTGTCTCCATTTCCAGTCAGTGTTTTGTATGTGAGTGTGTGTGTGTGTGTGTGTGAGAAGGTCATACCACAGTTCACGCCAGACTCGGTTGCCTTGTTATTTGAATACATTTAATTGTCGGGTTGTAAAGTAAAGTGGCCCCTTATAGTCATATGTGAACACAGCACAGCACACAGTGTGAACAATGTGAAATTCTTTCTCTGCATTTAACCCATTAACCAAGTGAAGCTGGAGAGGTGCCCAGGGGAGTAGTGTGTGTGGGGATAATACCTTGCCCAAGGGTATCTAGCAGTTGGGATTCAAACCCACAACCTTCTGATTGCAGGGGCAACTCCCTAACCACTAGGCCACCCAGCTGGCCCAGAGTGTATTATGGCGTATACTCTTTGTGACTCATAGACTTGGAGTGGACTGTATTATCTAAATAGTAACTAGCAAAGTCTCACTCCAGTTTATACACAGATGTTTTGTCAGTGTGTCTGTTCCAGCCCTCAAATTTCTGCTATGGGTCATAAATAAATCTCCAACACTTTCATTCTCTGTCTCATCTGACGTTCTCTCTCTCTCTCTCTCTCTCTCTCTCTCTCTCTCTCTCTCTCTCTCTCTGTCTCTCTCGCTGTCTCTCTGTCTCTCTCGCTGTCTCTCTGTCTCTGTCTCTCTCTCTCTCTCTCTCTCTCTCTCTCTCTCTGCAGGTTTGGTAATGACGTGCAGCACTTTAAGGTGCTGCGTGATGGGGCAGGGAAGTACTTTCTGTGGGTGGTAAAATTTAACTCACTCAACGAGCTGGTGGATTATCATCGCTCCACCTCAGTCTCGCGAAACCAGCAGATCTTTCTACGAGACATTGAGCAGGTGCCTCAGGTCAGTCACCGTTCATCCTCATTTGAAGTAGAGTTAACTGATATGGGCCTTCATTGCCTGGGCCCCGTAATGGTTATTTCAGCACTGACTGTATTTACAGCAGTGCGGTGTTGGAGCATTCTGTCTTTGGCATTTGGTCTTAAAGCGACATTGGGACTAAAACACCAAATGAACAGAGGAAGGAATAGTTTGCATTTGTTTCTTAATGAAACCGCTGTAATCCAGAAATCAAATTTACATGGGACAAAACTAATTTCTTTCATGATTTAATAAATGCAGTTATATTTTCTGTGTGTCCAGGATGTTTTCCATTTGCGTCATGGAGGTGATATATGCTAAACCTTTTCACCCTGGGTCTTGAGGGTGAAAAGGTTTGTCTGCATATTTAAGTTGCACCAGCTATAAGAACAGTGACTTTGATGCTTTTACTACTTGATGAATCCATTTATTTCTCTGTAATCTAAAAGCAGGAATGGCAACCATTCAAATATTGTATCCATATTTGTTGTAAAATGAAACATGACTGACTACAACTGAGGTAAAGATAGTGTATTCATTTGACCTGGCTGTCATTCGCTTTGAGTTGGGTGAAAAATTCAAGGTTGATATGCAAATTGGAATTCAAAGGGCTCTTCAGTGGGGCCTGCAAGGAAAGGATCCAGTGTTGTAAATTCTTTAAAATGAATGTTGGTTCCAGGCGTTGTGTTTTATGAATTATATATTATTATAAAATTACAGACTGTTAGGTTTAACAAAGTGTCAGCAAAACTGTCATTTGAATCTTATTTAGATTATCTATTTATTTGTTAATTGCGTATTGTCTCATCTCTTTCAAATAATTTATCTTATTTAATATACCTTTTTGCTATGACATAACCATCGTTGTTGATATGGCATTAAAGTAATACTACTAAACTATCATTTGTGTGTTCTTGTGTCTGCAGCACCCTACATATGTGCAGGCGCTTTTTGACTTTGACCCTCAGGAGGATGGTGAGCTGGGTTTCCGGCGTGGAGATTTCATCCAGGTCCTGGACAACTCCGACCCCAACTGGTGGAAGGGTGCTTGCCACGGCCAAACAGGCATGTTCCCGCGCAACTACGTCACACCTGTCAGTCGGAACATGTAAAAAGAAAAAGTCCTTTACTTCTCTTGCGCGTGCGCGTACACACATATAAAACACACACACACACACACACACACACACACACACACAACCACATACAATTCACACCACCCCACCCTTAACACCCTGTGATGTGCAGAGTGAAAAGGAGAAATGGAAATCTTGAAAAGAGAAAGAAGAAAAAAAGTTTGGAGAATGGACGCCCCATCTCTCCAGTGACATCTGGCCGACATCAATGCTGATTCCTGAGAATATTTGCATCACCATGAACGCTTGCAAGCCTGGCTTGCGCAGTCTGCCAGAGCAAAGAGATGAGTCTAGACATAAAGCAACACCACAAAAAATTTCAAACAAAACACAACGATTCTGTCTTTCGATTTTCCCTGCTGCTTTTGCCTTTACAACCCCACCCTCCCAGACCCACCACTTGTAATGCATTTTTTTTCCTTTCATTTTTGGCTGCATGTTTTAATCAGTGCATAACAGAAAATTCTATGCTGTTATCAGTTTTAAGAAATCAAGAAATAAAATAAACTAAATAAAAAATATGTTCCATTCAAGTTAAAAAAAAAAACAAACAAAACAACTGATGCTACACAAGTTTCCGATTGTGAAATCATGGGCACAAGAGCGTTGTACATCAACTTTGGGTTGTGTGGAAAAAAAAAAAAAAAAAAAAAAAAAAAAAAAAACACCTATAGAGAGAATCCATTTTTTTAAGAATATATATATATTATATATTTGTATGTGTTTTGTCTGTTTTACCTTTCCACATATATTTTTGTTTTCCTTTTTTTCCACTTGTAAATTATGTTCAGGTTTTTTTTTTTTTTGGGTTTTTTTTTGGATGAAACAGAGTAGCTCTGGGACATGCTGAATCGTCAGTATAATTTTTATGAATATCTGAGATTGCTCAGATAAAGCCACATGATATTTAAATCACATATTCCATTCACTTTTTTTTTTTCTTCTTTTTTCGAAGAGCTGCATACCATTTGTTGTCAGGACGCTATCATTCAGTGACATGCAAGTGAGAGCCATTTATCCTGCAGGAGTTTGTCTAATGTGAAATCGTATTAAGAGGCCAGCCACCGTTTTTAAGCCAAGGTATTTATTGCAGCCACTTCTACTTCTTGGGCCGTGAATGTAGCTGACGTTAGTCCATAGAAATGAACATGAGGGAAGTAAGAGTTCTGAACCACACAACCATGTTCCGAGAGGCGAGTCTATTTACAGTGTCAAAACATCGATTTACAGTGTATGCATACAAATGAAACTATATGCACCGCCGTTTATCCATATTTTAACCAGAAGATTTGAAATCCTTGTCTTCTGATCTTTCATTGCTATGTATTTGCCAGTCCATAACTGGCACCAGTAAAACCAGTATGAGAAACCATAGAGAGAGTTTTTTTATGTGAATAGTAGAAATATCAGTTTTATTGATGTCTTTTTTTTTTTCCCTCCCCTCTTCTGTATTTCGAGCACTTGTTCTGTCAGCCAATTTGATTCCTTTGTGTCTTGTTTTTTTGTTTGCCTTTTTCTCTTTTTTTTATTTTATTTTATTTACCTTTTTGTTTTGTGGCTGTAGTTTGCTTGTGTTTATTTGTTCTCTCTGGATTAGTGCCTTTTCTCTGGTGTGTCAGTGTCTCCGGCCTGCTGCTTTGGCCTGTGTGGCAGGTTCTGTCAGTACCGCAGCGAGAGATCGTGTCTCACCTCCTGCCTCCGCCACACCCCCTCCTCCAACGTCCCCCCAACACCCCAACACACACAAACACCTGCACCAGTGCACCAGTGTCTTCATGGAACCAGTCCTATTTAAAAGTCTCGCATTCTCATACCTAATGATACTTAATGTTTTAGCTGTTCCTTCTTTCTTTTTTTTCTTATTTTGGGCTCTTTTTTTAATTTGCTTTTTTTTTCAATTAATAAAAATGAAATTCTAAAAATATTTTAGGGTATGTTGTCGTTATTTCAGAATCAGTGTTTCTGACCCTGGCATGAATTAAAAATGTACAAAGTATATCTTGGCTGACCAGCTCACTTTGGGTGATATTCTTCCCCCTGATTTATCACGATAAAGCTGTAATTCCAAGGATGTTTATGTATCTGCATTATTCACCTTTAAACAATCTTGTAAACAGCCATTCCAAGTGGTTTGATGTGAATTTTCTAGAGAAACATAGCATTTTTCACTGCTTTGGTGATAGTAACCAGACTGTCAAAGTGTTCAATACCTCTAAAAATTCCCTTACAGGAGGTTGTTAAACAAAATGGTTTTGAGTACACTGCCTAAAGTTATGAAAGAAGATATATATATAGGAAGATAATGTTCATATTCACTTATATTATATGTGGTAATATTTATATTATTGTAACTGGAAAAATTGGTGGAATAAGGTATAAGGCTTTAGCTTATACCTCTTGTGTCTGCAGTAACTTGCTGCTCCAGATATGAAGAAAACTGGCGGTAAAATTGCTGGAAGGAGTTCAGATGTCAGCATTATTAAAAGATAAATATGATTAGATTAGATTCTTTCTGATAAGATCAGAATATGATTAGATTCTTTATTCTTTGTCGCCTTGGGTCCTGTACATGCCCAGTGGTTCTGCTCAGCCAGTACCTAAACATTGCATTACTTTCGGTCTAGTGAACCATCTGTGTATGTGGTTTGTTTGTCTCTTTGGCTTTACATCAGCCCTGCCCATTATTAGGATCACTTTCCTGGCAGTGTTATGACTACAGTATTGGCCATCTCTTGAAAGATCACAGCATGTTTCTTTCATCCAAATATTGAAAGAGTATTTCACCATCCGTCAGCATTGAATAGAGACGTTGCCTGGAAAGCACTGGACGCTTTCCACAGTTAAATTCACCAAAACATTTTATATATTCATAGACAAGCTTTGGCAAGCTGTTAAATGTTAATCTAGTTGTGCTGCTGTTGAAAAGTCTTTCAGATAGAAAGAGGGTGTATTCAGTGCTTCAGCCCCCACTGTCCTTCCTGCTGTAGGTCATGTACAGACTTCTAACCATATGGTACGGATCAGAGGGCCTCAGGCCAGATGCGGGACGATTCTGAAGCAGGTCATCTGCACTAACTGACATTTTGGAAAGAACACTTGGAGATGCTGAAAGCCATGGGTGGCCCGAAGAGCAATACCGGCAGTTCATGTGAACTTGGACATCCTGCTTGTGACAGCAGCAACACAGGGACCCTGCATGAGAACACACACAGGGCTGTTGCATCAGTCAGGCCCCCATAAATATGACTAAATATTGTACTCTGCAGAGGCCACACAAACTACAGTTATGCTGCAAGGATCCTTAATTACCCAGGATTCATTTACTTGAAGGCTTATTAGTTTTAGTTCTAATCTGAGGTAATGTGCGGCTGTTCAGGTTCAGCAGCGTGAGGAACAAGAACAGCTGGAGATTCTGCTAACTTATGCATAACTCAGCTGAGATATTGAAGATCCATTCAAAGTGGTTTAATGAGAAATGGTACACATTTAGGAACTGACTCACATTCACGCTAGTCCTTATAAGAACCAAGGGTCACAATGTCTTCAATACAAATATAGTTTTTTTGTTTACCATCCAAAATAACCAGTAATCCTACTGGCCAAAGTATTGGGTCACATAACCATTACACGGAGAAGGACTTTAATGACACTGCATTCAAATACGTAGACTTTAATACATAGACCCCCTCTCCCCGTTCATTTATTCATTCATTCTGTAGAGCATTTTTGAGGTCAGGCAGTGATGTTGGATGAGAAGGTCTGGCTCACAATCTCTGACCAATCCCAAAGGTGTTGGTCAGGGCTCTGTGTGGGCCAGTCAAGTTCTTCCACACCAAACTCATCCAGCCATGTCTTTATGGGCCTTTTTGTGCACTGAGGCACAGTCATGCTGGAACAGAAGAGGTTCTTCCCCAAACTGTGTCCACAAAGTTGGAAGTATGGTGTTATCCAAAATGTCTTGGTATGCTGAAGCATTAAGGTTGCCCTTCACTGGAAGTAAGGGGTCTAGCCCAAACCCTGAATTAAGAATGTTTGTCCCGGTACTTTTGTCCATATGGGTGAGTCAGCGACTCTACAGTTGTCTGTAATCGACCAGTGGTTTTCCGTTCGATCGAATGTGACGTCACAGTGGGAGTGATCGTAGTTTATTTAGTCAAATACTATTAAAGGGAGGCTGAAGTGTGTTTGTCTCCAAAAACAGATGATAATTTCTTTTGAAGCAGTCTGGCTTGTATGACGAAGCGGTGACGCCATATGCAAAAACAGCAGTGTACTATTCCAGACTGCCGGGCTGATGAGATCACCAGGTGCTCAGGGGTCATTCAGTCACGGCGAGGTGGCAGGCAGCCCCTCAGGGAACGTGCTAGAAAGGCTCCATTGAAAAAAAATAAAAAACTATAACCCTCTTGTGCCGCTGTCAGATCAGAAAAGATAATAGCGGCAGATTTCACTGTTTAATCACGCGCCATGTAAATGTGTCCCAATATGCAAACACGCAGGTCCCTTTGTTTCCCAGCCGGACTGATCCTGATCTTAACAGGCAGACAGATCAGAGAGCTGCTCTTTTCGCTGCACACACAAACACATACAATATATGGACAAAAGTATTGGAACACGCCTGTTTTCCAGGGTTTAGGCAAGCCCCCTTTCTTCCAGTGAAGGACAATCTTAATGCTTCAGCAAGGCATTTGAACAACACCATGCTTCCAACTTTGTGGACACAGTTTGGGGAGGCACCTTCTCTATTCTAGTATGACTGTGCCCCAGTGCACAAAGCGAGCTCCATAAAGACATAGTTGGATGAGTCACCTTTGGAATGAACTGGAATGGAGACTGTGAACCAGGTCGTGTTTTCGTCCATCATGAGTACCTGACTTCATAAATGCTTTGCAGAACGAATTTCCACAGAAACACTCCTGTCCCTGTTGGTGTAATGGTCAGGTGTCCCAATACTTTTGTCCCTATAGTTTATTACATCAGGGAGATTTCTGCACTTTTTTCTTCACCTGTGTGAAATGCAGGCCGCTCTGAGAGAATGAGTCATTGATTCGAGCAGTCTCTCGTCTTAACAGCGCCACCTGCCGGCCAGAAGAGATTCACCCTCTTACAGCAGAAAAAGAGCAAAGTTTGAAGTTCACGTTTCAAATTTATTGTCATCACCAGTAATGAAATTCTTGGAATCGGGAATATATATATTCCTGCATAAATATTAGTGAGTTCAAGGGGGATGTGCAAAGTGTTCAGTATTTAGCAGTTTAGTAGCCTGATGGCTTGTGGGTAGAAATGATACAATGTTCGTTCATACAATGCACATAGACTTTTTACTTAACGTATATTCTACCTACCCATTATTTCGGATTAAATATTTAAAGCCAGTAGGTTTCTCTTTTCCTCTTGCTGATCAGTTGCTTTCCCGTGCGGTTTATTTTCTATCTTTATTATTAAATTCATCACACTGTGGAATGATACTATGCTGATTTACCTTCATGCGTGAGTCACGGCATCACACCAGACAAAGACTGCAATCTGTTTGGTTGAAGTATTTACTTTTTCTTTCAAGGTCGGTGCTTTTTATTTTCACAGTATTTTGGCCTGTACATCCACTTTACATCCAAACAAAGTTTTTTCAAAAAGTACTCAAACTTTTAGTTGAGTAAAATTTCTGGGCATGCTCTGCTTCCACCTCTCTGTCATGGATGGGCTTTTAAAAGTATGTTGTAGGCCAAAAACAAGTCTCGGAACTATTGCAAAACCAAATCTCAGTATTTCCTGTGTTCACATTTTGCCTGTAGTTCAGCTTCCATTCTTTTCAGGAAACTTGCTTTCAATTTTTTCTGCAGAAATTTCTCCATACTTAACCTAGACACCTCCAAACACCAGTCTTTAATGTTGCATTTTTTGCCTCTTATGATCCTAATAGCTTTCAACACATTCAGTGATGTGAAGTTTTGGGGTGGCCAGTCCACTGTCCTGAGAACAGCAGCAACTTCTTCGATAAGCATGTCTTGATCCCCTCTCTAGTGTGCTTATGATTGTAGAATAAGTCAGCTGGTAACTGTTTAACATTTAACATTAACTATTTAACATTGTTTGTACGTCAAAGCATTTTTGATGTCTTCGGTTAAAACCAGTTCACATTAGATGTTCTTGCACATCTCTGAACTTGCACTGGTCCTTCACCATGATTGACTGATGGTGCTGAGAAGTCTTTTCATAGTGGAAATGTGAGCAGAAACACCTCTTATATCTGAAGCTAGAGTGGAGTTTGATCTCCTAACCTTCTAGGATGAAAGCTTTGAGTGCTGTTTATCAAATGGGGACAGTTTTCTCTGGTCATTTTTAGGACCTCTTGTCAGAGTCTGACCACTCTGTTCAGTAAAGCTTCATCCTC
>JBBPCX010000028.1:14142986-14155562 GCA_037974365.1 Hydrocynus forskahlii
AATTTCTAACGACACAGATGGCAGTTAGGAGTGTCCTGGAGAATGGAAGTGAAAGTCCAGGTCTGAAACCTTTTTTAAGTAAAGAAATCAAACAGAGTCAGAAAGATGCAGTGTCGATGCTTTATTGAAGTTTTCAGCCTGTGGCCCATGGGAGTTGCGGTCAGAGAGCACTCTCCAGCCAGGTATGCACAGAGTTTAATAAGACCCACTTTTTAAATTAAACCTATCGGTATTCCACCAATACATTCGATTCAACCCATTTTCATATCTCCACCTTTCCCTGTTTCTATCAATAATTAAAAAAATCGGTCATCACTAATCAATATTCAGTCGTATCTGGCCACACCTGGGCCACCAATATTACACAATCGGATACGCCTTTATTTTTTAAAAATAGGCCTTGTGAACAACACGTCCGGTTTGGTTGCATGGACTTATTTTAGGGTTTGTTTTGACACATTTGATGTGTTACAGCTTTGCTTTCAAGAAAGTGTGCATGGGAAGATGCTCATGCGTAGGTCCTCAGCTTCAACTAATATTCTTTAGGGACTTTTGGGGGGTTTCCAGTCGCTTGATTTCCAGCACTTGTTCTCATCATCTAAAACAGAGGTCCCCAACCACCGGGCCATGGACCGGTATCAGTCCGTGAGTCATTTGGTACCAGGCTGCACAGAAAGACAGAATAAAAATATTTTTCAGAGTCTGAAAGATCTTTTGTTTAAAAAAAAAAAATGCTCATCTTGCTCAGGTGATACGGTACATCAAAAATTTAGCCCACCAGCTAGCAAAAATGAGTACAAGCCAAACACATTTTGTTTTTAGTTGTATTGCTGCTCTAAAAGGCTGAGGGAGTTCAATAGGTTTAAACTCTAACTACATGGAATCTTCAGTCGTTCACTTACTTACCATGTATTTCTACCATGTCAATCACCATCAAATCCATCAAGGCCCCATCAGGAGTACATTATTGCACTTAGTAGTAATCAGTTGTATATGAGTAATAGCGACATAAGTAGTGATATTCATATGGTAAGACTACGGCACATAATAAGATATTGCACATAATTAAGTGATTCAGAACGCATTTAGAAAACTTCACATGATACTGCACATGGTAAGATTACTATACATAATAAGATATCGCACATAATGATATTTTAGCACCTGATAAGACACATGGCACAATATTACATATGGTAGCCTTTTGCACTTCATAGTAAAATAATAAAATAATGCATATAGATACATAGTAAAATAATAAAATAATGCATATAGATACACATTATAGATACACATAATGGTAAGGTTTTAAACCTGGTAAGAAATTGCACAACTAAGTAGCAACAGGGTATTGCACAGATTATTGTGTGGATGTGTGACAGAGAGGGGAGTTGCGGAGGAGTTCTTGTCTATTGTACAAATCCGAATCAGAACAGAATAATAACTCAAAAACTTAAAAAGATCACCAACAGAACAGGGGAATTAGACAGTTTTGGAAAGGGTTTTCTGTGGTGTTAAAGTCCTGCATTTACATTTCATTACATTACATTCATTTGGAAGATGCTTTTATCCAAAACAGCTTACAATTTGAGGAAATACTCAGGTTTCAGGACAGTGTGAGAACCAGAGGAGAATACTAAGTGCACTTTATAGAGGGAGCACTGCAAGAAGATAGGTTAGTCTTATCGTGTGTGTGCAATGACTTATAAACTTAAAAATAAAAAAGTTCCCCTATACAGCAACAGAGTGTGTGATGAGTGCAGTAGCGTGTGAGGTGTGCAGTAAAGTGTGTGAGGAGTGTGAGGAGAGCAGTAGTGTGTGAGGAGCGATGCTGGGCTGTGCTGGTGTTGTCAGTGAGTCTGAGACCATGTGACTGCCCCTCTCAGGCCTGCTGTGTGTTTTCAGTCTGAGAGAGGAAGGAACATGGCGGCTGCAGAAGACCCGAGGCGGGACGCCGGCCGCGCGTTTTGAGCTTTCTCTCCCCGACAGAGGCCGCGGCTGTGCCCGTGACCGCCGCATCCGCAGCCGGGCGAGCTTATCTTTCAGGCGGTGCGCGAAATTCCGACTTTTCGGCCCTCGTAGTGCGCGCAAAAAGAGGAAGAAGTCGAAAAGAATAGGTTTGAGCCACACACACACTCGCACATAATGAGGGGGAGAAGAGGCAGGCCGCCCAAAACCCTGCTGATGCCGGAGCCCTCTCCGGGGCCGGGGCGAGGACTGAGACCGCGCCGGGCGCCTAAGGTGAAGGCGAGAGGGGGAGCCGACGAGGATTTCGTGACTCCCACTAAGCGGGGCAGCCAGCATCCGCCGCGGGGCCGGAGGAAGGTGGGCTCGGCGGGACCGAGGGGCAGAGGCAGGGGCAGAGCTACTCCTGGAAGAGGCAGGGGGAGACGGAGCGCAGCCAGCGCGGTGGTCTACGACGACCACGAGAGTGAGGAGGAGGAGGATGCCGTGAGCCTGGCGTCCGAGGAGGACGAGGAGGTGGACGAGGAGCCCATTTCGGACGAGGAGGAGGAGGAGGCCATCGACAACGAGTCTGACTACCTAGAGGAGCTGCCCGAGGAGGAGGACGACGACGCGAGCTACTGCACTGAGAGCAGCCACGGCAGCACCCCTGGTACGAGCTCTGCTACCGGGCTGAGCCCCAGCCTCACACCCGCTCTCTCCTTTATCATGCATGCCTCAAACATCACACCGACCTCTGCAGTCGGTCCAGGCCACCCGTTTCAAATTCTCTCTTGTAGAAAACCTTATTTGACAACAGTGGGGCTGTAAGGCTCAAAATGGAGTATGTGCTGCTAGCCGAGGCCCAACTGTTAGCTTAGCTCACCTGCTAACACCAAGCAGCTTCATTGTAGACGTCTGCACGCTTAAACAATTAGGCGTCATTATAGCTTATATTATAATTTTTGCATCTCTTTTCCGAAAAGTAATAACATTACCTATGTAGCAAAACAAACGAGTTTGAATCGCGTCTAAGAAATGCTGTTAGCTTTCCGGCTAACGTTAGCTTTGCTAACTAGCAAAATTAAGCCCCAGTAAATGAACTGTTAGTGAATAGTTAGACATTTTTACGTTTACAGGTGTTAATACGCACCCGTACGGCCCGTACCACTTTTAATGGTAAACGCTTGTTAGTGAAAGTAAATATTGTACATGCTAACGGAGTAGCTGAAGTTAAAGAAAGCTGTTAATGTGGACTCTTAATGAAGGCTGAAAAAAGTTCGCCTCCGAGTTAGCCAGCCGGGGAGCTAGCTGTCTTTAAAGTCGGGGGTTAATAAGGCAATAAGATGCTTGTTCGGGTAATTAGTGAAATAAGAACGTCGTGGCATGGCACCTTTGCTTTAATTTGGATAGTTTCAATTCATGAGAAGCCAATGCGCTCCATGTTGTTTGTATGAGGGGCTGAGAGAAAGTGTGTAGCCCAGTTAGCGCCCACCCATGTAGCCGTGTTTTCATTAGCTGAGGAGCTACAGAGGCAGGAGGTGAGGAGTCTGACAGCATCGCATGTGGCCGAGTGTTTTGAAAACGGGCGCCAGGGCTGTTTCACCTGATTCAGGGGGGAGTTTCATACCCTGACACTGGAACATCGTACTGATAATGTGGGAACCTCATATACATCAGTAAATTACTTAGTAAATATGTTAGTTCTGACTCAAAACATCAATACATGTTAGTTCTGACTCATACAGTACATTACTTCCTAAACATGTTAGTTCTAACTTATGTGGACATTTTTGGGTTCAGCTTGTTTGTGCACTAGCATAATTTGCTAACACTTATCAGCTTTCAACTATTAAATGCAACTAAAAGTAGAATGTAAAAGACTATTAAATTGGGCACTAAACCTAATTCTAACCTCCCTTGCACTATTATTAAAATCACCACATATTTCAACATAGCATCTGTAGATAATCCATTAGGGACCATCCAAATAAACTGTTTTGTTTGTATTTTAAAGATTTATAAAATTACTTCCATTTCTTTTAAGTAATTACTTAACATGTTACTTGTATCTCATTTAATGGGCATTTTTTGGGTTCAGCTCATTTTTGCTTGCATAATTTGGTAACACTTGTCATCAGCTTTCAACTATTAAATGCAACTGAAAATAGAATGTAAAAGACTGTGCTTTATTTATTTTTTTATAGGCCGAAGGAGACGGAGAGCCCGTCGGCCACGCTCTCCCATCCTGGAGCAGAAAGAGATCCCTCTGCTGGAGCTGCCCCTCTCCTCTGAGGATCTCCTCATTCCCGCGGAGCAGCTGCTCAATGCCTCATCCATTTACGAGGTCCTGCGCAACTTCAGCACCGTGCTGCGTCTTTCACCTTTCCGTTTTGAGGACTTCTGTGCGGCTCTGGTGGGTCAGGAGCAGTGCACACTCATGGCGGAGACCCACATCGCCCTGCTGAAGGCCATCCTGCGTGAGGAAGATACATCCAACACCACCTTTGGCCCGGCTGACCTCAAGGACAGTGTCAACTCAACACTCTACTTCATTGACGGCATGACGTGGCCTGAGGTGGTGCGGTCGTATTGTGAAAGTGATCCTGAGTACCGGGATGTACTGCCACACCTGGAGGGTGAAGATTACCCCTTCGGGCCACTAGAGAGCAAAGTAAAAGTGCTTCAGTTCCTGGTGGACCAGTTCTTAACCACCAACCTGGCACGCGAGGAGCTGATGTCGGAAGGCGTGGTACAGTACGATGATCACTGCCGGGTGTGCCACCGACTCGGTGACCTGCTGTGCTGTGAGACCTGCTCGGCCGTGTACCACCTGGAGTGTGTGAAGCCTCCACTGGAGGAAGTGCCCGAGGACGAGTGGCAGTGCGAGATCTGTGTGGCACACAAAGTACCTGGTGTCACTGACTGCGTGATGGAAGTCCAGAGGAGCCGACCGTACCTCCGGCAGGAGCCTATTGGCTACGACCGCCACCAGAGGAAGTACTGGTTCCTGAACCGGAGGATCATTGTGTAAGTTTTTATTGAAACTTGAGTGTTTGCCACAGATTTGAAATATGTGCGTACACATTTTTATATTATGTGCATAACACACACATGCACACTGTGTGCGCGCGCGCGTGTACATATGTGTATATATATATATATGTGTATATACATACGTGTGTTTGTGTATCTAGGTATGTATGTATATAACGTTAAGACTTTGTCTTCAGAGCAGTGGTCACTAACCTTTCAGGAGAGCTGCTTTCCATGCAGTGTTTAGTTTCAGTCTAACATTCCCTTACCTAACACTAACACATCGGATTCAGCCAAGGGCTTCTGTAGTCACACAGGACCAGACCTGATCTTACAAAAGGGATATGCATCTGTGGACAGCTTTTGGTTCTGGAAATCCACCACTCACAAGGGGTTCTAGACCAGTTTGTACTCATTTGACATCTGGAGTACAACATCGAATGCAAATTCAGTTACGTTTTCCTGTAATTAGCTGCAAAATCTTTTCAGTCATGTTTACTCTAATGTTGTAACTGTGAATTGCTCTTCGCCCTTTTTTTTTTTTTTTTGGCTGTCCCCAGATTTTCACCTTATTAGATCGTGTCTGGCCTTGCGAGATTCTGACTTTAGTAGATGATTAGTTTTATCAGGTGTGATGGATTGTGGTGGGAACTGTAGCAGGGCAGATCTCCAGGACCTGACTTAAGTGACCACTGCTTTAAAGCCGTGAGTTTTTTGAGATACATTTATTCTGTTTCTTGGAACCAGAAAATGTTAGCTTGTTTGCTGTCCACACACTGTTCCATTTTTTTAAAATGTGCGTGAATGTATATTACAGATGAGCTGTAGATACATTTTTGCGCATTTCTTGCTCCAGCAGATCTCTCCACAGTCAGTCACTACACTCTGGCGTAGGCACATATCCATATACCTGGGCACCCCGCCAAAGTCTAGCCTACAAGTAGAAAACACTGCACCTGTAGAGATCAGTAAAAGAACGTCCATTTAAATCAGATAACTTTATTCAATGTAATAACTGAGTTTAGTGTAGTAGTAGTGATTTAACCTGTCTTAATGGTTATTTAAAGTGTGATGGGTTATTTAAACTGGTCTGGAGCAAAGATATGCACTGTAAAGTGGCTCACTGAGAATGAAGTTGAAAACTGCTGCTGTAGGAGCCTGTTATACAGTTTCTAGGGAGGCATGCAAAACTATAGCTCTGGACTGAGCACAGTGTTTCTTATTACTCACCTGATTCAGCAGATCCAAGCTTTCAGAAGTTGAATCTGATGTTACTAAACTCTGCTGCTGCCTCACTCAACAGTTTAGTCACATTTTGTAGGTAATCAAATAGAAATAGCTTACAGCTCAGTCTAGTCAGAAGTGCTGAATTTACTCTGGTGTGCTGTGTGGCGACCGAGACTGTCCTCTGAAGTAATGCAGCATTATGTAAATAAAATGTGCCCATTTAGCACAGTAGAACAAAGCTGCGGAATAGATTTTCTCCCTTTTTAAGGAAATATCTACAGAGAAGGATGTGATTTAGATCTCTGTGCATCCCTTATTAATAGATTATTGACTTTTCCTTTGCAGTGTTTGAATGCATTGGAAAAAGTAGAAAAACATCAAGTCAGCGGTTCTCACTCCTTTTTGGTCTAAGGCCCCCTTTGTAGGTGGTGTCGCCGCTCCGCTCACTTCTCTCGCCCCCACACCCTTAGAACCTTGTTCATTTTGGTAGCTATCTCTGCAGCTGATGCAGATTTTTCTTACACAAATGGCACGGTGCTGAAATGTCACATCACCACTTTTTGAAACGGCTAACCCAGGTTTAGTGGAAAAAAAATTACCCTCTGAAATTTTTCCTTGGCCCCTTAAACTACCCCCACAGCCTCCCTCTGTCATGGCCCCCGGTTTAAGAACCACTACTGTAGTCCTTCTCGCGCCAAAATATACTGATTGATCTTGCACAAGCAAGAAGGGGTGTTTGAGTAAGTACCTTCCCAAGTACTTCATTCCACAGTTTTCTGGTAGAAGAAGAGAACTGAGAGTAAAAATATATCTCAGACTTGTATAGTTACCTTCAATTTTACTGCGGAATCCTAAACCCAAAGTCATGCCTGTCCATCCTGAGACATCCTGCTTGAGAAACACTCCTCTTTTCAGTTTAGACATGTACTCAAACCCCTTTGTAGTTTATACTAGAGGTAATTTGTATTCAGATCAGTGCTAGATTTGCCAAGAAACGTAAGTGCTTTATTCTCGTCATGTTTTTAACGAAAAAACTTCAGGTTGTTGAAATAAACTGCACGGTCTTTGTCTAAAGCTGGTCTGTGGAACTTTTCTGCTGGCTGCCAACATCACCTCATCTGTTTATTGTTTAGGTGTTGTGAATTTGTCCTTGACATTGTAGACTTCTTCAGTGAAGTGTTCACCTCTGCCCTGACTGTCTTTTTATTAAAAGTATTGTGAATACTTTTATTAAAAGTATTGTGAATTCCACCAATTTGCCAAACATTTACAAATTTAAGTCAAAGTCACTGAAATGTAAATAGTAATTCAGAATGGTTTATGTAAAATGGTGAATAGTGGAGAAACTTGCTGGCTGGTGCTGGTGGGAGAGATGGTAGGATCAGAAGGATCTAGAGGTTGTGATGTCTTTTATCTCATGCGTGTAATGGTAAATCAGTATTAAATCTGTTTTCTTTGAGGACTATTTAGGCGTTTAATGCTCTACATGTACCTCCCTGCTATGAATACAATTTAAAAATCTGTATTAGCCCAAAGCCTTCTCAAAACATTCGAAAAATGTCACAAGCATCAGGCAAAGTCCTTCTAACATTCATGTTCTGTGAGGTTACGTTTTAGAGGCACTTTACTCGACAGACGACCGCTTCCTCTCACTGCCGCTGTGAGTAATTCTGACTCTGGTTATCTGGTGCAGTGCATTTCAGATCAGCTCACTCTGACTTATTTATCTTAGCTATTTTGTTATGCAGAAATTTTAAATTAATTGGTGACATTGAATTTAAAGCATTATTAGACTTGTTCTGTGTGTGTTTGTTCCAAAGTTCAAGAACCTTATTTTTAGGTATCATATTGAAACAGGCATGGAAAGGACACGTCTTCTGATGTCTTTGCCTAAAATGTCCCCTCAGCTTCTTTTCAAATCGCAAGCATCTTTGTTATGTTTAAAGAACAGATTCTTTAGGGCACATTTTTCTGTATTTAATGGCACATTTGGTCTGCTTAGGCAAAACAAAAGTATTGTTTACACTTGCTGTTAAAATGCACCCTGTGTCTGGATGTTGTTGTTAAATGCATTTAAAAGACAAGCGTACGCATATTTGTGATTGGAATGTCTTCGGATCTAGATCAGAGCTTTGTGTTTGTGTGTGAGTGCAGTGCAGCCATTAGTTGGTCATTGTGTAGTCGGGGTCATGCCTATATCAGGATCTGTGTGTCTAAGCTGATTTTCTCTATGGGGGAAAATGGTTTTCACTTCTATCTGGTGGTTAGAGGTCTGCCCCTGCAATCAGAAGATTGTGGGTTTGAATCTCAGGACTGCTAGTGGCACCACTGAGGTAATCTTGAGCAACGTACTGTCCCCACACACTGCTCCCCAGGCACTGTGTTCCTGGCTGCCCACTGCTTCACCTGGTGAATGGGCTAAACGCACAGAACAATTTTGTGCTGTGGTGAGATCACATATGACACATTTACACGTCCATGGAATCATTTAGCAATTTAAAGTTGATGCAGTAAATTACCGGAACATATTTTTATTTCTAACTTTCCTAACTCTGATATAAAGCACATTTGTCTCTCTGCTGCTTTGGGATGTTCATTGGTTAAAGCAATACACTCAGTCCCTGAATTCAATGTAATGCAGTTGCATTTACTATTCTGTTTGATAGGATGTCTATTCACCATGCAAACTGCTGCTGGGACCCTAAATCTGCTTTTGTAAAGGGCAATTGTAAATATTCGTTGTCTTGATTGGATGGTGATCAGCTAATCGTGATCAACTGTAAAGGCCACAATAAGATCCGTAATTGTGCATGTAAATGTTTCCATTATGTGCCTGTGAACATAAGACTTGCATATTTTGAATGTTTGCTGAAGCAGTGTGTGTCTGTGTTTCAGGGAGGAGGACGATGAGACGGAGGTGGGCAAGAGGATCTGGTACTACAGCTCTAAAGTTCAGCTGGGGGAGCTGCTGGAGCTACTGGACAAGGGGTTCTGGGAGAACGACCTGTGTGCTGTTCTGGAGGAGCTGAGGGAGGAGATCCACGCTCACATGGACATCACAGAGGAGCTCACCAACAAGGCCCGCAACAACAACAAGGCCTACCTCACGGTCGTCAACGGTAAGGAACTTGTGTTGAGTCTCAAATGAATGCAGCTTTCTTCTGGACTACATTCACACAATGCAGTCTTCCAGTTTTATTTTGTGTGTTTTATTTAAAAGTGCATTTAAATCAATTTCTGTTTGTTTCTGCCACACCAACCCCCACCCCTCCCTCCCCCGTGCAACTTTCCCTGGTAAGTAGGTATTAAGTATTATTCCATATAAGGATGGTCCTTTACTGGTTCAGAATTTACCGTAATTTGTTGTCTTTTGTTTTTGCCCCAAATCTGCCACTGATTCTCTCAGTACAGTCAGTAGCAGAGCCCATAGGGGGCACTGTTGACCTTTCCACCCATGAAATCAAGCAAATACATTGTCAACCCTGGTATATTCAGCTTGGCTCATTTGTTATGGATTTGATTTAGTAAACAAGGCTTGCGTTCCAAGCTCCCAGAAGGGCTCTTTCTCTGTGGAGGCGCTGAGGAGGCCGAGATGAATGAGAGTTTGAGGGTGGGAGTGTTTTAATTGGCACCAGAAAGCGCGGTTGAGTTGTGCGTCTTCAGGAACAGAAAGAAGAAACGCACCTGTGAAACTCGGAGCCGCGTGTATGAGTTTGTTTACCGAAGTGACACTGATGTGTTTCCTGAGGGTGAAATGTCAGCAGCTAACAGCTCTACAGTTTCACATTGTCATTAGTGATGGTGTGAGTAATTCAGAACGATGGGAGCACACACTGATGAGAAAAGAGCGCACTTGTGTTTGTATGAGCATTCGCTTCTTCTCCTTCGCTCTCTCTACCTGTCTTTCTCTCTCTTCCCTTTTTTTTCTTCTTCCTTTCTCCCGTCTTTCCTCTCTTGCTTTACCTCTCTCCTTTCTTTCTTTTAATTTCTTTCCTCTTTCTCTCCCCCCTGGGTTCTTGTGCGCCCTCACTCTCTTTCAGTCTGTCTGTTGTTTCTCACTCTCGTTCTCCTGCTCTTTCTCTATTTCTCTCTCCCCCTTCTTCTTTACACTCTCTTTCTCTCTCTCTCTCTCTTCTCACTCACTTACATATACACACACTCAAAAAAATTGTAGACAGCGCTGGTCTCAGTTTTAGAAATGCTTGTGTGTGTTTGATTTATTGCTCTCTGTTGCAGCATTCATTATACAGTTAGGTGCAGCAGTAGCCTTACTAAAAATAATAAATATTCCTACTACTGCAGTTATTCTAGCAATTACTCTACTCCATTGTTCTGCCATGTTCCAGCACAGGCTTTGTGATTTGCGTTCTTAGAAGCATCCCTGGTCTCTTGAACCACTTTAATGCTTTCAGTAGTTTAACATTAGGCTCTCCATTTTGCTCTTTGAGTGTCAGAATCTTTTGTTGCTGCTTGTCAGCTGCAGGGAGGCTTATCTCTTCAGAAACTCAGCATTTTGGCTGCCTACTCTTTTGCGTTTCTTTCATGTTCCTGTTGGAGGGTGACACTGCTCTTCCTGCTGTTAGTGTATAATGAACTGTCTGCAGTTCATGAACACGGAGCTGCATCAGGTCATCCCTACATGTGGATAGGGTTTGTAACTAAACATTGAAATAATTGAAATAGTATTGAATTGAGGGTGTCATTGAATTCATGGTCTGTGTACATAGAAATTAGGGATGTATTAAGCATTAATAGCCTCCCAAATGTTCTTTAGTGCGAGAAAAAATGCGTTATTTATTTAAATTGTTGTTTATTCTGCTTTATGGTCTGTGCCATCATGTCTGCAAATTTACAATAAACCATCATAAGTCTTTATTTATTTTTTTTATCATAATGTAAGTTTAAATCCTTTATTTTTCCCCGTACATGGATGAATTTGCCAGTTTAAGTAAAACCTTTGAATAAAATAAAACCATTTCATAAAAATACTGTTATTAAACACATGAAAGGAGGGATAGAAA
Organism: Hydrocynus forskahlii; assembly: GCA_037974365.1. Classification (NCBI taxonomy): domain Eukaryota; kingdom Metazoa; phylum Chordata; class Actinopteri; order Characiformes; family Alestidae; genus Hydrocynus; species Hydrocynus forskahlii. Next base: position 14,154,215 of record JBBPCX010000028.1, read on the forward strand.
AACAAATCAAAACAAACAAATCTCTCTTTCTTTTTCTTTCTTTCTGTCTTTCTTACTTTCTTTATTTTTTTGTTTCTTTCATTTTAAAAACCTGTTGCATAATGAAGACACGTTGTTGGGCCCACTTTTCAAAAATCTTCATAATTCTCTCATGACACTGCTGCCTGACTGTGATGGTAGATTTCAGTGCAGGGTACACTTCAGCAGGTTTGTTTCCCCAAAGCTATTTTTGGCTGTGGTGGAGTTTTAAAGGAGCGAATGCGTGGGCGTGAATCTCCTAGATGTGTGCTGAGAGACGTTACATCAAACATCAGTTTGTACCAGTTATTACTCTTCTTTCTTTTCTAAAACACCCTTTTGTTCATGATCTGAAATTCAGTCCAAGGAAATGTGTGGGAGAAGGACAATACTGCCATTAGGTGAAAGATTTAAAATCACTTTGCATTTTACTTCACAGTGCTTCACTAGCATTTCTGATCAAACGATCATGGCTCATTTTCAGTCTGTACCATGTTTTTATAGGTAAGAGCAGAAACACTTCAGGATGATTTTAATGTTATTTTTCTTTCAGGCTTGTTTTGCATAAAAGGAAAGCATGCTTTACATTTTTGCACCATTTTGCAATTTTTTGACCAAACAGTCAGAAATGAATGTAAACTGAATTGAAGTAGAGATTTGATCACCTGATTATCAAGTAAAACACAAAGTTCAGGCAGAAACAGTCAAAATCACTTCTGGGGATTTGGACATGTTTTAAGGAAAAGAGTTTATTGAAAACGACATACTTGATTTTGCTTTTTGTTGTTTGTAGTCATCAGTATTGTAAGGCGTGATTCGTCACAGTTTTGCACAGTTTGAAGTTGAACCCTAACCGTGCAGTCAAAACTGGAGCTCTGCTTATTTGGAGGAAAGTCGCTAGATCTTTCACAATGATTTAAGCTGACATGACTATGTTAATTTTCTACAGTTGTTAGATTTTAGTCATATTATGTAAAAAGTAGAGCATGAATTGGGTGCATTTGACTGAGGCTAATAAATGTAACTAAAAAAAAAGCAGTAAATCCACATTCACTGGCACAAGTTATGATAAGAATATCTGTTGTAACTTCATGCTTTAGCACTTTTAGAGGGCATTTTCGCTCTCAAGGGAAAAAAGCTTTCCTCAGCTCTGCATATGATTCTGTTTACCTGTGTGTGTGTGTGTGTGTGTGTGTGTGTGTGTGTGTGTGTGTGTGTGTATGAAAGATTCAGGACTGGAATAAGCACATGCCTCCGTGTGAGGTTTAAATGGGTTTAAATGCTAAGTGTAACAGTGGGGAGACATCCATTTGGGAGTTTCATTTAGGGA
>JBBPCX010000028.1:14201474-14212905 GCA_037974365.1 Hydrocynus forskahlii
TAACATGGACCACAGTAATGCAATACATTGTTGAAATTTATGCTGATGAAAGCTATTTCATCATCTGATGTGTATATTGTGCTTTAATTTGTGCTGAAGCTGACTGTCACATTGGCTTCCTAAACACCTACTGGAACAAAAAATATTTGTGTAGGTTGTGTAGCTTTCACCTTTCACCTTGAAGTAGCTTATTTAAGTAGCTCATTTTTGCCCACGTTTTTTCTTATACCTTTCAGTTCCTTCAGAAATGTCTTGCATTATTTGAAATACTTTTTTTTTTTTCTGGTGAATCCTTACAATTAAAACAAATGCACACTTGGGCTGATTGCAACATTGCCATAATTAAGAACAACTTCTTCATGAGACAGTGTCTGCTTGGGCCCACATTAAGCACCCCTGTTTCTGGATCAGTTTTGCTTTTTACCAGACAGATGTGCACTGGAATGGACTTGGGGAAACGCGATCTTAGATCAGCACTTTTGAGACACTTCATGAATACAGACTCATAACCACCTCACAGCCCAGTACCAGCTGTGTCAAGTCTGTGTGGCTTTCACCACAAGTCTGCCTGAAAGCTATAACGTTTGTAGACATTTCCCGAGCACAGGCTTAATTCTCTAATTTCGACAGAGAGGCCTTGAAGGCCTTGTTCCTTTGGAGTCTTGTCTGAGACTCTCGGTAATGTTCTGCAGATGCTGAGATGGAGTGCCTTTTGCCAACAACTGTGCTGTAAACTCCAGGTGTTCAAAGTGTTACCATTCTCTCTCTCTCTGTCTCTCTGTCTCTCTGCCTCTCTCTCTTTCTTTCTCCTTCTCTTTCTCTCATCCTTTTAGATTGCCTTTGGATCCTAACTCATGTAAATGTGGAAGCATATTGCATGTGTCAGCTTGCCAGCAGTTTTTTTTCCAGTGTTTTCCCCATGTCAGAACAAAACAGTTAAACCAATGGCTTTACGTCAGACTTTTACCCTGCACAGCCTGCTGTGGTACTTCCAAGTGTTTGGCCATCAAAATCTCTTCTCTCTTTCACTAAAGGTACTCTTTAGCCATTTTTAATTTCTCTTCATCCATGCTCAAGTCAGTCAGTTCAGTGTGCAAGACTTCCTCCAGTCCTTTTTCTTTTTGCAGATGTGAGAAGTTTTTGCGTTAGACATTCCCAAGTGCAAAAAAATGATTTAATGCATGTAACTGTGTACAGCTATAGAAAATGTGTTTCATTTAGCCAGTTTCTAGTTGTAGATGCAGATCATTGCTTAAAATGACCAGGATTAGGCAGGTGTGTATTATATATTAGAGAATTGGTGACATTTTTGTCAGCAGTCTTGGGCTACTGTACTGAAATGTCTGTATTTTGCCTTGCTGCATTTGTAACCGTACAAAAACGTCACAAAATGTTTTTTCAGGTTGATGTAGTCCAGATTTCATCATTTTATAAATGTTTCAGTATCGCTGTCTTCAGATTATATCCACTATATCTATTGGCTCAGAAGCCCCTATTGTTGCGTAGAAATATCGTGTTTAATTTACTGTGCCAGACATTGTTTATTTGAACTTTTAATCCAGTCTTTTTTTGGAACACATTGGATCTTTGAGGCATAGAGCTGCCATTAGTTTTGTGCCATGACTGTCCTGAGGGTTACTGTAAATGGTTACAGTAGGAAAATGTTTGAATAGACTAAATTAAGGTACAAAATGCAGCCTGTTTTCTTTTCCATTGCCCATTTCATAGCCTATATATATTTTGACTGTTGCTGCCCACATGTCTTTCAGGTTAATCTTTTACCACACTTCTCTTTCTTTGCTGTGAACAGTTGCCTTTTGTGTTTTGTGCACAGTTGCATAATTAAGAGCCTAGGTCCATGTTTATCAAGTATTTCAGAGCAGGAACGCTTGGTTTACTTTACACCTTATATATAATAATGGTCTAAAATTGGTGTTCTGGCTGGAAACCAGACCCCTGGAAAAGATGGACCATCGTCCGTCTCTGCTTGAGCTCTTACGAAGCATTGGGTCTTCAGACCATAGACCAGACATGAGCTTTATAGTCCGCTCCTGTAGAGAACCACACACCATGGTGGTCTCTTGTAGGGTCAGGTGTGTTTACCTGCAGCAGGTACAGTAGTAGCACTCGGGGCAGTCAGCCACACTTCCTCAGGCCTGTTTTGTTTAGTCTCATTCTACCAGAGCAGACCTCTTTCACTCTGAGTGAGGCATCTGATACTACAGGCCTCCAGTGTTCTCTGTTCACAGCATGAAAGGGTCTGTCTCTGCTTAGCCTCTGTGGTTCAGCGGGACTTGTTTGGAGCACACATTTTAAATTCCTGGTACTGTTTGCTTGCTAGCTTGCAATTAGTGCAATTTGCTCAAAGGCTGAAAAACATTTCAGAATTTTTCTTTAGTCCTAACACAGTCAGATGCAAATGTAGCCCACCTATGTTGTATTCTGTTTGTTCTTGTCCCGTTTCATGCAAAGTAGTTGTCGGGGTTTTGCTTCAACCAGTTTATTTACAAACAGGTTTAAATATAGTGATGAGCCTTTTCATGGTTGTGTTGAAATGACCATGTTTCTGCTTAAGTTAAGCTCTTGCTCCTTGTGCCAAGCTGAGGGTTTGGCTTTGTTCTTCTGCAACTGCCTGTGTGGTGAGAATTGGGTGGAAAAGTATTATGAAATCATGATCATGATCCAGGACGGAGGAAACACTCTCCATCCTTCACCTGGCCGTGTGGCAGAGTGCGTTATAACATCCCAGCCAAATATTGCTCAGAGCATCAGAATGCCTCCACCAGTTTGCCGCCTTCTGGTGTTGCATCCTGGTTCCATCTGTTTTACTGTTAAGCAGCACACACATACCATCTACATGATGTAGAAAGTGTGTTTCATTAGACCAGGCTATCTTCTTCCATTCCTCCAGGGTCCAGTTCTGATGTTCACATGCCCCTTGGAGGTGCTTTTAGCAGGGGTCAGCATGGGCCCTCTGACCAGTCTGCAGCTCCTCAGCACACATGTATAAGCTGCAATCCACTGATTGTTTTGACTCTTTTCTGTCATAGTCAATATACATTTTTGCAGTAGTTTGTGCTACTATACAAATTTTTTGTGGGTTCGGAACAAATGGGGTTGCCATTGCTACATTAAAGGCTTGCACATCCATGACCGTGTCACCAATTTACCAGTCACCCTTCGTTGGACCACTTTTTTAAAGGTATTAACTCCTCTGGGGAAAAAAGATCTGCTGTTTAGAAGTAGCTCTGTCTCACATTTTAGCCCTTGTCAGTGTCACACAGATCTTTATACTTTTTTTTCTTGCTTCCATCCCATCAACTTTAAGAATATATATCACCCTTTGGCAAGTGCCCCTGAAATGGTGCCATAGTATAATCAATGTTATTCACTTAACCTGTCAGTGTTTTTTAATGTTGTGGCTGATTGGTGCTTAATTCAGTCTTGAACAGAGCAAAGAAAATACTGACTGATACTGTGTAGTCTTAGAAATGTTTCTTTCTCAAGTGACAGTTTTCCACTTAGGCCTAACCCTACAAATGTTCCTTTAACACATACGAAATTCTAATACGTTCTACTGTGCCATATGGCAATTTATTAAAAAGAAAGATGGGGAAATTATGAGATACTATGAAACCGTTAAAAATTGTCCTCCTTAAGCGAACAAATTTCTCTTGCTATTAGCATCGCTAAGCTCACCAAACCTCCTGTCTCTGCTAAAGAGATTAGTGAACTCCCATTCCTCTACTACAGCTCTACTCCATTACATCATATTTGTCTTAAGAGCCAAACTTTGCTTAGAGACCCTTTCTGTACCTTGTTCTTTAAGTTCTGCTCTGGGACCAGCTTCCTTCACTCCATGTCTAACTGTAACCAAAACAGAAGTGTATAGAAATAACTACTGATCTTGGATCACAGTTATTGAGGAAAGAGAATCTAATGTCATGATGAATCAAATGAAATGAAGCAAATGGTCAATATAAGGACTTCTTTGCAGAATTTTTCCTTTTTGTAAAGGATGTCATACTCCTGAGAATAAAAAGGTGGAGGGTAAGAGTGTAACAATATAGTAATATTGCAAAAAGGGGTCAGTATACATTGTGGACATGTAATAATGCATCACAGAGGGCAAGCAGTCGGTTGATTTAATATTTGTGGTGTTAATCAACACCCCAGTTCAGCATAGTCATCTAGTTTCATTAGTAAATTGTGAAACTGAATACAGTCATACATTTTCTTCATGTTTCGTTATAGCTATTGTGAAAATACTGAATCATATAAAGTCAGTTTCATTAATCATGGAAAGTTGGTGAAATTTTCACATGCTCATCCTTTTGGGCTAGACAGTTTCCACTTCCCTGTTAGAGCTGTAGTTTCAGGGCCAGCTACGTAACCAATATGGAATGTTGCCAGACAGCACAGGTTCGTAATTTGGTTTTAGCTTGACATGATACTTCTTTTCCTTCTATAGCACATGTACCTCTTCGACAGCCAAAAGGAGGCTTGGTAGTTTCTCAGAGGCACATGTTCTTAAACACGTCTCACTTTTGAGTGTGACTGCCCTTGTAGACCTTGTGTGACCACTTCCTTTAGTTATTCTTTTTTATTTGAGAGGTTTATCATGGGAGCCCAGTTTCGGGGGATGATGGGAGTGAGAGAACTGCTTATTGGGCATGTCTGATCACTAGATGAAGGGTAACTTGAAATACAAGAGGAATCTGCCATTTTCTTTTACCTCAGTGGTTGTCCTGCATAGAAGTTAAAGAGCTCTTTTTTGTCTTTATATTTCTAAAGCTGCCACTGAAGAGAAATGCTTCATATTTGTTGGCAAAGTGGCACATACTCATTTAAAGCTAGTGAGGGGACTTAGTATTGGAAGAAGTTCACCCAGTGTGTTTATTCACAAGCATTCAACTCCCCAGAAAAGCCCACAGTGACTCACAATCTCGTTTAACATGCTGTCTCTATTACTTACTAAACCAAGTAGTGTTCCATTATAATAAGTCAGTAATTGCGGAGTAGTTTCCTATGAATGTGGAAGTGGGCTCAGGGTTTACAGCTCAAAAATTAAATTATTGACCAACATTTTTGGAACTGAAGGAATACTACTGGTGGAAATACCCCTCAGTCTGTTATTTTGACCCTGATTGGATGAAGATTTGTTGATGATCTTTGATGCTTAAAAGGAAAGTGTCTAACTTTGCTTTCCTGAGAATAGTAGAATGTTCTCAGCTCCTTTGCTCGTCACTTAGATCCAGTTCCTCTCTGTCGCCGCAGTGTTCCGGTTCTGATAAGCATCTATCCTGAGTCAGAAGTGACCTCAGACAGACAGGACGTTTGGAGTCAACAGCCCCAGCTAATGAATGACAGAGAGGGTGGGAGGGAAAGGCTTTTAAGAAGGAGGAGAATCAGAGTGGACTGAAAGAGGAAGCAAGCTCCAGATTAGACATGGTGCTCCGATAACACTTTCTTGCTCTCTCTCTCACTCAATCTCTCTCTGTCTGTCTCTCTCTCTCTCTCTTTCGCTCTTTCAATGTCTCTCTCTCTCTCTCTCTCTGTCCCCCTTCCTCTCTCTCGATTCCAGCACTTGCAGTTTTAAGAAGCCGAGTAGGGAAGAGTGGCAAAGGGGGGAAAAGGAAGCCTTTTGTTTATGGAAGAACAATGCTGCAAATGAGAGCATGCAGTCCTGGAGCTGGAGTCAAAACACATCCAGAGGCAGTTAGGGCTGGGCCAGGCTGTGGACGTTGGGGTGGGGGGTGGGGCATTCCAGAGAGATACCTCAGGCTGTTTGGAGTGCCTGCATTGGACAGTGTGAAAGCAGTGGACAGGCTTATAAAAACTTTATAAAAAACCTGCAAGGTCATGATCATGTCAGATATTTCAGTATAGCAATCAGATGCATCTGGAGCACACAGTTGATTACCATAGTCAGCAGTTTACCTATACAGAATAGAAAACTCAGTTATGAAACATAATTACGATAGAAGGCAATGGGCATCACTAAAGGACGGCATGCATTTTTACCGGCAAACTGTCAAAGTTTTGCATGTTTTCGTGTAGTTAGTACAAGACTGTCTGTGATAGTCAACTGTATGGCACAGATGCATTTACATTTACAGCATTTAGCAGATGCTTTAATCCAAAGCGACATTCATTCCCTAACTACAGGGGGCAGTCTCCCCGGAGCAACTTGGGGTTCTTCTTGGTCCAGAGGCAAGTATCCTACCCACTAGGCAGGTGCAGCAGATGGAGATTAGATTGAGAAACACTATTCCTCTCCCCTAGGCCTCAGCGATGTATTAAAATACTGTGAAAGACAGTTTCAAGATAAACAAAAGAATGTGATGAAAAAAATTCACTAGTGAACCTGTACCTTGTTAAACTTGTCATGGCTTGAATTCAGGGCTCCTCACTCTTTGAGTTTCACACAGAGGCAAGACTTTGCATGAGGGAAAACATAGACCTGACTTCCTTCACAAACTCAATTATGATTTGTGTACAAAGTTTTAATGAGCTGGGAAAGTTTTGCCTTTCCTGGCGAGGCTCTCTCACACCCCCACATCCTTGCTTAAGTTGCACAGCATGGAGCTAGCCGCTAACCCCGCAGCATGTACCCCAGAGCACCGTGTGAACCGTTTTTCCACAAGGACTATCATCTCTCATGTCACCATTGCATGCATGTGTGAGACAGAGAGCGAATGAGGGCTCCTCTTGGTCTCTCCAGTAGAAATGTAAGCTTTCAAGGTCTATGGTGACTCTGATCTGACAGAGACAAGAGATGAGATGGGCTGAATGTTCAGTCTGTTACTGTATTATTGAGAAAGTGTTAATGAAGTGTGTGTTGCTGTTCTTAGACCATCCAGTCTTTCTAATACTAATTGGAAAACTCTTGAATGTTGGCCAGTGTCAACCTAAACATGTTTTATTATTTTTCGCTTGTATTAAATGAGCAATTTTGCTAAAGTATTTCACTAAAAAAGGCCACCTTGTACCAAGGTGGAACAAATTTGATGTGGTTTAGTGTGCAGTATGAGTAGCCTAGTGGTTGGGCGATCAGGAAGTCATGGGTTCAGTTCCCAAGACTGCTAAGCAGTTCTGAGGTACCCATGAGCAAGGTACCGCCCCCACACAATGCTCCCCAGGCGCTGTGTTCCTGGCTGTGCGCTGCTTCACTTAGTGAATGGGTTAAATACAGAGAAAGTTTTTATGCTGTTCACACCGTGTGCTGTGGTGTGTTCACGTATGACAGAATGGTCACTTTCACTTTTCCACTTGCACTTCACTTGCTGTGAGCCATAAGAATGAACAAAAGTTCATTGCTGTAGACAGCCAATTTAGACATCGCAAGGGCTTGTATTAAGAAAAGTTGTAGACTATTACCTGTGAACCATAAACTGTAAATGTAGAGCCTGTTGTCTGAAATGCCTGCCCACAGTATCTATTCAAAGTTTTGTCACTGTGTCTAAAACCACACTGACAAGTCTGCACAACTTTAATGAAGAGCTGGATGCAGCCTGAGTTGGACTGGTGTTCGTAGACATATTCATTGTTAACAACGTTAGCTTTGTAGCTTAGGTGCTAAACTATGATGGAAAACTTTGGTCCCTAAAACATGGCTTGGCTAATCGACTACACATATTTGATCTTTTACCAACCCCTTTTTTTTTTTTAAATAAAAGCATCGTAATTCAACTTATTCAAATATACTACTTACTAGCTCGCTACTGTAACAGTGAACTCAAAATATTCAAGCCCATGCCGTTTAACTGCCATCATCCCTAGTGACATCACTGTCCTTTCTTTCATCCTATTCATTTTCTCACTGCTTGATTGAATTGAGTACGTCCTGTCAGTCTGCTTCTGCAGCCTTGGCGTGGCAGGCGGGATCACGCGCTGAATGAGAAACATGCAGACATGCACAGAGGCCTCTCTCTTCTCCCCCAGCTGCGTCTTAATCCTGCCGTTGCTATGACAACTGTGCACTTCTGACTGGCCGAGATGCGCTAGGTTACAGTCAGTGTCTCAGGACATTTGTAGGAAAGAAGGTAATTGAAAGAATGGAGCCTTGGGATTTATTATGTTGTGAAGAGAGCTTTTGTGCAAGTCAACACAAAACACATTTTCCATTTTGCTTATGCAGAGATGGAAGCACTTCCTTCCTTGGATTTGGAAGATAATGAGTGATAACAATATATAATTGCATGTAATTGTTCATAAAACTGTAATTAAGCTTATAAACGCTTATGTCATGTTGACATTATGTTGGTTGGATATTTTAAACTTTCACATTTCACACACTTAAATTTTGTGAGAACAGAGGTATGTTCAGTGTTGCTATATAGCAATTTTTTCAGACCGTACAGTAGTTCCGTATGAAATTGTATGTCAGGTTCAGGTCATTTTAAAAAATGGGCCATCCATTTCTTTGCCCTGGCATGTCCTAGATGATGCAGCGTTCTCCTACCTGTTTCATTTTCAGTTTCTAAATTAGTCTTGCCACCTTTCTTCCATCGGTTGTCCTGTAGGACTGCATGATGCTTTGTGTGTGGGCTTACTTGTGTTTGTAGCAAGCATGCAAACTGTTGTTCAGTATGTAGTCATGGTCAAGTTCTCCCATCGTGATGAATAACATTAGTTTGTCAGTGTTGCCCTTCAGGTTCAAGCTGCTGTTTTTGGTTTCTCAGGAACGGTTCATCACCAGCCCTTTCCTGTAATCTCTGTCATTCATAAGCCCGTCTTTCCAATGGCTGAGATGAACAAAGACTGATTAACTTTGCTGTTGCATTTTCTAGGACATGAATGGTCACAAATAATGACACCAGGACCAGTGATGGGAGAAGGAAGGCAACACTAATTTAGCAAGTGGTGATCTAGAAAGGTGGCTGTTTTTAGTATGGATATTAATTCTAATGTGTTTCAGTTATGTTCTGTGCTGGGATATATATTTTGTAATGTTATCTTTTAACAGGAACTCTGTGGGCTATGTAAGGGAGTGGAGTTGAGCTGTGGGTGTTTCATTTTCTGGTCAGTTTATTCTGGTCCAGCAGCAGCCAATGTTGAACTCTTGGTCTTGACAGAAGAATTTAATAGTTATAAACGCAGTAGTGAAAGGTTTTCCACTGACAGGTGTCAGCATGTTGTCGCTTATGTGTTCTGTGTGTGGTATTCATGAGTTTTTTTTTGTTTTTTGTTTTTTTTCGATGTTTCTGAAAAGAGGTTTTTCGATGCCTAGTTTAGTGGAATATTATCCAATAAGTTTTAGACTACCTTTCCTTGGACATGGGATTCAGTAAAGTTCAAACCATATTGTTACTTTATTATTATTATTACCGTTTTTTGTTATATAATGTTGACATTTTTGTATACATGTAAACTTCATTAAGATTACTTCCTTATTCAGACCTTAGTTATTAAGAACTGCGCTTGGATAGAAGATGCAGCGAAGGGCACAATGGGAAAGTATTTGTAAATGAAAATGAATGCTCCTTTGCATTGAGAACCCTCATCTGGAGTGAAGATGGTGCCCTTGAGAAACAATTACTTCTCCAAAACAAGCCACTCATTACTGACTGGAGGTTCACAGGCATGAAGCACAAGGCACTGCTTAAATACACTGCTTTTTTTCTCACTTTATTTTCAGAACTTTTTCTTACTTTCCATTCTTAGTTAGTTTTAGTATTCCTCTACATACACTCTTCTCTCTCCTTGTGGCTTCACACCTCCCTCCAGTGCGCTCTCACTACTTTTCACAGTGATGAGACAACAAGAGGAAGCCCTTGGGAAGCAGCACCGCTCAGGATAGACGGGGACTCCCAACACCAGCCTTAGTTTCACTAGGAAATGGAGCAGGGCAGAAATCTTGCCTGCCACCACATACCAGTGGGAAAGCACCAGACTGACGGCACCATTCTATCAGGTCGTTACGTTTTGAGTTGCGCCTGGGCGGCTGTTTGATTCATTGGACGGAAATACCAAGCTTCCTTTTGAAATGGCCTTTTTCCTCTTTTAAATAAAATTACTCATGCCAGTTTGGTGGGTTAGGCATTTCCTAGAGAACAGACTTTTTGGAGTATTTTTGATGTCAATTAATGGAAGAAGCTCTAGTCGTTGGATGCCATTTTTAACACATACAGTTCTCACTCAATTGAATTTTCACACACACCACGCCATGTCCAGTTCCAGGTCCTTATCGTGGCAGCGGTCCGCGATTGTCTTGGGGGGAAGCTCACAGAGAGACTGGCTCTCGCCTTTGACTGCTTCCCTTCCTGGCGTCAAACTGTTCACTTATACTAGCACATGCATTCATTAACGTTCACTCGGAATTGGCTTCATTCAGCCTCCAAGTCTTAATTTAGGCCTCTGGAACAATGAGGAAAGAAACCAAACACCAGAATCCTGTACATTTTTAAACGTGACAGGACACTGGCCAGTCTATCAAGCTGAAATTTCTGAAAGTTTCATTAAGGTTAGAATTGGGAACTAGTATGGGCAAACTAACATGGTTATAGTAAAGTATCTTCTGTTTATGGTCTGTGGTAAAGGGAGTGAATGTTCAAGACATGTTGTATGGGCCTTTTTGATTGCAACCAGTCAGAAAAGACGCAGAGAACAGCCAATGAGCAAGCCCACCCACAGTCCCAGTGCATATGGAAATGTCAGATGGTCTTGGTGCATTGGCAGACGTATTAGTGAGAATATTGCACTTACTCTTACAGCAAAGGAAGTGACAGACTGGGAGACAAATGCTTTGGGGTTTTCAGCCTGTAACATGAGACACCACAACAGACTGAGCTCATGTAGAACTGTTGACATGAGACTCTTGCAGAGGATTCTTTATTTAAACAAAGTGCTTAGACAAATACTAAAGCGTTTATTAACTGGACTGCTGGTAACAGAGGAAAAAATGTTATTTGTTATTTCATGTATATATTTGGTTGAGTAGTGCTATCATTGCTGGTAGTAGAATTGGCCCAAAAACCATTGGTGTTTGTGAATGAGTGTTCGAATAATCACCCAAAAACTTCTTTTTATGCTTCGTATTTAGTGTGTTTGCTTGTTTTATAATTTATTTTTTAATTAAAAGGTTCAAATTTGAGATATTTGTACGTGTGTACATCTGTTTTTACTAAAGTGCTGTAAGAAATAGTACCTTATGACGTATGTTAATATTCAGAAATGAAGACATGCGAGTCTGACTGGATTTCCTGGCCTATTTAGCAGAAAAGGGGTCGTGAGTTTTATAATTCAGTAACGTAGTTCAGGTTCATTGCCATTGTCTTGTTGGATTTTCTCCATTCCAACTTAAGTGGTGCAGCAGTCAGAACATGAAGTTAACCATTTAAGAAAAAAATGATTTAAGGTAGAACAAAAAGCGAGCTAAAGCTTTATAAATTAAATTGGGAGTGCACTATTTTTCATGGCTGAGTTGTTT
>JBBPCX010000028.1:14218805-14261439 GCA_037974365.1 Hydrocynus forskahlii
TGTGTGTGTGTGTGTGTGTGTGTGTGTGTGTGTGTTTCTCACACTGAAGTATAATCCCATTGTATGCCTGCCTGACCCCTTTGCTCAGGTGGTAGTGGACGGCTCAGGACAGTGCCACTCCACAGACACTGTCAGAAACACACTCGACCCCAAATGGAACCAACACTATGACTTGTAAGTCCTCAACATTCCCTGCTGTTTTCTCCCTCACACGTGATCTTTTACACACAGTCACTGACACTTACTCACCTGAACCTAGAAACGTAAAAGATAATCAGGCCGCAGTGAGTTGTCTGTAGAAGGTTAGTTATTTGTACAGTGGAGTGATACACTTGATAATTTGGTAATACTTTGCTAAAGACCAGTATCCATAAGGCCACATTACATCTTCATAAGCCTTTTATTACGACTGACATAAACCCACCTAAACATTTCGAAAGAATTATAAAACCTGCTGTTGTCATTTTGATTATTTATCTCAGCAATTGTTGACAACTGACACTGGTTGCTGTAGTTTGTTTATGTAGTTCTGCTGCTGTTAGTGTCTTTCTTGGGTTTTTCATTTCTGATTGTCATGTCACTTTTTTCAACAAAGTAAACTGACTGCCTGATTAATGTTTGTGATCTCTTTTAATGTTGACATTTCACAAGTGAATAACATGCATACAATTAATCTTTGTTTTTTGTTTTTTTATCCTGCGTCTCCTATAGCCATCAATTTGCGTGTTGCTGCTCTGTAAGCAGATCATAGCACACAGTCACAACTGTAACAGCTGTGGAAATGAACTGCAGTCAGTTTAAATAATTGAGACTGGCCTATCATGTAATAATTTTAACAGGTCTACAGATTATACATATTTAGTCTACACACAGATCCAGGTCACCCCTGACCGGAGAGGCTACAGATTATGCAGTCTGTAGTATTTAGACCACATAGTGCTCTAGATCTGAGTTGTTTGCAGGGGTTTCAGAAGAAGCTTTAAAGTTAAAGCTATTCTCCATGGGTGCATCTAGCACCCACCTCTCTCGGTGTGTCAACGGTTGGATTGGGCAAATTGCACTTGCTCTTTTTTCCTTACTTTTAAACGTTTTCAAAGTATTACTGCATAGTACTATATTTTAGAGTGGTTGGGTAGGAATGTAAAAGTGGCATAAATGAGCTTCTGTGTCCCCCTTGAACTCTTCTTTTTGTTAGTTTTCTCTTTTGTTTTAATCAAACAATTTAAATGTTCTTCTATAAATAAATTTGTCTATCCATCCAGTTACTAAATGTTAAGCAGAATGGCTAGCTAAGACAGATCAGCTGGACAGCATTAGCTTAGCTAGCATGGTAACAGCTCTACTCAGCACAGAGCTGGTGCTGGATGGGCAGAAAGGTTTATTGAAGCGTGATCTGTGAGGTTTTGATCCAGACAGTGCCACTCATCACAGTACAGTGCAGTAGTACACTGCTGACAAGGGTAAATCATGAAAACTAATATCTGAGAGAGCACAGTCGCGTGACTGGTGCTGCAGTGACAAAGCTAAAATCATATCTGTTCTGTGGTATGTGGGTCTGTGCTAACCTAATCATAGCTTAGGTAGTGTGCAACAAAGTACAAGCTCTGTTCCAGCTAAACGATGCAAAATTATCCTCTTAGAGTAACAACTGAAATTGACAACATTGTGTGGTGTTTGTCTGCCTGTGTCACTGTTTTACAGAGTTTTTGTCTCTTTCTCTTAATCTGTGAGCTCCCACACCGCAAATCACTTTATTCCCCTTAAAACATAAACGGACAGAATGTGTTTGTTGTGAAATACTATCATCATTTTCAAATACCATCATACGCCTTACACAGTTGTACCAACCAGCCCTAATCAAGTTTTAGTAAAAGTAGTCATTAGACTCACAGCGTCACTTTTCCCAGCGTTTGTATGTGTGTGTGTACGTGTGTACGTGTACTTGTGCATGTGGATAAGAGTAAGGGAAAGCAAGGGAGAAAGTTTCCAGTATTTGTCCTCTCGTCACAAGGGGTGACAGCAAGAGGAAGCACGTGTCTCAGTTTGTTTGGTTGCCACAGCGACTGGATGCTTTTTCCCCTCATCGAGTTACATAAAAAGAGAGAAAGTGGGGAACCTACATTGGCATTAAAAATATTATTTCCCATGAAATCAAATTTACACTATTTTCCCCTCATCCCATATATAGTCTATTAGCAGCAACATGGTTGGTGTCTGTGGTTGGCCTGGTTGTTTTTATACTGAACAAATACAGTCAAAATTAGGCCTTCAAGAATAGCCTACTACTGTTTTTAGCTGTGCAGCTAAAACGTTTATTCAGCTTTTAAAGGTAACATTCAAACATGTCACAAGCCCTGGCTAATAATGAAGCATGTCTTCATATTTATGTGATTTGAGTGCCTGAGAGAGAATAAGGAATGTCTGCTGAGTACTCTTTAGTCAGCCCTCACTTTCTGACTTTCAGTATGCTCAACACGAGAGGGACAAAAGGCCTAAGAACATTGCGCACTGAAATGATGATTTAAAATGTTTTTTGTAATCTCAGTTTTTGGACACAATTAATAAAAGAGCGAAATTGAACGAAAAATAAGGTTTAGTAGGTCTACCACGAGGTGTCAAGGTCACGGTGTGATGTTACGGCTGTGAAGTAATTAAGGGAGTAGATCATACTCTAGACGATGCTTGTGATTCCACCAGAATCAGCGCCGTACATTTCAGAAGAATCTCAGAAGTGGCTCCCCACTCTGCTCTGGTAAAAATAGGCACCTAGTCTATTTTGGACGTAAGCAGCGTCAAAAATGCGTCAGTACCTGCCGTAGAAGGAAAAGAAGAAATGCAAGTGCTCTCTTTCTGCTAACAGGCACTGTATGTGAAGTCTAGAAAATGGAATGATATATATTGAAATTGTATACGTAATGAAATCATTTAAAATAATTGTGGATGAATTAAGGAATTTTTACAAACTGAACTGAACAGTATTAGCTTTGTTTGTAGACTGCGGCACAACACGGTATGAAATAACTGTAATCACAATTAAAGCAGACATAAAAGAAAACTATTGTACTTTGTAGTCTATCATGGTAAAAGCACAAAAATCAATGAAAAAAGAGCCAGTCAATGAAAGCAAAACAAAATACTGAAAAAAACACTGTATTTGACACACTGATAAGGGCTGATGCTGTGCATCAGGTGAAAACAAAATTGTCACAGATTAACCCAAGTCTAGTGGAATTCTGCCTTTAGAATCTTATTGAAAACAAGAAATAGAAATTAAAATGCTGTTTCCTTTTGCTGAATTCAAACACTCCTGAGCAGCAGCACAGATGAAACTGTGGCTGCATGATAAACTAATTTTGATAATCTGTTGTATGTGGCTTTCTACTAAATATTGTTTAGTAGAAAGCCACACAAAAAAATATTTTGGCTGGCTTTGCACTGAAACTTTGACATACGAAAGGTATGTTCCTTTTCTAGAAGCAATTGAAGCAGCTTATAACGGCCATTTTGATGGATAAATATATTCTGTAATTTTAATCATTTTCATAGATGTCATTCAGTGGCAGTAAGTATTTCAGCGCATATGTTTGAAATTACTCAAAGTTGAACCAGTTTGAGATATAGGCATGGCCACGTTAGCCTTATAGCTCAAGGGCAACACCAAGGAGTCTTGTGTAAGGAACTGCATTTTGGTGGTTTAGCAACCACCAATCAGTAACCTTCAATATGTACACGTCATCATTTAGTATCGGTTCAGCACGCTTGGAACCTCGACCAAAGTGGTACCAAAAATAGTACCGGGTACCAGGTACCAGATTTTAGTAATGGAAAAGCAAAAAAAGCGAGTAGAGTTGAACCGAACCGAGCTGGTACCAGTCAGTGGAAAACCACCATTTGATATAAGGGCAAAACTGCAAATTACATTTTTGACCCAAACATCACTTTACTGCCAGTGTTAATCATCTATCGCTCCCTCTCTCTCACTCTGTAACCAGGGGCAACAGGTGGACTGTATGTTCCCAGGGTGCAGCTGGCCCTTTCATTGAGGAACTTTGGCTCAGAGAGAGTTGAGTGGGCTGTGCCAAGCACAGCCAAGCTTTTAAAACTGGTCTCAGAGCAGCAGTGCAGCTCTGACCACTTAAAAGCTACTTATTACAGCTGATCTCAGATCAGTGTCTGAGGAGCTCCATGCTGTTTTCTGTAATCACCTGTTTGTGATCACTGGCAACTTTAGCGTGGCAGTTATTTTTGTCAACACTAAGACCATCTGCCAGCATTAGGATATTCTTAAATTACTATATCATTATATTACAGGGGGATCCAAGTTATCAGTCCTGTTTTTAATACATCATCCAGATTTTGGCCTGCGGTCTGCCTGCAGGTCTTTTACAAGCAGTTGTATTGTCTGGAAATAAGCATAGTTTGGCACGCACAAAAGTTCCACAAAAGTTCCACATAATTTGGATCAGAGGTTTCTGAGCTTGAGACTTTATTAAATTCTCTGGTGCTGGAAATTTGATAAATATTTGCCAGCTCCAGCAAAGCAGCTTTTTGTTTGGGTTTCCTCTGCCCCCTCTGGCCTGCCTGGCTTCGTCTGAATATCTAGCCATGCTATCAGTCTCTGCTTAGTTTAGTATCCCTTTTCCTTCCCCCTTTCATCTCCCACCTTCCCCTCCAACCTTTCTGCCCCATTTCTCTTTACCCCTACCTTCGTTAACAGAGGACTCTTTCACTTTGGCAGCCTTTTAAGAAGCTATGACATTTCAGACATGCTTGAAGGACTCTTGGGCCAGATTTTTTTGTGCTTCAAAGCCCATAGCGCCCTGCTTTTTCTCTTGACTTGTAGCACTATTGCTGAACAGTACAGATACAGTTCAGTATTGTGACCTTTTCTACATTTTAGGAAATTGCAGTAACTGATTTGATTTGTATTTAGTAGTTGGTTAATGAACGAGTGTGTCTTGAGAACTGGTGCTCAGTGCTTAAGTAATGGCTTACAAACCTTGACTGTTTTATTCTGTTGTTCCATTCTTAAAATTGAACTGTACCAAATATTATGAATGTTGAACAGACAAAAAAAAATTCCAGAAATAAATATTTTTGAACTGTTGTTTTGCAATCCTCTTCAAAGTGACATCCTGTTATCTATTGGTATCAATACTGAAGTATACCGATATGGTTAGCTAGGGCATTCTGACAGGTCTGCAACTACACAGCTCCATGCAAGGCAAGATGTTGCATGTGTTAAAAGGTATTGATTCTATGAAGTTGCAAGACTGTACCCCATATGTTGGTAAGGCTCAGAACAAAAATATAAAAAAGCATAGGATATCCATGTTTAAAGTAATTACCTTAAATTATTTTTGAGCTTAGACATGTCGTGCCAGTCTACTTACAAAATAAACTCCATGCACAGGATTATACAACCTCTTGAATTTAGAAGCAACTGTAGGAAAATAAGCCCAGTCATTTGAGTGTGGGTTCAGGCATACACCCCTCCCAATTGCCTGTCTACATGGATGCGCTCTGATGCGTACTTTCCATGGAAAATGGTAAATGTGAGGCCATTGGTAGAGATCAAGTTTTAATTTTTGATATACTGTTATGCTTGTTTTTTTTTTTCATACTGTATTGACATCACAACATACTTATGCAACATTATAAGGACCAGAATGTTTAGAATTTTTTAACCATCTGAAAGCACAGAGGGAGTTGTAATCGAAAGAGACATCCACTCTTACAGTTTGAGTTACACAAGTGCAACCCAGTGCACAGTTTGGTCTTATATGGTGTAAATTGCCAAGAAATTTTGATTTACCACTGTATGTCTTTCTCTGTGTAGATACATTGGGAAGTTGGACTCCATCACTATCAGTGTGTGGAACCATAAGAAGATTCACAAGAAGCAGGGCGCCGGCTTTCTGGGCTGCGTGCGGCTCCTCTCCAACTCCATCAACCGCCTTAAAGACACTGGCTGTAAGTGTGGTTTATTGCTTCCTTTTGATTTGTATTTGTGAAGCAAGAACTGATGGCTGTGTTTGTGTATCTAGATGACCTCAGCCCAGCGCGTCCCTGCACAGCCTCAGCTCTGAAAGAGCACACTAAGGATACTGTGCATGTTATCTACTCCTGCATGTTAATGACCTCTGTCTCTGTGCTCATGTGTATGCTTGTGTTTTTTCTTAATACATTTCAGGTCAGAAATGTCCAGGTTTTGTTGAAGAACTAAGAAAAATGGGACAACCTACAGCAAAATTATCCTTATTTTGTGAATTTTGTGTATTAGGGTCAGATTTTAGGTTAGTGTTATGTTAATTGCATGTAGGTAGTTTCATTTATCACATATGAGACACGTTCTTGCCAATGCGTTTCACAGTGATTCAGTCATTTAATAATACACTTTATTTCAACTGTGCTTATAAGAACAATTGGAGTACAAATGATTTTTAGAAATTTCATGTACTTCGCTGCACTAGATCAAATTGAAGCAGATCCAATTATGCTGTCTTTGTAATGAAACAGCCCAGCTCAATGTATGATCTCACATTCTGATGTTGTATAAAAACATAGTGTGTGTTTTCCTGTTCCCTTTTATTTGTTGGCAAACCTTTTGAAGGTGGAGGTGGAGGTCATGGTTTTGTGTTCAGAGATCCAGACAGTTGAGACAGAAGTGTTTCTGCAGTTTAGTACCATGCTCTCAGTGTCAGGCTTGTGGCAGGGGAGACTAATTAGTGATGTGCTGAAGCAGAACCAGGCCATTTATGGTGCCAGTGCGCTTCTGTCTGAGGGAATTTTAAAACAACACGTTTCCTAGAAACCCTCCAACATGGCTGATTTCCCGAAGAAGTACAGGAAACCACCAGCCTCTCCCACAGCTGCAAGCAAGGGATTCCTCTCTGCCCGGCGTTTCCTGCTGTCTGTCTGCTGCTCTCTCTCTGTCTCTCTGAACTATCTGTCCCTTTACTGAGCAACTCTCTGTTCCCCTTTCATTTCTTTCACTTTTTATGTTTTCTCTCTCTCTCTCTCTCTCGCGCTCTCTCTCTCTCTCGTCTCTCTCTCTCGTTGTGCAATTAAAACAAATTGGGGTGTTCTTTGTTGTGGCTGTTTTGATACATGTTTATCATTCTTTTATCTGCAGCTGTGAAGCCAGTGTCTCCCTGTGGTTATAGGTGTGTGTGTGTGTGTGTGTGTGTGCGTGCACGCGCAGCTCAACCCATCCCTGTTTAGTCTAGCCATACGTCCTGACTGTGTGTGTGTGAAGAAACCCTACTTGTTATTCTTGTCCTTTTCTTCCCGTGGTGCAACATAGACAGAGAGACCTAGCATCTCTACTTCTCAAGTCTGGAATGAATAAAACAGGCTTTGTGTATGTACACACACAGACACACACACACACACACACACGGCTTCAGTGGGTGTGACCTCTTGGGTGGTTAGCGCTGCCTCTCTGTCCATCTGCTGTAGTTTCTCTAAGGCAGTCAGTCTCCCTCAGTGACTGTGGTGGAGACACCACACAGAGATGAGTGAGACACACTGCTTTTGTGGGCTCATTGTGAAAAGCTTTTAGTTTATAGTTCGTTTGGGTTTTTTTTTTCTTTATTTTTTTAGATAGAGTCGGCATGGTCAATATGATTGTTTCTGTAACATTAAAAAACATTCATGTCACAGTAGGCATTTATCATTATGCATAATAACGGGTGGGTAATATGACAAATATTACTGTTGTGATCAGTTATGGGTTTCGAGCTTTTCTGAGCCTATTATTGATATTGACAGTATTTAAAGAATGCTGTATTTTTGTTATATCATCCATCTCTATGTATTAGTGTTTCTAGAACAGCTAGAAGCATTTTAAAAGACAGACTTATATCTATAAGCGGTTGCTGGTGTATTGTAAGTGATAAAGCTGCATTAACAGGTAACTGGTTGTTAGTTCATTCTTGCCATCATCTTATTTTATTTGTTTATTGTTACAATTTGCTTAAATTTTTAAATACTGCCCCATTACCTTAGAAAACTACATGTATAACACATATTGTCTGAGGACTTTCAGCCTTTCCATTTGAGCATGAGATTTTTTTTAATGAAATAAAAATGAAAATGAAAACCATGAATGCACTAAAAATAAAAGGACCATTGTTTCACACAACTATATGGAAGGCAAATACGGATTCTGGGTATGCCAAATTCTGGTTAACTGATTTTCCCTTGTGCGCTTCTTAAAAGACAGTATCTAGTAAGTAGCTGTTTTGGATCTGTTTAATGATAATTATGCAAGCTAGCCTTTTGTAATTAAAGAGTATTGTCAGGGTTTCTCAGTCAGGTTTCCCCTCTCTCACTCACAGATCAGAGATTGGATCTCAACAAGTTGGGACCCAATGACAGTGACACAGTGAGGGGGCAGATAGTAGGTGAGTAATATCTGTTTCTCTCTACATTTCTACGGGATGTGGTGCGCTCTCGCATTTTTATAGTTTAAGCATATTGAATTCAATCATTGGCTGGTTCAAAGTGCGATATGAATAATCTTGGTTCTGCCTTAATCTGTTTACGTGGCTGCATGATTGGTCAAAGGAAAATGACTGAGTAGAATTTGAACCGCCCCGCCTCCTTCCTTGCGTCGGAAGAGCTGATTTCCCCCCAGCATTCCTCTCTTCCCACTCAACCTGCCACATCTGCCTTTCATCCTGTGAGTCAGCCCAGCCATGGAGACCGCCGGAGCCTCTCTGTTAAACCCATGAGGCAAACAGCTCATATTGATAATCAGGGTTTTTATATTTGTACCAAATATTTCAGGAGTGATGGTGCTCAGAATCTTGGTTAGAAATGTGTCCACATTAAGATGAACTTATGATGAACTCATGGGTGCATGGCTGCGGCAACTTGAAACCCAGCCTGTTTCTCTTTGGTCCAGTTTAAATGAGAAGGCGGCCTGTGTCCAATAAATTGTTTGCGTGCACCAGAGTGAAGACATGAGCTTGACACCCAGCTTCATGAGCAAGCCTTTAGTCACAGTCTCCTCTGTAGCAACTTGGGCTTCAAATACTTTTTGTGATGTCAGCGTTGGTGGTGCTCTCTAATTACAGAAGCAAAGCTCCTCTCTGAAGTGGACGTTGCCATAAATGTTGTCTGTGTGTTTCCATGCACTTGTCGTAATAGTGTGTTATAGCTCACAGTTGGTTTACACCTTATAACACTGTTAATATTGAGCTCTAATGTGCTCCTGTCAAATGCTGCTTTCAAAGCACCCGGGATGTTCATGTTATATGTCTTAAAACTCTAAAAGCTGGAAGTAATGAGGTGCTGTGTCATGGTCCGTATTTTGGGCCCATACTTCTATTCTTCTCTATGTAAAAACTACTCTTTAGGGGGTTAAAACAGCAAGTGGTTGGTGTAGCATTGTGGAAAATACAGCTGCCCTCCAGCTGGGATTTAATTTCCCAACTTGGAAAACACATTACGCTATATCATTTAGAATCATAGGCTAAGACTAACACTATATTTGCCTACATCTGTAATAGATTTTTAAATAACTTTGAACCAAATTGTCTGCCAGATATGCAAATATACATGTTATATCTGATGCTCTTCTGTCTGGGCTTGTATATTTGCAGTGAGTCTGCAGTCCAGAGACAGAATTGGAACTGGCGGGCCAGTGGTGGACTGCAGCCGTCTGTTTGACAACGACCTACCTGATGGGTGAGTTAATGTGACTAAATAGCTATATAGCCACCCTTTGAATAAATGTTTTCAGTGCAGTCTATCCTTGTTTGTCCTATGGATCATAAAATGTGTGTGTGTGTGTGTGTGTGTGCGTGTGTGTGTGCGTGTTGTGTGTGTGTGCCACGCAGCTGGGAGGAGAGGAGAACAGCATCTGGTCGAATTCAGTACCTGAACCACATCACACGCAGTACGCAGTGGGAGAGGCCCACCAGGTGAGTAAGAGCTGCATCAGAGTTTCTGTTCTTGGTGAATACTAATACTGCCCTCAGCTGAATTTCTCCTGCAGTGATCTGTTTTATGAAACAGCACCACCCACTGCATCAGTAAATGATCTAATTAGATCTGCTTCTAACTCAGGTTTTGAAATGATGTTAGAAAAGGTGCTTTACATTCAGAAAGAGTCTAAAAATAATTTTTAATTTGTCTGGCCAAACGTTAGTTTCACTGTTTGAAACTTTCATTATGACTGGGCCGGTAGAGTGGTCCAAAATTGTAAATGTTATTACATTACCTCACAATAAAAGTAAAACATGTTTGCCTTCTCCTGTAAAGGTACCTTTTTGGCATTTTGGAGATATTTTTTGGACAGTGACAATCTTAGAGTTCAAGGTGCCAAAGTGTTTTTATTTTTTTGAGGAAAACTTTGCAGTATAATGCTCCATTGAGTCATATTTAGCCACAAATATTATGTTGTCAGAGAGATGGTCACACACAGCGATGAAGAGACTGAAGGGTCTTCAGTAGCTATTCATGACTCCTCTTCACCCTCCACAACAGTCACCTTCAGACACTTACTATATGCCTTACAAACACTATTCTGTGATGAACAAAAAGTGATTCTCAAAAAAGTGAAGCAGAAGTCACTGTCTGTTAGTTTAATCTTGAAAAGGAAGCTCACAAAATGTGAGGATTTTTCTCCGTACACAATTCGTATATAACATATATCTGTAGTTTTCCTCACAGTGATTTTGTCAAAGTCCTGTGCTCTCACATTGATGAGTTGATTCTGTTTCTTTTTGAGATTATGATAAGCTCTCTTTAAAATGAGTAAATAATATCCTTCCTGTTTCATATTTTAATTCTGACATGCACCAAACATACTGAAAAAAATCTTTCTCTCTTTCTCTCTCTCTGTCTTTCTTTCTTTCTCTCTCTCTTTTTCAGGCCAGCATCTGAGTACTCTAGTCCAGGTCGGCCACTCAGCTGTCTGGTGGATGAAAACACTCCCATCATGACACCTAACGGTGCGGCGGGTGTGCAGGCAGGTGATCTGAGGGTTCAGGAGCGGCGTGTTCGATCTCAGAGACACAGAAACTACATGAGCCGCACTCACCTCCATACTCCCCCAGATCTGCCTGAGGGATATGGTCAGTATCACAACATACACACGCACAAAAAGAGTAAAACTCTTGTTTGTGATTATCATTCTTTAGGAAGGAACTCAGTGCATCACATTTCACCACACTTTCATTAGATTGTTTTGGTACAATTCATAAATATGCTTATGTATTCTACTTACATAAATGTGCCTGGAAGAATTGGCACATCCTTGATTCTTATTATGATCAATTATTATTGGTCTTAAAGTTCTAAAACCAATACACATATTCTATCAATGCATGAATGTATTTTATATCTCTTTACCACATACATAAACAAACCCTTTTATGCCTTTTGATGTGCCAAATAGCACATTGTTAATGAATTGTGCTCACAAACTCTGTAGCATTTCATGCCAGATTGGCAGAAGAATGCACTTATGTAGCATGTACATAAATTCACAGTGCAGGGAGCCTGGTGAAATGAGCAGTGCTGCTGAGGGAATTGGAGTGATGCTGCAGACCTGTGGAGAGAACAATGTGTCTGAAATATCTTTCTCTGACATGTTGTCATCACCAGTGCAGGGTTAGACAAGGCCAGTCTACGAGGAGTGAGAGTCTGTGTGTGCTCACATACTTGAGTCAGCGCATCCTGTGGATGCATCCATAGAGACAGAGCAGGGTGGAGTTTATGCACACACGTGCAGCGTTGCGTGTGTGTGTCCGTGGAGAGAGTGCAGGGTGGAGGTTAAGTACACGTAATATGGAATATGTGTGTGTGTAATACAGGGCGTTGCGTGTCGAAAGGAAAGCCAGTGGGATCTCGGCCCCGTGAAAATCTCTGTCAACAATGATAAATGAGTTCTCAGTGTTACACGTACAAACGGCTCTCTGACGACCTGTTTCTTCCATAATCCCCTATCCTCTCTCTCTTACACACACACACACACACACCGCTGCAATTTCTGCCCTCAGTGTGTGGTTCTGTCTCACAGCTCATCTTGGATTCTATGAAGTGCTAGAAATCTCCATATTCTCCAAAACGTTTACCAGAAGTGACTGCCTGCTATTTTGATCTTGAAGCTCAAAAAACACAAATACGGATTTTTCTCTGAATACATTTTGTATACATCGGATAACTATAGTTTTCCTTACAATGAGTGTTTTAACATGTAACAGTCCTTGGATCAATGATTTTAGTCCTGGACTGATCTACAATGTTTGTAGTTTTTACAAGTATGCTAAACAATAAATCGGGAGCCCAGAGTTACCTGTAATAATAGACTGTTTTATTGTTCAGATGAACCTTATGGCAATGTAATGTAATGTTGCAAACTATACTAATAAACAAACACCATCCCTTGTTTTCATGACTTCACAAGACAACAAGCTTCTAAATGGAGCTTGACATAGCACAGACCCTTTATCCTCAGATTCAGAACTGGACTACAGTCATTTTACAATTATTTCATCTTAACCCGGAGGTGTATATCGGGGCTTTGACACTTTAAACAGACTATCTGGGTCATTAGATCTTGTACAAATCATTCAGTCCAGTACGTTGCAGTTTCACATTATCAGAGTTCCTGTGATAAAACTAATCCAGATTAGGCCATAAACAAAATGGCCAAGTAAAGGCTTTGTGTTTACACTGTAAACTGTCGTCGTATAATTATTGTTTTATATCAACTGGCAGTATGTCAAGTCAGACTTAGTTAGCCTGATTCTCACAAGCTAGCTGTATACAGTAAGCTTTCTATATTTATTTGTTTATTAGTTCATAATCTTAAATATTTTCATGTTAGTATAATTAAGTGGTATTTGGTTAATGACCATCACTAGTACGTATCTGTTACTAACACACACATTCAGTTTGGTTTATATATCAGTCATGTTTGTGTTACCAGTGACTAACCCTAATGTTTTCTCTCTGATTGGTCCACAGAGCAGCGCACCACTCAGCAGGGTCAGGTGTACTTCCTGCACACCCAGACAGGCGTCAGCACATGGCATGATCCCAGAGTGCCCAGGTAACCCCCAGCCCACAGCTCAGCTCTTCAGATAAATTTTGTGTGTACCCTAGTCTTGTTACTTCTACAGACCTCCAGCTACTCACCCATATCACAAGGCTCTAACACAGTTCTAGAGTTCAACCTAGTACTATTACAAAAATTCAATACTGAAAATGGGGTTTGTCCAGGACTAACTTTACTTGGAGTTCAGGAAATAATGCGTGAAAATAAAGATTACAGACATTGAGATCAGGATTATACAGGATATTGTGACTGTAGTGAAGTATAGAATTTTCAGAACTGTGTCTATTATTTATGTTAGATATAATAGGTGAATTAAATTATTAGATCAGAAGTTTTTATATAGGTTTGTTCAACATTTAGGATATTTTTATTCAACCTGGACAAACCTGCACTTTCTATCTCTGTCTCTCTCTGTCTTTTCTCTCTCTCACTTTCTCCTTCTCTCCGTCTTCCTCTCCCTCTCTCCCTCTATAGGGATTTGAGTAATGTGAATTGTGAGGAGTTGGGCCCACTGCCTCCAGGCTGGGAGATCAGGAACACAGCTACAGGTCGGGTTTATTTTGTGGACCACAACAACCGAACCACACAGTTCACTGACCCGCGGCTATCTGCCAACCTGCACCTCGTCCTCAAGTGAGTGCTGCTCCAGCCCTGTCCATGTTGAACAGTTTCCTAAAAGAGCTTGGTTTGAAGATGCCTCAAGTCCTTTAGTTTCAAACGACAGTCAGTTTTTATGCGTTCAGAAGCAGTGTCTTCACACTAACAAAATTCACAATATGGGACAGATCATTTTGAACACTGTTTGAAGACAGTGACTTGATATTTTCCAGTGTAAACTGTTTTCATGCATAGTGTGAAATCATGTTGCAGTCTTTTCAGGGCAGAGGTTTGTTCATGCTAATGACAGATGTGATTCATTTGCAAATGTCAAAGAAAAAATTAAACCCAATCAAAAAAGTCATGAAAAGTGACCACAGCCTTAATCCCACTTATAGCAGCTTTCGATTAAATGTTGAGGTTTGTATATTCATTTGTCCTTGTATGCTTTCCCCATCAGTCCCAGTCCTAATGGTTCCCGTGGTGCTAGTGAGGCTCCAAACAGGTAAGACATTCATCCACATAAATGAATGGTTAATATAGCTGTATAACAGTTCTGATAGGCTTGACATGCCTAATGGTTGAATTGTTGGCTGTCTAGCAGAAAAAAAGGGAGGAAAATGGCAGGAAAAACGAAGGGGAAATAAAATCTTTACAGCTGTGATGCACAGAAATGGAATGAATTGGTGGTTGAATTTCCATGATATAACATTACTCTCCCTGTCTCTGAAAGCGTGAGTGCGCTTTCAGAGAGTGTGTATGTACACGTACATGTGCACTTCTGTCTGTGCACTCTGTGGGTCAGAGGAATGCACTGATGAAGAGATCGGGTTTCTCTTTTCCTGTTCTGACAGATCAAAGAACATGTTCTACACTGCTTTTTCTTTCCACACATTTTTTCCCCTCCTAGCCTAGAGAAACCCTTATAAAAACTTGAAACCCACTATGCATTTAAGCCATGGAGAGACCAAGCATACAGGCCATCGCTCATGCAAGTGACTCATTCATCCCATAGGCACTGAAGAAAGTGATTAATTGGCATTTAGATGTAATTTTTTATGCCTCACTAGTCGACACTATATACAACAGTCAGAAAGGCCATTGCCTGAAGTACAGGCCTAAGAAGTATCCAGAAATCAGTTCAGAGAAAACTCTAAGTGCTTCATTTGTGTGGATATACAACACAAGACAATTCAAGAATTGCTAATGACAGATCAAAGTGGTTTTTGAGGTGTTTTTCGGCCAGGGTAGGTTTCGAGAACCAGTGTTACACGGCTGTTTAAATGACTTACAAAATGACCAATCTCAGAATGTTTAGCGTGACATGACCACAAGAAAAAACTATTTTAATCAAGTGGTGTACCTGGTTAGCAAATGAGTCTTCGGATTTAAACTTTTTAAAAACTTTTTAAAAAGTAGTGCAATATTTTTTTCTTGTTCAGCATCAAGGCCTGTGCAACTCCGAAAGGCCACTCATTAAAATGCAGAGAGCATAACCGTTTCTGTTGTTAATCAACACTTGTTTCACATTCAACATTCGAGGATTGTGAAAGTGAGCAGAGGGTTTCTAAAAGAGCTGGTGATTTTAGTATGCTTCAGCCTTTCTGTGTACTTTTGTGGGCAGCGTGCCTCAGGCTTAAATTTAATAAAATACAGCAAAACCCCTATGTATTGCACATCCAACCCATATTAGCAATCTGCTTACAGGTAACACTTATCTGATGTCTAGAACACTTGTGTTTTTTGTTTTCTTGCTCCAGTAAATTTCATCTATTTCGCTACTTTCTTGAACAACTAGTCAACTCGTAAATAAATTGTCAGGCAAGCATTCAAAGTGTTTTTTGGGTTAGACATATGATTATAAGAAAAACTTTGAAATTACTTTTTAACACTCTCTCATTGCAGATACCACAGAAGTGGTTGTTCTGTGTCATTTTATCACCTTTGTTTTTTGAATGTACATTGCATGTCAAAGTTTGTAAACACCAGTTCGTCATGGGTAGTATCTCCTCCCTGTGCTGCATTAATTCCTTCATAAACTATTTAGATGAGGTGTTGAAACAGTACTGTGTGGATTTCACTGCATTCAGCCCTGAGCATTTGTGAGATCAGGTACTGACATTTTGTAGTCTTCAGCAGTAATGTTTTCCGAGTAGATGTGTTTACCAAAATAAAAATACATTAAATAAAATAGAAATAGATAATATTAGTAAATGAATAAATATCGACACTTGGAGTCATTGTTTTGACATAATATAAAATTATTTTTTGCCCCACCTCTTGTAACGATGCTTACTTTTGAATAGAAAAAATGCCACTCCAACTCTTCCCAGAGGTATTGAATGGAGCTCTATTGCTCCAGGGAACACAGTTCTACTGCATCCCATCCTATTAGCAAAACTATGTGTGTGCATCTTTGTCTGTAATGGGTATTTTAAAGTAGCTTGAATCACTAGTTAAGATGGCTGTCTGAATATTTTTGTTAATGCAGTATGTTAACGTTTTCCTGTTTTGTAATAGAAAGTATTCCTTGCATGAATATCTTGAGCAGCATTTTAGAGTAATGATTTGTTTTTACAATGCATGCTACCCTGGTGGGTGTTTGCTTTGCAATGTATAATCTTCCTTGTACCGCCATTGTCGCTAAGAGCCCTTAGCATAGAAGCAGGACCTTACTAAACCTTGCATACATTTTTTATAGTGAAATATAATTCACAGAGAAATAGCCACACTTCAAAATCTCCTTCTCGCTAGTTAGAGTGCAGTCAGCTGCATAACTGCATGAAATAACTCACTTTGGATAAAATGTTGCACTCTGAGGAACAAATAGAAAGACAGCAGACGTCAGCTTATTGGGGTCACTTTTCCATTGGAGCCTCAAAAGGCTGGCCTTTCCAAGCAGTGGACATGCTCTGGTAAAGACATCAGAGGGACCTTGCTCAGTGCACAAACGTCAAACACATCTGTCTTCTATCAGTTCAGAGGAGCTTGAGGAAGCTCAGGCTACCTCACTCTTTACCTCTCCTATGACCCAGCACAGAACCCCTTCTATCACTGTCCACTTTCCAGCCTGATACAGTGTAGTCAATTTGGGTGCAAGTGTGTGTTTCTGTGTGCGTAAATGTGTGTGTCTTCTGGATATTTAGTGGTGGTGGGTTCTGCAGCGTAGAACCCACCAGGAGTTGCTTCATGACAAAACTCAACACCTAAAAATACGAAGTGCCTAGTTCATTTTAAGACATACAGTAGTGATAGTCGTCAAATTAGTCATTCTGTGTGCTTTATGGGAATAGAATAAAAATGTAAATTAAATGTAATTAAAAGTAGAATAAATAAATAAATATATATAATTTTAGCCCTGGGTAATGCAACCAAACATTTTCCAAACGGATAATGTGCAAGATATTTTTCCATTGATGTCTGCCCCATGCTGATCCTCAATCCGGGAATGGCATCCTGAACTGTGAACCTGATTCAGCACTAGATGGTGATGAGTGCCCCAGGACCTCCAGGTGAGCAGGTATTATTTGGTTTGTAGATCATTCCCAGCACAGCAGTGACACTGACATCATGGTGGGATATTATTGTGTATGTTTCCACTAATCAGAGTAGATAAAATGCCTCAGTGTCACTGCTGGGCTGAGAATAGTCCACTAACCAAAAATATCCAGCCAACAGTGTCCTTTGGCCAGAATCTTACCACTGATGAAGGACTTGAGGACGACCAACATAAACTTTGCAGCATCAGATGAACTTTATGCATACCAGAAATTTCAGTGCTGTATTTTTATTACTACTACAGTTACATAAAAAATGTGTCTAGGGCCAAAGTGTTCTGCACATCAGCCTTCTGAACCTTTTTATACTGAATATTGTCACAGAAGGATATGCAGTATTTTTAAGTGAAACTCTTGCATGCGGCTGCATAGTCTTACTATTTCTTTTGTTTGGCGGCATCCACATGCACTTTTCTTCCTTCTCTTCGTCTTTGGTCTTTTTATCTCTGTCTCTCCTCGATTACTTCACTTACTCTTCTCCTCTTGTCTTCTTTCCAGTCTCATTCCTGTAACAATCTAAGTTTGTCACTCCTTTTTTTCAAGCCCTTCGAGCTTTCTGTCTAGCCTCTTCTGGCTTCAGTTTTCCACTTGCTGCTCCTCTTTTTCACTTATTTTGCTTTATTTGCCTTTTCATATTCTCTTCTTCCCCCACCCCCCTCCACCCTCAGCTGTAGCCCCACTCCATGTGGCATGTCATCTGTATTTGGAGTGTGTGTGTGTGTGTGTGTGTGTGTGTGTTCAGGATGTGGCAACTCCGCTCTCCACTCAGCTGGGCGAGGCTCTGCAGACACCACAGCAGCCGTTCAGGAATGCGGGAGAGACCACACTGCATACCACTACACACACACACACACGCGCACACACACACACACACACAGACACTTACCCATATCCCACCGAGACAGAGAGAGTCTGTATACTGCTGCATGATGACAGAAAACTGTGATGAGGCTGTGCTGATGGTACCACTATCTTTTGTACTTTTGTACTTCAGCATCATAATTAATATAAAAGAACTGTATGGATAACACTGGGCGGAAAGCATTTACTTGCAAAAATCTAGCATTGATTTATAAAACCATATTTTTAATACATCTGTAGTAGTCTGTTTTTGTCTCTTATTATACTCTTGCAGCACTTTTATATAGTAATCTGTAATGCTTGTGAAGTATCTTTTAGAAGACAGTAACTGCCATAATGTAATAGACAAGTAGGTAAAACAAAAATAACTTACTTTTATATGTGATATTAAAATGTGAGCAGGGCTTTCGTATGTTGTATAAACTATATCGTATTAAGAGTATAAACGCACAGTAGGTATTAAACAAGCTGAAAAGCACTGGCAAGTATGAGTCAAAGGCCCTTTGATTTATATGTATTTGTTGGACCCATTTTGGCTGGAGCAGCGGTGCCAGCCTGTGAAAGCCCCTTGCATTTTTGCCCTTCTGAACCAGTGACCTCAGTATAGGGTCACAGTGTGATTAAAGGCTTCCTCTGTGTGAAAATGCGTTGTCCTCCATCTTTGGGGTGTTTTTTGTGGGTGAAGGTGGTCATGCCTGGGAGACGTTTGTGGCATTGTGTCCCGCTGCTTTGGCAATACAGCTAAGTGTGAGGTGGCATTTGCAAAATTGTAGGGATATTGAGTGAAGCAGCATGAATACAGGTAGGAGCTTGTAGGAGTATCGTATGTGTGTTTTTGTTGGATTTTGTATTGTGTTTGATTTTGCCTGACCTTATGTTTAACAAATGTAATTTTATTCATTTACTGCTACACAACCCATTTACACAACCCAGTGCAGTTTCAAGGTTTTGGAATTTAAACATTTGAAAAGGTGAAAAAAGAAGCAAAGATCATGAAATGAGCTGAATCTTTATAATGATTTATTATTCATCACAAACTTTCAAATGTCCAAAACACAGTTTAAGTGGCGTTTGGAGGAGCTAGCCCCACTCCTAATTGAGCAGAGGGCAAACTGTGGTTACTGTACTGTTATGACATTGCTCGAGACAATCAAACAAAGGACTTTGTGGTGTGCAAGATATCAGTGATTTTAAATTAATTTTATATGAATTCATGAACATCTAAATAAGTTATGATTAAATCATTTGCAGCATGTAAAGGCCTAAATGCTTTATATGTCTATTTCTTGTAAATATATTCACCAAAAAGCTTTAATGGCTCCTTTCCCTGTGTCTGTGTTGCTTGTGCAGCCGTGCAGGTCAGCTAAAGGACCAGGCTCAGTCTGTACTGTCTCCCGGAAACCTGCCTGAAGATGCAGAGTGTCTGACTGTGCCGAAGTACAAGAGAGACCTGGTGCAGAAACTCAAGATTCTCCGACAGGAGCTCTCGCAACAGCAGCCACAGGCCGGACATTGCCGCATTGAAGTGTCCCGCGAGGAGATCTTTGAGGTAGGATGGGCAGAATCAATTAAAGCAACAACCTAACTATGTGTCAAAAAAGAAGTGGATCCATCTATGGTCCTCATTCATTACCAATCTTGAGCTCAACAAACACATGCAGAATGGGCTTAGTGAATGAGAACATGTCTGTACTACATGATCTTTTAAACATTAGGTAAGAGTACATTTCTAGATAATTTATCACTGACTCCACAGTTTAATCCAATTACAGTTAAGTAGTGAACTTCAGTGTGTCATGTAATTGGATTATTTGATTATTTTGGTGCAGTTCAGATTATTTTTAAAAAGACACTATGGCTTGTACAAACCTCACAAACATTTTTAAGCTTTGTTGATGTTTCTGAATACTCATCAGTACTACCCTCATCCTTTAAAGTAAGATCATTTAGATCAATTATTTTATCAAAATATTCCACTTCATAGTTTTCCTGATTTTATGATTTTATGATTTTGTTTTGGTCTAAACATTAGCACAACTCTTTCTAAGTATTATTATGAGAATCAGTTATAAAGATTGCTACCATTCCAAAATGGATGCAGTTTGAACTGTTTTTTTGGGGGGGGTTTTACACAGTAAAGAGCTCTTTTTATCCAAAGCTCAGTAATACAACATGGAAAAGGCTTTTTTTGCTGACTGATGATGAGAGCAGAGGGTGAACACTGGTTTATTACTCTCCTGGCAGAGCTGACTGTGAACCATGTGCTCTTGCAAGACTGTGACATCTGCCATACTGCCACTGTCTTTTTTTTTTTTCCCCCTTTCTGTCCCCATGTGCTGAAAACCTAAAGGAAAGCTGGTTTTGTGCCTCTGCTTTGCTGACTTGTTTTGCTTACTCCCTTATGAAGCTCTTCTTCCCCACCCCCTCTCTTCTTGCCTGCCTGTCATCCCTCACTGCCTACCAGCAAAACACTTGAGCAAGACAGTAAATAAAAGTCTAAAGGCCATATTAATCTTGTGTAAACAAGTCTGGAAGCTCTGTTTGGTATTACTCCTTTCAACCACTAATGATAATATCCTTAACACACATGTTTGGATGCCTGAGTTCATGTGTGACAGCCACACAAGCCTACCAGACATAGTGTTTGTACATGTGTGTAACTGACTTTTAGTTTGCTCAAAATGATGTCCCTTACTATGGACCTGTTCTAGGATGATTTTTGAGCTATGTGTATTTGTGTGCACACCCCCTCAAATCTCCTCCGCAGCTTGAAATCATTTTGCCTGAGCGTGTGCTCGTCTGGGTTTGGGTGCTTATGGGAGTGTGAGGCTGGACTCTTGGAGATGTTTCTGATGCCGCATTCCTCCATTCCTCTGTGTTCTCTCCAGAGCTCCAGAGGCATGCATGCCTGCAACCGACGGATTATATGGGCCCATAGCGCAAAAACAAGTCTGTGTGCATAGATTAGAACACACTTGTCTGCTATTATGTAAAAATTGGAATTTGTGTTTTATAAATTGCTTCATACTGCATTTCAACAACATTATACCCACTCATGTTGTCACAATAAATTCTAGATTGTGTTGTTTGAAAAACTGTCCTCCACTGCTGTGATTCAAGTCCTATTTACAGTTCTGCTGTTTCCCTCCTCAGGAGTCATACCGGCAGGTGATGAAGATGAGGCCAAAAGACTTATGGAAGAGACTGATGGTGAAGTTCAGAGGAGAAGAAGGACTGGACTACGGAGGGGTAGCCAGGTATGACCACAAACTTAAACATTTATTAAGCTAATCAGCTAATCCAAATACTGCAATATAGCAAGGGTAGCTGTTTGTCTTATAATAATATTATATGCTGATTGGCTGAACCCACAGATAGGTGTAGTTAATTAACAGTTTGTGACCCCTGTCAAGAAGTGGTGGTGATGGCCTAGTGGGTAGGATACTTGCCTCTGGACCAAGGAATCGGGTTCAACTCCTGCCTTCAGTAGACTACAAACCTCATTTTTTGTGTGTTGGCAGGGAGTGGCTATACCTTCTGTCGCATGAGATGTTGAATCCATACTACGGACTCTTCCAGTACTCACGGGATGACATCTACACTCTACAGATCAACCCAGACTCTGCTGTCAATCCGGTACATAACTCCGTCATAAAGCCATACATCAACTATTCTAATTAACATCTTGTAAGACGTGTGTGAAACAACTTGACAGACTTGCCCTGTCTTCTAAAAGTCAGGCATGGTTTTTCATAACAAATATATACTTGAATGTAAATGATTAGGCAACACCTGGAAAGAACCCATTCTCCTCTAGTTGTCACTGGATAGCAAGAGAGAATAAAAGAATGTCATTATAGAGATGACAAACATAACCACTGATGACCAGTTGAGTCTGCAGTTAGCAGTTGTAGGATCAGTTAGAGTTTGTAATGAGTTTCAGCCACTTCCATTGGAGTCTGTGTAAGTAGTACTAGCTTTGGTTAGGGGTTGGGCGGCACACGCAGGTGATCTAACTGATACAGAGGACAGGTGAGGTAAGTCTGGTCAAGAGTGCAGGTGAGCAAGAAATCTAGACATTAGTCAATCAAAAGGTGGGCAGCTGTTCCTCTCAAAAAATCACCTGTGTGCATTTATTTCTGTCCAGAATGAAACTGAAGTTTAGGAAAACAGTTTAAATCTGGAACATTTGAAAAAATTTCATCTAATAGACTCTTAACACAGCATCACTGCCAAAGACCCACAGGAAAATTTGTCTGGCATACTAATAATGATGCAAAGGCCCACTGTGCATCATCTACATGGAAGGATCATTAAAGGTAACCTTAACTAGTAACATCTGATATTAAAAGCCAGCATCTGAAGTATACAGCATGGCATATGGATAAACCAGATTCTGAGAAGCATTTTGGAATGAAATGCTGTGGCTTGACGAAAGAAAAAAAATTGGCTACAGTTGACTTATGTTTAAACTTAAGTTTAGAGAAAAACAAGTATTCCAGTAAATGAACACCTTACCAAATATTAAACACAGAGGTGAAGCTGTTACACTTGTGTGGCAGAAAGTGAAAGAGGAAATGTTATGTGGATCAAGGAAAGAAAGAATTCTATTATCAACAATTTTTTTAAAACAAACAGTTTGTGAAGAAACTGAGGAGAAAAATACCTGAAAGTGTGCCCCTGCCACATATTTCCCCAGCATAACTGTTCATTAAAATGTTAAAATCAACAAAATGTGTAAGCTGACCAGGGTGCTCTAGCTTATATTGTCCAATACTATTACCCTTAAGTTCTTTGACATCACTAGTTAACTAAAGAGTAACTGAACTGCACTGTAAAATCATTGAGCTTGTATCTGTACTGCTGGTGCAACATGATCGTCAGTTATTGATATCAGCCCTTTTTTTGTTTGTTTTTGTTTTTTTGTTTTTTAGGAGCATTTGTCCTACTTCCACTTTGTGGGTCGCATAATGGGCATGGCTGTGTTCCACGGCCACTACATTGACGGTGGCTTCACTCTGCCCTTCTACAAGCAGTTGTTGGGCAAACCCATCACCCTGGATGACATGGAGTCTGTGGACCCTGACCTGCACAACAGTCTCGTCTGGATCCTGTGAGTGCTTCTTGATTTCTGCTCAAACCAAATGATCTCTGAAGTTGCAATGAAATTGTCATATATATTGTTGTCTGTTAACACAGAGTATCCCACTGTCTATTAGTGAGACAAACAGTCTGCTTTAAGTGTTTGTTCAGAGTTAAGCTCATTTCAGTATGATACATTATTTTTCAATTACCTACTTTGTCTGTTTCTCTACAACATTTAATATAAGCATGGTCTCTAACTAATTAGTTTTTTTCCTCAATTTGTTTTCAGTGACAATGACATTACTGGTGTGCTGGACCACACGTTCTGTGTAGAGCACAATGCGTATGGGGAGATTATTCAGCATGAGCTCAAACCTAATGGCAAGAGCATCCCAGTCACCCAGGAGACCAAGAAGGAGTATGTCAGGTATGTTTAAAGGGGCCTTCACAGCTCTTATTCATGTCCTGACCTCCATGATATACAGGCAGAGTGATCTTGGGTCTCCCTTTATTTTTTCTATCGTTGTTGTATATTCTCCCTGTAATACTGATGTTCTGGTCTTCCTACAGGCTGTATGTGAACTGGCGATTCCTGAGAGGCATCGAAGCTCAGTTCCTCGCCCTGCAGAAAGGCTTCAATGAGGTCATACCACAACACCTGCTCAAGGCCTTTGATGAGAAAGAGCTGGAGGTATTAGAATGCATGTCAATGCCTGAGAAACAGAGCATATATTTATGACTTGGCTGTTACTGTTCATTGTGACTTTTACTAACACGTTGTATTAATGTTGGTTTGCAAACCTTGCAAAATTCTTCCCTTTCTGTACTTACTGGTACACTATCAGACTTGAGTTTTAATCGTATTGTGCCTTGGCCTTACTCTGCACCCCACCCCCTTCCCTCTGCCAGCTAATCGTGTGTGGCCTGGGAAAGATCGACATAAACGACTGGAAGTCCAACACGCGGCTGAAGCATTGCACGCCTGACAGCAACATTGTGAAGTGGTTCTGGCGGGCTGTTGAGTCATTTGATGAGGAGCGAAGAGCCCGACTGCTGCAGTTTGTCACTGGGTCCTCCAGAGTGCCGCTGCAGGGATTCAAAGCCCTACAAGGTACTGCAACACAGGCAGATTTTGCCTGTTTGTCTCAATCTAAGGCCAGAAAGAAAAGTTTTAACTTTTACTCTGAACAATGGTTGTCTGGTAAGAGAATGCAGAAACTGCATCAATTAGTAGTGTAACATTTGCTTAACCCAATACATATGACAAATGCGTAATTCGTAGTGCTTAAAATATATATAGTATATTATAGGTTTGTCACTTAGTAAGGGACGATAAATGTTTTGTGATGCATTGATCCGAAGGAGCAATTCAACTGCATAGATGTTTGAATACAGACCATTTTCAGAAAAATCCTACCCTCTAAAAGCTTGATATACTGTTTATAATGTCTGTAATTAAAAATAATTCAGAATCCAAATAATCCATCTGAACTGAGGTGAAACAAGTTTTTTTATTATCTCTAAAGGCAAGACAGTGTTTATTTATATAGCATGTTTTCATACACAATATACTTCCACGTGCTTTACAGACAGTTAAAATGAAATGAAGCAAAATGAATTAATGAAAAATGTGATTTTAGAAAAGGAGCAGAAAATGAATAATAAAGAGGTAGAAAGATATAAGGTGTTTAAAGAAATGTTTCAGTGAAAAAATCTAATTTGCACAATGTTCCACTTACCCCACGTGTATCCATCAGCCAAGGCAGGTTTGGAGTTCAGATTTGCTTCTTTATTTTAAAACCAGAGACTAACACTGCTAACAAACGCTAGTGGTCACCAAAATCTTTTCCATAAATACTAGATGGGGGCATTTCAAGTAAAATTACTGTTTGATATTTGCGGAGAACTGTTCAAATACAAACATGCATGCAAAGAGATCCATTGAGTCCTCTGCCCTCCCGGTGGTATAGTTAAAAAAAAAAAAAAAAGGGAGAGGGAGACAAAGACAAGGTGAAGAGCCATTCACACTTTTCACATAACTGTCTGACAGTAATGCATTCATCTTCTTTTTAACCATGGTGCCTGGTAAACAGCTTTTTTTGTGCATTACTGCCACCTTCTGGTAGTAGTAACACATTACTGAAATCAATGTATAAGGCCAGACAATAGTCACTTACACTTATAGATTATTTAATAATTTTATGACTACTATTTAAATATTCTAAGATCATGACCCATCCCTAGGAAGCACATGCTCAAAACTTCTCTCAACCCATTTAAACTGGATCTACAGTCGACCTGTTGGTGTGGTTTAGGTCACAGTGTGACAGTAAGTGTGGGAAAATTGTCGTTTTTATTTATTTAATGTTTTTTTACTACTGAACTGTGCTGTGTGGAGTTTGAAAGGATCAGGTGAAGAAGAAATGGCTGAAGTCTGAGCACATGTGCCAGCTGCTAGGGCCTCGCTTGACCAATAGTGGCTTAGGGCCACCTCTGTTGTAATTGTGTCCTAGTCCATTTAATGATTGTAGACCAGTAGTAGGATTTGTGTGTACTATGTAGCCGACTGGAAGCCAGAGTATTGGAGTGATGTGTTCTTGCTCTTGGTTTATATTCTGGCAGCAGTAGTCTGAATATTCTGCTGTGTGACAGATATCATAAGGAATCCTAATTAAACAGGTTCTAACAGGTTCTAAATAGGTTCTAAATATAATGTATTTTAATCGGATCTCGATATGTTTGGGTTACAGGAGCTGCAGGCCCGCGTCTCTTTACTATCCATCAGATTGATGCCAGCACCGACAACCTGCCCAAAGCCCACACATGGTAAGTGAAACCCTTACATGCACTAAAAGGCCAATAGTATATGGTCAGCCCATCTAATTATTAAGTTCAGGCATTTAAGCCACTCCATATTCATGCCCCTGGTTTTGGAATGGGATGTGCAGAAGCTCATATATGTGTGGTGATCAGGTGTTTACATACTTCTGAGCATGTACTGTATTACTTTAGTGTGGGTTTTCTTTTAATACCTCCAGTCAGAATTCAGAAATCATTAAAAAAAAATACTTAGCTGTACTAATCACTTGAACTTGTATTAATTGTTCTCTTTTGTGTGTCTGTAGCTTTAACCGCATTGACATTCCTCCATATGAGCACTACGATAAGCTCTATGACAAGCTTCTGACAGCCATCGAGGAGACTTGTGGCTTTGCTGTGGAGTGATATGCCTGCGTTTAGGGGAGGAGTCTTTTTGTGGGAGGAGTTGACCAGTCACTCGACCCCCACAGGGGTGTGGCTCACGGTCTTGCAGCACCAACCCTCTCATCAGGGGACAGGACTAGGAAAAGGATGTTGAGAGGGATGGAATATCTCGCAGCGCTCTATGCCTGATTCAGCTACATGGGTTTTTTTGCATCCCTGCATATTATTGTTTTTTAAGAGAAGAATGGATGTTTTTCAGCTGCTAGTAACTCTTTTTACCTTTATTTGGATCATACTTAATTGACAGCTCTTCCTCTTATGTTTTTTTTTTAGCATTAAGGAAAGAAAAAGATAGATAGACAGTATTTCATGTAGCGTCTGTACCAACTGACTGAGGAAAAAGGAGGGTCACTGGTGTGGTGCCAGCAGAGCACTGCTGCATAAGCTAACAGAGTAGCACTACTTCCCTTACTGAAGTCAAGACAAATAGAAGATAGTGGTGACAAAGGACTACACACAGTTGTGTTTTGTTTGCCACACTGACTTTGAAACTCTTGTAGAAGGCCCTTGTCTTCTGAAGTAGTACAGGGTGTTGTACTCTAATATCTTGTTGCATGGTGGATACATGAGGCCCAGATGTGATGATGGAAACTAAGAAGGCCCCATGATGAATTCTCCTATTAAGGGCCTTAGTACAAGTGCCCTACTGGCCACTAATAAACCCAGAGACACCAGAAACTATCATAACTACCTGTGCTCCATTCCGTAAGACCAGTCTCATCAGCAGTCTGATGGATAAGCTTCTTTGAAATGAATGAGTGATTGCTTGATAGATTGATTTGATTGATTAGATAGTCTAGTGTTATTTTTATAAGACATGGGGGGGACATGGAGAAATGAATAACCAAATATTTACAACTATAATTTATTACCCTTGTTCCAGAAACTTTTTGCTGTATCCAGATCAAATGCAAAGTAGAACATGTACATTGCTTTGCCATGGATTACTAACGGGAAGGTTTCGTTGTCTCAAAAGAAACAAAACAGGAAAGATGAATGTTTTAAAGAACCCATCTTTTGGTGCCATTCTGTTTTTCAAAATAACGGTTTGACTCCATCAAACATCTTTATGCCTAACCAAATGTATGTGAATGCGCATGCATATGTATGATGAAGTTTTCATTTTATTTTCTACCCTGCAGTCATGAAACTTGTTTTCTATTGACCTGTGTTGAGCCCTGGTATTTTAAGGATAATGTATCCATACTAATATTGCCTTCTGTGACCCATAGAGCCTGAAGAGGGTAACATTTTTTTATTTTATTTTCTGTATCTGACACTCTTGCAAAGTTTCATAAATGTGATCTGTGATTAGACATTTATTATGCTACAAGATAAGTATTAAGTAATGCAATTTCAAAATCAAACAAGAAGTTGGTTAATATACAGTTAAATGCAAAAGTTTAGGTGCCCCTTGCAGAATTACATTCTGTTGATTTTCTACACAGAACGTTTTAATGTGCAAACACTGCTTATTTGCTGAGTTTAACGTAGTGGTTGGGAAAAAGCCTAAACGTGAGATGTGCAGACATTATTCAGCATAACAGCTGGCATTTTTGTATTTTTCCCCCCCAGTGTGTTAAACTCAGAAAATCGGGGGTGTTCAAATTTTAACTTATGACTTTGGATAAGAGTGGCTATTAAATGATTAAATCTTAAACCTCAGTGTTGTCAGTAATACTCAAACCCTAAAACCCTTAAAAGCATGTCCTCCCTACCGTTTGTATTATTTTAAATGTGTAGCCTCAAACATTGTGCGACACTTTTCATTTTCCAGCTT
The DNA here is from genome assembly GCA_037974365.1 of Hydrocynus forskahlii. Taxonomy (NCBI): domain Eukaryota; kingdom Metazoa; phylum Chordata; class Actinopteri; order Characiformes; family Alestidae; genus Hydrocynus; species Hydrocynus forskahlii. The sequence goes on from JBBPCX010000028.1 coordinate 14,247,025, forward strand.
CGTTCAAGCAACATGTTTCATTCTTAAACAATGGGCTGAATTTTGAGCTGTCCACTCTAGCAGAAAGAAACTCCATATTTATTTTATTTTATAAGCTCATGTTAAATGGTTGAATGTTTGAGATGATACTTGTCTATAGCAATCCTCTATGACCATGGACTGTTGTTAAAATTTGCGTATGCTGAAAATGAATTACACTTCTTGTTGTATTACTTTTTTTATGGACAGAGTGGGTAGGGGAGGGGGTGAACAATAAGCCTCGGGATAAATCGATTGAAATTATCCTGAAAAGGTGCTTTGTACAGTAATAGAATATTGTCCTTATACAGTTGGCTATGTGGATCACAGAATCTGTCATATATCTTTAACTTAAATAGAAAGATATAAAAGAGAACATTGGGGGGTACATTTTTTTGCACACATGCAGACTGTAATTGCTGTAAATAATAGGCAAAAAAAATCTATTTACCAAGCTCTATGAAACGGAACAATTTTTTAATGTATTTCATTTACTCTCAAGTCCAGTGCACACATACACTCTCTCCTTGTAATTTTTTTTTTCCTCTTTACTCAACGTCACTCTTCTGTTGTACAGCTGCCTCCAGGACGTTGGACTGGATGTTTTTTTGGCATGTTAAAATTTGAGAGGCGCCTCTGGTTTATTTTAGCATGACTTACTAGCAGGACTATATCTCATAGTTGACAGGTGCAATTTGTTTAATGTAACACACTATCATTTTTTGTAAGAGTATTTTATTTTTGTGTGTAATTAGTTCTGATTAAACTTGGCCTTTGGCACCACTGGCTGTCTTGATCTCTCTGTGTGTTGATGTAGAGTGGTCTGATTGTACGCCTGATGAAGCCCCTCAAATGAGAACTGTTCAGACCAAGTACTTTGTTTTAGTAATGTAGTGAAAGAGGCACAGTAACGCATAAATAAATTACAAGGAAGAGTAGAAAATACAAATAAAATTAAAAGTCCAGTAAAAACATTAGTAGAGCGGATCTCCGATGTACACCGTACAGTAATGTTAACATATTGGGTAATTCAGTAGTTTAGTTGTAAACAAAGTCCCTAACAGTGGTTTGATTTAAGATGATTAATTGTAAAGAAACATTCCAAGACATGTTTTTTTAACAAGTATGGTCACAGGAATCGGGTTGTTAGGTCAAACACAAATATATGCAACACAAGCACTGAACTTCTATTAGACTTTTATATATACCACTCATAATGGCAAATCTAAAAAAAAAATTGTATGTGAAGGTACATTTCTCTAAAAAGCAGTGTTTCAGCCCAGCCAGTATATATATATATATACATGTTTTAGACTTGGGGACTTATGTTGCCTCACAACATCCTGCATGTACCTCTCTATCCTGAATGGCATTTTAAAGAATGTTTTATGCCAAAATTGTATTTTAAAATTACTGTAAAACAGTGTTTTGGACAACAGACCACAAATCGGTAACAATTACATGTAATAAGTTTCTGTGATAAAACTTTCAGAGACCGTAAACACTTTGGGTATCTTGTTCCAGTTATTCAGTACATTTCTCTATAAAGCAGTGTTTCAACCCAGCCAGAATGACTTTGTTTCCATCTTATACACTGATCATGCTTTGCAGAAAATGTGAAAAATCTACAAAAACTCAGATTCCACCTTTGCATACGCTGCTGTATATTTTTACAAAAAAAGCTCTGTAAACTGTCTATTGTAATTCTGATGAGGGTGTATTCAAGATTCAAGCCTGAGACAAAGACAGCAGTTGTGTCTCTGTTAGAATGATAAAGGATTTGTCCTCCTCTCTGAAAGGAGGCCGGGGGTGTGAACAGCCTCCTGATCGCAGGAGAGACAGGTGCTAGCCAGCTCTGAGGAAAAAGCTGCTCATGATCTGAACATTTGGAGCATTACATGGTCAATCAGGGGAGATCTTCAGTGTTTAGAGTCTTAATATCTTTATGAAGTGTTCTGAAACTACTGTCCAGGGGAAAAAACATGCATACCAATAAATGACTGAAGATATGGGTGTGAACACGATACAACAGACAGAGGAGGGATACATGCAACATGTAAAACGTAAAAGTTTCTATTGCAATTATGTTCTGCAAAATGAAAATTAGCTTTTAGCAAACATATGTTACACACTGGATATTAAACAACAGGTCATCACTCTGTCATTCTACTGGTGATCAAAAGGAAATGTGGCCTCTAGACATTAAAAGAGACCATTCTATGCTGTAGTTTAGTATTCAGGTGAGATCTGACACAGAAACACATACACAATATGGACAAAAGTATTGGGATACACCTCTTAATAATTGAATTCAGATGGATCCTTGCTTCCAGTGAAGGACAATCTTAATGCTTCAGCATACCAAGTCTTTTGGTTACGCCATGCTTACAGCTTTGTGGACACAGTCTGGGGAAGAACCTCTTCTATTCCAGCATGACCGTGCCCAAGTGCACAAAGCAAGCTCCATAAAGACATGGTTGGATGAGTTTGGTGTGGAAGAACTTGACTGGCCTGCACAGATCCCTGACCTCAACCCCATCCAACACCTTTGGGATGAACTGGAATAAAGATTGCGAGCCAGGCCTTCTCGTCCAACATCAGTGCCCGAACCCACTCTACAGAATGAATGGACATAAATTCCCACAGAAACCTTTTTTGTGGAAAGCCTTCCAAGAAGATTGAAAGCTGTTAGAGCTGCAAAGAGGGACCAGCTCCATATTAAAGTATATGTATTTGAGTGTAATGTCATTAAAGTCTCTTTTGGTGTACTGGTTAGGCGTCCCAGTACTTTCGTCTATGTAGTGTATATCACTTATATGCTTTAATCCATAAAATTGTGTGTCTCGTGTGGATGTGGGGGTATATTGAAAGCTGCCCGGAGAGCACGTGGAGGCCTCTGACGTCATCATCGCCGGATAAAACCGGCACGAGCGCCCCCGTCTTTCACTGCCGGCAGGAGGAGGAGAGGAGAGGGTCCGTGCAAGCTTCACTTCAAATAAATCCCTTTGGATTTATTATTTTTTTTACTTTCTTGAGTTTTAATTTATTAACTTTAATAACAGAATGCCTGGATATGCCGATAGAGATCGTAGCCGCGACAGGAGGTGAGTTTTTTTCGAAGGTAGTTCTTTAGCACAGCTGCTAACTCGAGTTAGCCGGCCTATGTGTTAAAATACGTCCTGTGTGTCCTTATTTCGGATGATTTTATTTGTGAATAACGGTAGTGTTAGGAATAGCGTTTTATATTACATGTGAATAGATAAGTCTAACAAACAATCGAGTTTGGTAGTCAGTTTGTTTGGTTAGCCGGCTGGAGAGCGCCTAACTACTAACCAGGCGATGGGCCGTTTTTTGATGGAAAATTCCAGAATTATCCATTGGTTTCAATATTTCAGTGGCAAATTGTACACACTAGCTGTTACGTTTAGGAAGTTGTGGTATGTCCTGTCGTTTTTGTGCCTTTTTCTGTTTTATTTCGGTCTCTGATGAGGCCTTGGCCCTCCATGTGGCTGAGCAGAGCCGGTACAAAATGCCGGCCTGTGTTTTGTACCACGTTTATCGATTATATCTTTTTAAGCTTTGCGTTTTAATTTCTTACGTTTAATAACGAAATGTCTGGATATTCAGACAGACCGTAGTCGCGACAGAAGTTGAGTTTTACAGTCGTTATTTTTGTTGGGGTGACCCGTTAGCACAGTTGCTAACCCGAGTTAGCCGGCCTGGATGTTAAACACGTCGTATGTGTCCTCATTTCGAATGCTTTTTTTTAACTTGTAAGTAAAGTTAGTTTTAAGAATGGCGTTTTAAATGAAATGTCAGAGGATACGTCTGACGGAGAGTCGAGTTTGAGAGTGAGTTTGTAGTGTTAGGAGACCCCAGCTAATACCGAGGCTGTGAATCTTTTATAGTGGAAAATCCTAGAAATATCGATTGGTTCCAACATTTCAGGGACACATTGGACGTACTATCGGTTATGTATATGAAGCGGTGTTATGTCGTGCCTTTTTTTTCCCTTTCTCAGTATAAAGTCTCTGGTTAGGCCCTGGTCCTCCATGTGGCAGAGCAGAGCCGGTACAAAATGCCGGCCGGTGTTTTTCCTTTGTTTCTCTGCCGCTCCGAGTTAAAATGGCAGCGGCTTAAAGATGTGACGCAGACGAGCTTCACAGCAGCTGTTTAGTTTATCATCTAAAATAACACATTCGTTTTTATACACTCTGGCCTTTTTTTTCGTCTGCTCTACACCAGCAGCCCCCAACAGTTTTGCACTACGGGCCAGTTTTACCACGGACATGACATAAAACACAAAGTGCACTGTGTAACATTTGATAACCGCATTATATAATGTAAAATTGTGGCAGCTGGTGGCCTGCTGGTTAGGAAGTTGCCCCTGCGATCAGAAGTTTGTGGGTTCGAATCCCAGGGCTTCTAGTAGCACAACTGGGGTTCATTTAAGCAAGGTACCATCTCTCACTGCTCTCTGCAGTGTTGCAACTCACTGCTTCACTTTTACGCAATACTTTTCATTCAGTGTTTTTATATTATGTAAATGGAAGGTAAGTGTAACGTAAATAAAACATTTTAAAAAGAGCAGCCCAGTGCCAAAAGATCCAGTGGTTGGCGACCCCTGATTTAGACCAAACCTTGATCATGTGTGAGAATCGTTGCTTTAAACTGCCTGTTGGCAAATGTTATTAAAACGGCGTTCTTTTGTCCCTAAAAGTTATGGAAATGGACCACCACGTTTTGGAGGAAGCCGAGGTGGACCTCCACCTGGGAAGAAGTTCGGTAATCCTGGAGAGAGGCTGCGTAAGAAACACTGGAACCTTGATGAGCTGCCGAAATTTGAGAAGAATTTTTACCAAGAGCATCCCGATGTGGTCCATAGGTCTTCGGTAAGTGGACGCAATGCTTGTCTGCTGGACTAGACTTTGTGATGTTTTAGTGACAATCTTCAAAAGGATTAGTTGCTACATGACTATGAAATGTTGGTCTTCTCCCCCCAACCCCCATGCAGCAAGAAGTTGAACAGTACAGGAGAAGCAAGGAGATAACGGTTAAAGGTAGAGATTGCCCCAAACCTGTAATGAGGTTTCATGAGGCCAGCTTTCCATGTGAGTTCTTGCACATTTCTGATTTTAAAAATTGTGGTAAACGCTGATGTTCTGAGCTGGTTGTCTAATCTTTTGCCTTTGTTTTGCAGCTTATGTAATGGATGTGATCAACAAACAGAATTGGACTGATCCGACACCTATTCAGTCTCAGGGGTGGCCACTGGCACTAAGTGGCAAAGATATGGTTGGCATTGCCCAGACAGGATCTGGGAAAACACTCTCGGTAAGAAGACACTGAAGTTTGTTGTGCTGAATATTTGAATGTTCAGCAGAATAGTTTTATTTTAAAATCTGGACATTTTTAACTGTTGATGCATTCAGATATTACATAAACATTAGGAATGTACATGAATGTAGTCAGCTTTAGTGGGTGATGCTATAGATGTGTTTTAAAGTGATCTTTTTCTGCCCACAGTATTTGCTTCCAGCTATTGTGCACATAAACCATCAACCCTTCCTGGAGCGTGGAGATGGACCTATTGTAAGTGACTGCAAACGAAAGGTTTCTTCATATTTTAGGTTTATTGTTGGAGATACTGATCAATTTGCTGTTTTTTTTTTTTTTGTTTGTTTGTTTGTTTCAGTGTCTGGTGTTGGCTCCCACTCGTGAGCTGGCCCAACAGGTCCAACAGGTGGCAGCAGAGTATGGCAGAGCTTCTCGTCTGAAGTCCACCTGCATCTATGGAGGAGCTCCTAAAGGACCACAAATCCGGGACCTGGAAAGGGGTAAGTTGTGTTTACTATCATCGATCAATGCAGTACTGTCAAGACATCCTAAGCTAACTGTTTGTTTCCTCCCAGGGGTTGAGATCTGCATTGCCACTCCAGGTAGACTTATTGACTTCCTTGAAGCCGGCAAGACAAATCTGCGCAGGTGCACATATCTAGTCCTGGACGAGGCTGACAGAATGCTGGATATGGGCTTTGAACCCCAAATCCGTAAAATTGTTGACCAGATCAGGGTATGAGGCTTTATTAAGCTGTGGGTATAAATGTTGTGGGTATATGGGTTATGCTGTAAATTTGGGTACTTAAATCCACAATAGAAGTTGAAACTTTTAGGTTAAATATATTTTTGTTCTTGCTCATTTTTGTTCTCACACTGCAGCCTGACAGACAAACTCTGATGTGGAGTGCTACTTGGCCCAAAGAGGTGCGTCAGTTGGCTGAAGACTTCTTGAAGGATTATGTCCAGATCAATGTGGGTGCTCTGCAGCTCAGTGCCAACCACAACATCCTGCAGATTGTGGATGTTTGCAGTGATGGCGAGAAGGAGGACAAGTGAGTGCAGTCAAAAACGATCAAACTGGGTTGGCGTGGTAGTTTAAATGAACCAATGCTTTGATTTTTAATAGAATGAAAAGTGGTCCCAGTGATCTGGTGGACAAGTCCAAGGGAAAATTGAATGAGTTGTTAGAGGTTAAGCAGACTGTTTGTACCAACTGATGGTGCTGTATAACCCTTTATAGTTCAGAATAGCTTAGCTAAATAATTGAAGTGTTTTTCAAATCTAAATACTTAATGATTTATAATAGATTTGCACAATATAATACTTCTTGTCCAGGTTGCTTCGTCTGCTGGAGGAAATCATGAGTGAGAAGGAGAACAAGACCATCATCTTTGTAGAGACCAAGAGGAGGTGTGACGACCTCACTAGGAGAATGCGTAGGGATGGGTAAGTCAAATTTGACCACTTTAAATGTCCCACTGAGAAGGATGTGATAAAGGTGCTGACCTTTGTTCATTTGTAACGTGTTGCAGGTGGCCTGCAATGGGTATACATGGAGACAAAAGCCAGCAGGAGAGAGACTGGGTGCTTAATGGTACTTGCTCACGACATTAACCTGACAAAGTAAATAACTGGTTGAGTGTAGTAGAGTAACACTTTTTTTTTTTTTTGTCCCCCCCAATAGAATTCAAATTTGGCAAAGCACCCATCCTCATTGCTACTGATGTGGCCTCAAGAGGTCTAGGTATGTTTGTTTTCCTTGTCTTCCTTGTCATTCAAGAAAAGTATAATGCATGGTGCAATGTATTTTTTTGTATTGTCATAAAGAAAGTGTTTAAGCTGCTTTCTTTAACTACTGTCCCTCTCTCTGAGTTTCCCCTCTCAGCTGAAGGTGCAGTCTTGGAGGCAGGGCCTTGGCATGACACTTCCAGGATCTCCGGAGGGGTCTGGAGCTCCTTTGCTGGAGTTCTGCCTTTTCTACCAGCCAATAAAATCGCGTACAGAGGTGCTAGGGGGTTTTCTATGCCGCTGGTGCACTGAACTGGCCACTGAGGGGTGTGGTGTGAAATAGCCATGTGTCTCCCGTTTGCAGCAGCTGTTGCAAAATGCTCTTGTATCACGAACGAATCTTTGCTACCCAAATCCTTTAACCGTGCGCTTGAAGCTACTTGGAGTTTTTATTGATTTTATTTTTATTTATTTTTGTTTACTGAGTTTAGTTGTTGGTTACCTACACCTCTGTACTAATGCGATTCCAAGGCTGGTTGAGGAGTTCCCTCCTTTTTCTGGTTCCAGTCATGTCGAGTCCTGCCAAAGAGAGACATTTGTCAAAAGACCACTGATTGGTTGGAAGAGACTTTGCCTTGATTATACACTGAAATTTCATCTGCCCTGCTTTGTGGGCTTCTTGGTGATTTGGCCAGAACCGTGACGAGAAGGGTCACTCGGACCTCAGATTTTCTGAAGTCTGTACATAGTCCTTGCGTCAACATGCAACAAGGCAAAGATCTGGCTCAAGGCCCATTGATAGGGGGCACCTGGTTGTCACTTAAATCTGTGGGGAGGTCAGATCAGAGCCATGGAAATGGTTGTTAGTCACCTTTTTAGTATTCCACACGGTGATTTGCTTGTTCCAGTAGTGATGTGGCTTTTTTCAGTCTGGTAAGTACATGCCCCCTATTACTTACAGCATTTACTAACATCTGTACCTTTGATGCTGTGGCGGTGTATGTATTTCTGCACCCTCTTTCTGCCACACTGCATTACGATCACTTCCACAGATGTCGAGGACGTCAAATTTGTCATTAACTATGACTACCCAAACAACTCTGAGGACTACATCCACCGTATCGGGCGCACGGCCCGCAGTCAGAAAACAGGAACAGCGTACACGTTCTTCACACCCAACAACATGAAGCAGGCGCATGACCTCGTCTCTGTCCTCCGTGAGGCCAACCAGGCCATTAACCCCAAACTCATCCAGATGGCGGAAGACAGAGGAGGTAAATCCAATTGGTGAGATACAGGAACTGTGGTTTATCTGCAGTCACTTTTTTCCCACACTTTTTTCCTTTTGGGGTTTTAGTGTTTTTCTCACCGCTTAATGCTTTTAGCTAAAAAAATTGAGGCTTACTAGCCTTAAGTGAGTTGCCAATTTTACGACTTCAACTTGGTCACCACATGTCTTAGATTTTTACTTGGCTTTTTCTTGTCCCAATAGGTCGTTCAAGGGGCGGTCGAGGTGGCGGGTATAGAGATGACCGCAGGGATCACTACTCTGGCGGTAGACGGGACTTCAGCAGTTATGGCCAGGACAGTAATGACCGCCGTGGCAATGACCGTGGTTATGACAGTGGACCAAAGAAGGTCTTTGGTAACAAGACCCAAAACGGGGGAACATATGGGGCGAGCAACTACAATGGTAGCAGCAATAATGGCTTTAATGGGGGTTACAACAATGGACCATCTAGCTTTGTTGGTAATCAGGCTGGTGGCTTTGGAAACCAGGGTTTCCAGAACCAGCAGTTTGGTGCCAACCAAGGCGGTATGCAGAACGGAATGAACCATGGTCAGTTTCCGTTCAACCCCCAACAACAGCCACCACAGCCCATGGCACCCTTCTCCATGCCTCCACCTTCCTTTCCCTAGTTAAACTTGCACACAGCTGCATACGCACAGTGTAATTTATTGCGTTTGTCCTATATGACTATTTTCTATATTTCATGATCATGTTACTTTTAAAACTCCTTCCCAGCAGGGTTTAAAAGGGGTTGTGCCTCCCACCTTTGAGTCCCAAAGTCTGCAGCGCAGCAGTAGTGATGGTGCACTTTTTGTGGATGTTTTTTTTTTTCTTTTCTTTTTTTTCCCCTCCCCCTCCCCACCTTTGTATATTCCTCAGTAACTTGAATTTTGTTCGTTTTTTTGTACCATTTACACATGTTAAGGACCTAGACCTAAAAAGTTTCAAGTTATATCTCAAGGGGCATTGCATGGCCCTTAAATAAAACAAAAAGAAAAAGACTGTCCTCCTGTGGGTTTTATTTATTTAAAGAATCGCTGTCTTAAAGGAGACATACCTCTTTTTAAACAAGTTATGTTTATGGGCTATACGAAACATGTTCATGAAGTTCTTTGCACAAAATTATGCTCACATAAAGATCTCACCAGCTCTATTCTTGACAGTTTCAGTCCCTTTCAAAACCAGCTGTTTAAGAACTTGTCACTTTTATGCAAATAAGCTGTTGCTGGCCATGCCCCACCCATCCCATGCCAACGCTGCGTGTTTACTACACGTGAAAATGGTAGGAAACGGGCGCTATCCAGCCCTATATGTTCGACCCTTAGTCGGACCCAGAGTGAGGTGACTTGCCTTTGCCATGTGTGACTTGCCTTTGCCATAGTGTTCAGTGTCTTATGCGTGCTCGTAAAACCAGCAGACAAAAATGGTGGATCTTCAATGAATCTAGTGGGTGGGGGCCTGACAGGTGAGGGGTGGCTCTATGCAAATTTCCTCATCCTGACGTCAGAGCGGCTCATAGAAGCACATGATTCCTGACACCAAAATTCTCAATTGAATCAGAAAACTTTATTTTTTGTGTTTGGAGTGTTTATAGGAGCAGTAGAGACCCAAATGGAAATACAAAAGGATGCAAAAAGTGAGTTTTGCATAATATGTTCACTTTAATACAGCAAGCTGCATATTGTTCTTGGGTAATTCACATTCAAATAGAAACTGCCTTTAACAAAAATGATGGACTGTGAAGGAAGCTATAGAGTATGTTAATGTCTAGCCAAAAAATGCATTTGTAGTGGGGCTGGGTTTTAGGTAAAGGAGATGTGGCATTTGGCAAATGCCCTTATCTGGAGTAACATACAGTTACAGGGACAGTCCCCTGGAGCAACAACATTGTGGTTGTCTGGTTCACAGTTAAGTGTTTAACCCACTAGGCTACTGCAAATTTGTTTTTTTTGTATTTTTAATGCAATATTTTTGAACTTGTAGCAATATGTTGATATATGGACAATGTTTAATGTGTCATGTTCTTATAGATAGTAGAATGAGTAGGGTTTTTTTCTTCTTGAAGCATGGCTGGAAACACCGCTGTCTCCCACATGTGGTGCTACACAAACATTTTGGGCATGACCCCTAGTGCCACGGGTACCTTTATCTGAAATCTGATTGTACATGCTGCTCTGGATTTCCGTTCTAACTGAAAATTTAATGGCTTTACCCAAAGGACTACAGCCACTTGCTACAAAAACTAGATTTCACTTGTTCAAATACCACTAAGCAGGGCTAACATCTGGATGTTCCTAAGCTGTTTGGAATGTGAAAGTGCTAGACAAGCTGTAGTGCATGTTTTTTTTTTTATATTAGAAGTTACTTTTATTGTAATATAGTGAGGTTTCAGGTTCTGATGCATAAGAATAATCTGAACGTGTGATCTGTTGGCAAACTATAACGTTGGTTTGTTGACAAATGGGTAAAAAAAAGTGCAGTCTATCACGTTGAGGGTCACACGTTGCCAGCATATGAATTTTGTATTGTGGGCCAAGATGCTTGACTACACTAAAGCTTTTTTTTAATTCTGCAAGAGTTTTGATGCACACTCATTGGTTGGATCACTCATACGCTACTGCCTTGGAAAAAATAAGGGGCCACTTTCCTCTTTTTTCTGTTCACTGTACAATGTGCAGCAGTGTGTATGTATAAAATGCACAGGTTGCTATTCTTTTATGAGCTACTGCAGTGTGAGCTGTGTAAAAAATAAAAAATGCCTCCATATGTGTTGAGTGCAGTAGTGTTTGTATAGCAGCTTTTCTATGTGCTGTATTCCAGCAGCTTCACTCCTGATTCAGTTTCTAATAGGATGAAACGGAGCCACACATGCACACACTTTGCTCTTAACATAGCTGTTACAATTGTGGCAAGTGTAAAATAATGTAAGTGTTGAGCAGTTTAGCATTTCCAAGGTTTAATAAAGTATATGTATTTTTAAATTTCTCACTTTTTTTTGAATTTTTAATCAAGTGTGGTTAATAGGGTATAAAACAATAGTGACCTGCACATTTTGTACAGACACACACAAATTACAAAAGCAATAACCAGAAAAATGGTTGTATATGGACAAAAGGGTTGGGCCACAACTCTTAATTATTTAATTCAAGTGGACCTTACTTCCACAGAAGGATGATCTTAATGCTTCATCATACCAAGATATTTTAGACAACGCCATGCTTCCAACTTTGTGGACACAGTTTGGGGAAGAACCTTCTCTGTTCCAGCATCATTGTGCCCCAGTGCACAAAGCGAGCTCCATAAAGACATGGCGGGTTCAGTGTGGAAGAACTTGACTGGCCCACACAGAGCCCTGACCTCAACCCAATCAAACACCTTTGGGATGAACAACAGAGATTGCGAGCCAGGCCTTCTCATCCAACATCAGTGACAGACCTCATAAATGCTCTATAGAATGAATGTACACAAATTCCCACAGAAACTCCAAAATCTTGTGGAAATCCTTCCAAGAAGAGTGGAAGCTGTTATAGCTGCAAAGGGGGACCAACTCCATATTAAAGTCTATGCAGTGTCATTAAAGTCCCTGCTGGTGTCCCAATACTTTGTCCATATAGTGTATGTACAATCGATCGGTTTCTATCGGTGCCTGACTAAATTTGTTGAATGGGGTCCTTGTGGGAACTGAGATGATTCATGTTGATGTCTTAAGCAACAAATTCCATTAAGGGCACTCAATCTGTGTCCTGGAGTAAAAGTACTAATTTTAGCCCAGTTCAGGGCCCAATATGCTCAGTGACTTCTGTTGTGAAACAAGATGCATTCATGGGGCACGTGCCTGTCTTCAGGGTAGGAGTTCCCTTAATAAATGACATGAAATGGGAAGTCAGTGGGAAGATCTGGTTCTCTATTCTCTTGCTACACCAGCAGTTTCCCCACCTGATTATTTCTGGATCTGTGGTTGCTCAAGAAAAAGCAAATCATGTAAATTCCATCAGTGGTGGAATTCCTTCTGTGTTCACAATGTAGTTTCAGTACTCTGAATACTTACAGCACCCGTTAACCCTAACACACAGAGGTGCTGCTACCATTATAACGATTCGGTATTTTTAAAAAGTATCTGTTTTGTCTTAAAATTTCAATTTCAAATGTTATTTTTTATGTAACTTCAAGTAATAAGTCAGCAGAATGTAAAGCTGATTATTCTGTTAAATATGTACAAATAATAAACTAGTACAGGTTCAAAAATATTGACATTTGGAGAAGTAAAAATGTTACTAAGTACATGCTTTCATATGAAATATCCATTTTTATTAGATTTCACTTATCACTTTTTCATTTTAAATAAAAAAAAATGAATTATATGAATCCATTTTTTAAGAGTATCAATGAAATGTCTGGTAAAAGCAGAATCATGTCAAAATCCAAAAGTTTTCACTGAATAAAAAGTTACCATTAAGTAACCATAAAGTATTCAAATACAATCCAATTCATGCGAGAAAAATGTGTCCATGTGTGTAATTCAGTTTCTGATCTCAAAAAATGTGTGTTGGTATGCAATTATGTGCACAATGTTGATGTCATGTTAATATCATTTCAACCCTGTTCAAGGGATGGGAACAAGGGGCGCGTTTTTATGGAACGCCCCGCGTGGTCAGACCGCACACTTGATCATGTGTTGTTTGTCATGTGAGGGGTTGTGAATGTGTTTTCCAGAATGTACTGGTGTATTGTGTACAACCCACTATGTGTTTGCATCCATGCGTGGTGCAATATAAAGAAAATCAGGCATTGCAATACATCCTGACAGGCCTGCTTAATGATTAGGCATCCAGTGTGTGTTGCAGAATCAAATGTTACTCACTGTTGTGGGGTTTGGGTGAGGTAAGACTGCACAGGATGCGGGCATCGTTTTTCAATCCCTATCACCATGCAAACAAGAAGAAATACCATGTGCAAAGCAGACATGGAGGACCTTGAGTGTTTAACTGCATGAGGGCCTGCACGCACACGCCCTCCTGGCACCTGAAACTTTCCCATGGTTCAGTTTGACGAAGATTGATTTTATGGTGGCTGATTATCTGTATGTTGTTATGCAAGGGGATGTGGGTAGAAATGCTAGCGTAGTCGGAGCAGAGCCCTCAGTAAGCTGTTCCTCAGTGGAAAAGGCAGCTTGTGTCCTGAGACGTTCCCATGGATTTACCTTTCAGGTGGACACTTTTCCTTCTGCTGGTGGTCAGGTCTCTCACTGATGGTGAGTACAAGTTATACATGTGTGTGTGTGTGTGTGTGTGTGTTTTAGTGGGATGTTCAGTAATGCATAAAAGTCTGTAAAGCTACTCACCTTTCACTACAATGCAAACAGCCATCGTAAAGAACGCAGCCCGATATGGAATACATTTTTTTTTGGAATACATACATGCATCAGTTTTGCTTCACCACCAACGATGAAATAAATAATTCATTCCAGATCAAAACTAGGTCAGGAAAATGTAGGACACATCATGTAAATCTGTTTTACTACTTCTGATTACTTTATTGAGTGTGAAATCTGAGTCATGAATATTTTATGGCTACTTCAGACTTAATTACAAAATTGAAAAAAAAAGAAAAAAAAAGATCTCTGGCGGGCCACCCTTCATGGCACACGCTTTGGGAAACACTGCATTGTGATTAAAGTCCCTCCGTGTGTTTGATGAACCATTTTCAGACGTCTCTTTGAAGAACCCATTATTGAATACATCCATTAAATGAAATCAGACGTTTGTACAAATTCATGCGGCAGCTGGAGAGCAGTACTGCGAAGTCAGGAACCGCACCTGTGTTCTTGGCATGTTTTCCTGTATTTGTGTGTTTTTGAATGTTCTAATGTTATATAGTGTTTCACCTGACAAGAAACACACATATTGTCAACGTAAATTGTTTAAAGCTTCTGAAAGAGAAGGACATTAAATACTGAACTTGAAAATCACACTGATTTTGTTGGGTTATGTGGTGAAGCAATGTGAATCTACTGAAGCAAATCTCCTGACACACACACA